>RWGZ01001147.1:247749-334508 GCA_009725065.1 Utricularia reniformis | reverse complement strand
ACTATAATATTCGGCGAGTACAATTACAATGATATGATAGCAACAATACGGATGAGAACGGCTCGTGAAATGATCGAAAACACTCAATCGGGCTCGGAAAGCTGACAGCCGCGAGTTGTGGTTGATAACTTGCAGAAAATACTGTACTAGCAGCGCAGCCGGCACTGTACGGGCAGTGTAGAGAACACTGTACGAGCAGGAGCACTCGAATAGTAACTGCAGATGTGAGTTCTCGCGAATAGTGACCCAGATGAGGGTGGCCGCGCGAACTGGTGCGAGTTCTCGCGAATAGTGACCCAGATGAGGGTGGCCGCGCGAACTGGTGCGAGTTCTCGCGAATAGTGACCCAGATGAGGGTGGTCGCGAGTTTAGGTGCAAATTCTCGCGAACAGTGACTGAAATACGAAGTCTCGCGATTTCGAGCGAAAGTCTTGCCTTAGGAGATGCGAAAAGGGGTCCGAATCCTTTCTCAATACCTTAGGACTTCTATTTATAGAGAAATGTAGCCCAATCAACAAGTTTAGGCCCAAGAACCCATTTTCATTAGATTAAGCCCAAATCACCTAAATAATATCCAATTAAATTGGAAGAAATGTCATTCCGCAACAGAACTTCGGAAATGCGCCTCGGTCTAGAATTAGGTGGGAATATCGATGAGAAAATACCGGAGGACCTCGTAAAATAATCCACTGCTTCCCGATGGCGAATACGCGGCCATATAACATCATTGCACCTGACCGGTGCGCTCCAGGGTGGCAAATTACGAAAATACCCCTGGCCCCGTACGGGGCCGAAATGACCCGAAACATCTCAAAATGCTTACAGAGACTTTATATGGGGCCCAGCGGGCCAGAATTGTGAGAATACCACTTGAGAATGCCATCCGATAAAAATATGAAAATACCGAAAATACCAGTAACCGCGTCGGACGAGTCCCCGAGTATGGATAAATACAAGAGAATATACCCGGGTAATATCACAACCAATTCAATGACCTCCTAAAAAAGATAGAAAATAAGTGTAGCATCTTTTATCTCTACAGAAGCATAAACTAAATTCTAAAACATTGTCGCACGAGGATTATACATAAGAAAGTTGACCAACGAGTGTGAACACACATATGCGCAACTATCTCTAATTACAGTGCATCCAGTTTATTCCCAAGTAGCTCGTATAGAATCAATCCAAATTTGTATTTTTTTATTGCTTTATTAATGGTACCTAGGAGTGATGTGTTAGAATTTTGATCGCATCATGTAACATATTATGAAATTAAGGTTCATCAATACAATGGTTTTATTAAGGAAATTTATGTTATTATAAATAGGATTAATAAACACCATAATTGAAATATAATTAAATAAGAAGTGGATTTTTTGTGATTTGTTCACTTGAGTTTTTAGTGTATATAATTCATTTATAAACGAGGAATGTGTAAGTTGGAGTAAGACAAAAAAATACTTGAGTTCAAATTGCAGGGATATGATAACAAATCTAAAAAAATTCAGATTTTCTATTAAGAAAACTTATGTTTTATAATTATCATTAATAAACAACATAATTGAAATATAATTAAATAATAAATTGGATTTTTTAGATTTGTTCATTTGAGATTTTAGTGTATATGTCCGAATATATAGTTGGAGTACGACAAGGAAATACGAGTTCAAGTTGTAGAGATATGGCAACAAATCTAAAAAAATAAGTTTGTTATTAAGAAATCTAATGTTTTATAAATAGGATTAATAATCAACATTATTGAAATATAATTAAATAATAAGGTTGGATTTTTTGTGATTTGTTAACTTGAGATTTTAGTGTATATGTCGAAAAATGTATAAGTTTGTGTAAGAAAGTGAAATGCTTGGAGTTCAAGTTGTAGAGATATAGTAACAAATCTAAAAAATATTCATTTTTTATTAAGGAATCTAATGTTTTATAAATATGATTAATAATTAACATAAATGAAATATAATTAAATAATAAGTGCATTTTTTGTGATTTGTTCACTTATAAATCAATGAAATGAGAAATGTTTATGTCGAGAAACTTATGTTTTGGAGTAATATATTACATTTCTCGAAATACATTTCATTTTTTGTAATTTGTTCACTTATAAATCAAGCTTGAATTTTTTGTGATTTTTTTATTAAGGAAACTTATGTTTTATAAATACGATTAATAAACAACATAATTGTAATATAATTAAATAATAAGGTTGGCTATTTTGTGATTTGTTCACTTGAGATTTTAGTGTATATGTCGAGAAATGTATAAGTTTGAGTAAAACAAAAAAATGTTTGGAGTTCAAGTTGTAAAGATATAGTATCAAATATAAAAAAGATTCATTTTTTTATTAAGGAAACTTATGTTTTATAAATACGATTAATAAACAACATAATTGTAATATAATTAAATAATAAGGTTGGATTTTTTGTGATTTGATCACTTGAGATTTTAGTGTATATGTCGAGAAATGTATAAGTTGGAGTAAAACAAGGAAATGTTTGGAGTTCAAGTTGTAAAGATATAGTATCAAATCTAAAAAAGATTCATTTTTTTATTAAGGAAACTTATGTTTTATAAATACGATTAATAAACAACATAATTGAAATATAATTAAATAATAAGGTTGTATTTTTTGTGATTTGTTCACTTGAGATTTTAGTGTATATGTCGAGAAATGTATAAATTGGAGTAAAACAAGGAAATGCTTGAAGTTCAAGTTGCACATATATAATATCAAATCTAAAAAAGATTCATTTTATTATTAAGGAATATAATGTTTTATAAATATGATTAATAAATAACATAATTGAAATATAATTAAATAATAAGTTGATTTTTGTGATTTGTTCACTTGAGTTTTTAGTGTATATAATTCATTTATAGACGAGTAAGGTGTAAGTCTGAGTAAGACAATGAAATACTTGGTGTTCGAGTTGCATATATATGGTAACAATTCTAAAAAAACTCAAATTTTTTATTAAGGAAACTTATGTTTTATAAATAGGATTAATGAGAAACATAATATATATATAACTAAATAATAAGTGGATTTTTGGATTTGTTCACATGATATTTTAGTGTATATGTTGAGGAATATATAGTTGGAGTAAGACAAGAAAATACTTGGAGTTTAAGTTGTAGAGATATGTCAACAAATCTAAAAAAGATTCAATTTTTTTATTAAGGAATCTAATGTTTTATAAATCGGATTAATAAATAACATAATTGAAATATAATTAAATAAAAAGTGGATTTTTCATTTTTTTGTGACTTGTTCACTTGAATTTTTAGTGTATATAACTCATTTGTAGACATGTAAGGCGTAAGTTGCAGTTGCAAAGATATGGTAACAAATCTAAAAAAAGATTCAGATTTTTTATTTAGGAAACTAATGTTTATAAATATGATTAATAAACAACATAATTGAAATCTAATAAATAATATGTGGATTTTTTGTGATTTGTTCACTTGAGTTTTTAGTGCTTATAATGTTGGGAAAATTCTCTCATTCTCGGAGAAGAAAAGAATTCCCGGATCGAATTAATGTGATGAGAACCGAATGTAAATAAAGAAAGGTAAAAAACACAAGATTTACCGTGGAAACCCAAAACCGGGAAAAACCACATGACCGAAAAACCTCGACCGTGAACTCACTATTACAAGAAAAATATCATTGATTGATTACAATTGTCTTCATGAGACCTCTATTTATAGAGTCTAAACTAGGATTTAATTTAGGAAATATTCTACCGAATATTCTACAATATTCTCTTTTCATATCTTTGACCGCATCTTCCATATATATATAACCAAGAAGATATATCTCAATATATTCTTTCATATATGCAACTAATAAGATATATTTCAATATCTTATTCCATATATTTAATACGTCAATTAAGAAAAGATATTTCCCCTCTATACTCTCGTATCACGATCCAAGTCTAATCCGACCGTATCAAATAGACTCATAACAATCGTCCGATCGGTATCCTTGATCGGTCAACGAGACCAATCAAGCCGATCAACATCACCGCTTCATGTTAGGTTTCCCCGGTCGGTCTTCCACTATCGAGTTATTCGACTATCACCCGACCTCCATTCCTAACAATCTCTGTAACGACCCTAATTCGGGCCTAGCTGTTTTGGTAAAACGTGGTAAATAAAACGAAACGTTTGAATGTAAACTTAAAACATAGTTCGAAAACATTAAAGTTTAACAACATAATTTAGAGTGTTCTCCAAAGACTGGACTCTATCACCGGACAACCGACGACCTCCTCCCATGCCCTTCTCATACCTCGTCCGCGTCACCTACAAAATCTGTAAAGCGGTCACAATTTATTAAAGGAAACTTCACACACGCTACACATTATCTTTTCAATTCTTAATTAAACCGTACACACACGCGTGAATAATTCCTTTTAGCCGTTTTCTTATTTCCTTCTTCTTTTACCCTTATCATTCCCTTCATACTTTAATTTTACTGTTGCCGAGAGTAACATGCTCGGTATATGTCCCGCCCAAGCCAACCGTTAGCTGTTGGATGACTCGACGGGCCATATGCTTCCCTTCCCCGGGTGGGTACTTAGGCGCTACCTCTTTTTCCACCCGGATCCGTTTTGCTCTTTTCGTACGTATCTTTCCATCTTTGGAACTTATCGTTCCCTTCATCAAGCATGCCATTCCTTTGGCGAATCGTGTACTAGGCACGATGCCGGGTTCGGTCGGACGGTCCATCCTTCCTCACCCCGAGTCTTATTAACATTTATCTCGTTCATTCGTGTCTTTTTCTTTCTTCTTTAATAACCCAATCCCGTTCCCTAAGTCTGAACCTTCCCTTACTATATTGTGTTCACTCCGCTTACCGTTTTTTTTCGCTCGTTATAGTCCCTTCGTGCTTCCCGTAGACCTTACGTATCCCTTCTCCCTTATGATCCGGCGTTAGAACGCGACGAAAACACCCGGTTCTTAGAATTTCCGCGATAATTCCCTTCAGAACCAAAATTTCGCGATAATTTCCTTCATAGGGCCAAATCTGCGATAATTTCCTTCTTCGATATTTTTCGCGATAATTTCCTTCTTCGTTACAAATTCGCGATAATTTCCTTCTTCGATATTTTCCGCGATAATTTTGTTCTTTGTTGCAAATCCGCGATAATTTTGTTCTTCGTCACAATTCCGCGACAATTTTGCCTTTGTTTCAAAATTCGCGATAATTCTCTTGCACCATTTTTTTCGCGATAATTTTCTCTCCCGAGACAATATTCGTGTTTTGCGGGTTTTTTCGTGAATTTTCGTGGCTTAATGATAATTAACTCGTTTTTGGGCCTCCCCACCCCTATTTATAGACATCTTAACTTCCCCAATTCATATTTTAACCCCTCATTCTTTTCATTTTGACCATTCCTTTATCTTTTGCTTTACTTTTCTATTTTTCGTTTTCTTTTACGTTCTTTCATTCCCGTATCCCTCGTTATTCCTTGTTTAGACTTTACCGCTACATTCCCTACTATTTGTTCCATCATACCTTTTTTTTTTCCTGGCTATTACAATCTCCCACTTGGAGTTGAGTGATCCTTCATTCTTCTTAAGTAGTCCGCCCGAAAATTATGTATCGACATGATGTCCTTTGAGAGTTAAACAACTCTCGTCTCCGACTTTCGAGGTTAGTGACCACCCTCGAAAGTCCCCGTTCACCAATTCACCTGGTGAACCAAGTTAGGGCATACCCCAGCCCAAACTTAACCGAAGTGACAAAACCTGTCAACTTCCCCAGAACCGAAGTCTTGGCCTCCAAGGACTCTACGTCGTCCTTCATGGCAAACTGCCACTCATCAGAAGCTTTTCTCACCCTCCATTGCCTAACTGCAGAAGCTAACGATTCCCCTGTATTCTGATCTGCCGTCTGATCAACCATATCCGGATCCGTTTCTGACCGATCAACCTTGCTATCACCAATCTCATCATCGGCTGATTTTCCAGAAGGCGTCTCCGACCGATCCACCTTTACCAGTGTTCCACTCCCACTCGACAATGCCAGTTTCACCGCATCTTCACACTTGTGTCGATTTCAAGCGTGTCCTCATTTAGTCTTGCGTTTTGTGATACCCGATGGGTCTGCCATGGTGCTGATTCCCACATACACACTTCCAGACTTAACTCTCATAGCCACGATCATCGATCCCTTCAACACTTTGCAACATCCGCTTCCAAAAGTTGTTCGATACCCCTTTGCGTCAAGTTGGCCCACCGAAATCAAATTCTTCTTAAGACCGGGAATATACATTACGTCTTCTAACAACCAACTGTGATCGTTAGAAGTGATCGGTATGTCTCCCCAACCGGTAATTTTCAGCGCCTTCCCGTCCGCCAAGTAGACTTTTCCATGATTTCCGCCCGCAAAATTAATGAATATACTTTTATCGGATGAAATGTGAAATGATGCTCCCGAGTCAAATACCCATGACTTGATCGGACTCTCAATGCACACAACCAGTACATCGTCTATCTTGACAACCGACGCCGATACATCCCTTCTTTTATCATTGCACTCTCGCTTCAAGGGCTCCCTCTTTCCGCAATTCTGGCACTCTAGTTCTCCACGTGACTTAGACTTCACCTGAGTCTTTCCCTTCGGCCGATCATCCCGATCGTCATCGCCATCACGTCCTCCCTTGCCCCATTGGTTATTATACCGACCCGACTCTGTTGCCAAAGCAGCAGGGTCATTGTATTCCCGACTAGATCTCCGCACTTCCTCGCTAATCAACCGATCACGCACATCGATAAACTTTAACTTACCTGTTTGGCTATTGATCACGTTGACCGTAGTCCCCCAACTATCCGGTAATGTTCCAAATAAAAGGACTGATAATTGATCATCCTTGATTTCGTGCTCCATCGATGCAAGTTGTCCGGCAAGATTATTGAACTCGTTCAAGTGTTTGAAAACTAAACCACCTTCGGCCATCTTCAAGGTGTATAGTTTCTTTGTAAGGTACACTAAATTTGTTGATGTCGGCTTTGCTTACATATCATCAATCACCTTCATCATCCCGTACGTAGTGGTTTTATCGAAAACGTTAAAGGTGATGTTTCTCGTTAAAGTCTCCACCACGAACCCGAGAGCCTTTTCGTCGATTCTCGACCACTCGGCATCCTCCATCTCTTTTGGTTTATCCTTCTTCAAAGCCGCTCCGAGATCATGCCGTCGTAAAGTTCTTTCAATCTGCATCTTCCAATACCGATAGACGTCGCCATCAAACATCTTCGAGATAACTCGGTATTCCCCCATCGCCGCGATCCGTCACAACCTACCCCACAGCCACCACCAATTGTTGGGAAAATTCCCTCATTCCCGGAGAAGAAAAGAATTCTCGTTATTCGGGGTCGGATCGAATTAATGTGATCAGAATCGAATGTAAATGAATAAAGGTAAAAGACACAAGATTTACCGTGGAAACCCAAAATCGGGAAAAACCACATGCCCGAAAAACCTCGGCCGTGAACTCACTATTACAAGAAGAATATGATTGATTGATTACAATTGTCTTCATGAGACCTCTATTTATAGAGTCTAAACTAGGATCTAATTTAGGAAATATTATACCGAATATTATATAATATTCTCTTTCTATATCTTTGACCACATCTTCTATATATATATAATCAACAAGATATATCTCAATATCTTCTTTCATATATGCAACCAATAAAATATATTTCAATATTTTATTCCATATATTTAATGTATCAATTAAGGAAAGACATTTCCCATTGATACTCTCGAATTCCGATCCAAGTCTAATCCAACAGTATCAAATATACTCATAACAATCATCCGATCGATATCATTGATCGGTCAACGAGACCAATCAAGCCTATCAGCATCACCTCTTCATATTAGGTTTCCCCGGTCGGTCTTTCACTATCGAGTTATTCGACTATCACCTGACCTCCATTTCTAACATATAATTCATTTATAAACAAGGAATGTGTATGTTGGATAAACAGGAAATACTTGAAGTTTAAGTTGTAGAGATATGATACAAACCTAAAAATTATTTAGATTTGTTATTAAGGAAAATAATGTTTTATAACACTAATTTGTAAAATACATAATTAAATACTTATTGAGTAAAAGGTAGATTTTTTTGTGTTAACTGGAGTTTCTATTATGCATCTAATTAGAGTTGTTACACGATCCGAACAGTTTGTTAACAATATGTGTTTGCTCGTATGTGATCGTGTTCACTCGTTCGAATAAAAGTATGAACATTATTTTTTGTACGTTTATAATTTGACCGAACACGAATATTTTCGTCAACAAATTCGAACGTTCGTAAACAAATATATTATTTTAATTAATTTTTATACTAATAGATTATTATAGTATTTATGATTAAAAACATTTACAAAACTTTCTTATTTTATTAGTGAGTTAGTTTTCTTTTTTGTTTTGTAAAAGATAATTATTTGATTATTGTAAGTTGATTTATTTTTTTGTGATTTTGTTTGTAAAACATCAAAATTTGGTTTTTTTGGTGAAGTTCGCACAAATAGTACAAACATGTTCAACAAGTCGTACAAACAATATTTGAACAAGTTATTCAAACAAACATGAACACTCACTTAATAATTTGAACAATGTTCGAACATATTTTCACGTTCGAATAAAAATATGAACGAACATGTACACAAGTTCGTTTACTTGGGATCTAAAGAGCCCTACATGTAATTCATTTATTCAAATAAGACAAATATTTAAATATATCTGTATATATATAAATTACTGTATAGAGATTTTAGTTGAATTATTAAATTTAATGTTTTGACAATTTGAAGATATGATTTATTAAAATAATTAAATTTATTTTTAAAAAATCGGATAAGGAAATGATTTATTAAGAACACATTTGAAAAGCATTTAAGTTAAATTGTATTGTTCTTCAAAAACCAAGCAAAATTACAATCTGGTTCTTCAAAGAAACCTAAAACAGAGTTAGTCTAATGGAATATAATTGGCCGTTTTATAATTCACTGGGTTGAATTATCAATTCCAACTTGTAAAATAGTTAAACTTAATGATTGTATATCATAATTTCAAATAATGTTAACATTGGAATGAAATATAACTTCTAATTTATTATTTATGGGCGAAAAATAAATTTGGTCTTATCATTTCATGATTTTGATAATTTTTATTCCTTAAACTTTATCATTGTGTCAATTTTGATACTCAAATTATGAAGATAACTAAAATTACTACTCATGTTTTTCTAAGTTTTGACAAAATTAATTTTCAAAGGTTTGTCTGTATGTTATTTTCGACCCCTAAAGCTTTCAATTTTAACAAATGAGGTTGATACTAAAATAAAATTTCGATGATTGATTTTGCCACATTGGGATCTAATAAGTCAAAACATTGATGTTCAAAGACTAAATATACGATTCTAAATTACGGAGAACAATTTTGGCAAAAGTGTAAAAATTTGCCACTAACAACAAATTGACTTGATTCTAGAAATTTAATATTATCAAACCCCCCATTGACACAAAGAAAAAATACAAAATGTTGGTTTCTTGATTATTTACAAAATTTGTCATGGATCATACGCCGTTGATCCCTAAATCACCAATACATGTTCTGGTTTTTTCGAATAATTGAGCAACATATATATAATTTGTGAATTTGCATTTTTTATTCACAATTTTCCGATGAATATAAAAGAAAAATACCCATAGAATCTGGATCGAAACTTGCAGAGAAGAAGAATGAATCAAAACATCCATTGATTAGACTAAAAAACCTTGGTTCACATACGTTCTACACACTACAACTAACCCTAATCGGAAAGATAACAGTAAATAACTCCGTTCTTCCTCACGCGCGTTAGGATCGGCGGCGGCGGCAACAACGACGGCGCGACAGAGTGGGCAAGAATTCTTCACACGAAGCCATTTCTCAATACAATTTGAATGAAATTCATGTTGGCAATGAAGAACACCGATCATTTCGTCGTCTTTCTCAGAGATATCTTCTCTGCAAACAGCGCATACTTTGGGTTTCCCATCTTCATCTTTATCTTCAATTTCATAGGCTTTCTTTAATCTCAAATTCTCCATTATCGCATCAACATTAGACTCTTCATCACTCCCTTGGTGTATATATATATGTTCCCAGATATCATCAGTTCGTGGGTTCATGTAATCTTCACCGATGGAGTTAAACAGCTCTGCGGCGGAACGAGCATAAAAACTCAAGGACTGATGGCTTATTGCTGCTGGAATAAACGATGGAATCTGTAGTAGATTGTTGGGTGCTGAGAAGCGAAAAATTCCATGCACAAGCCAGAGTTGATTATACTTCGCTGGAAGCGGTGGTTCCCGTCGCTTTGATCGTTTTCGTGATTACCTGACATGATCGAAAACTTGAGAAGAGATTAGTGGAAGAGAAACTGAGTGGAAACTTGAATTTATAGAGAGGAATGTGAGATTTGAAGTAACACTTGGAGTTCAAGTTGTAGTATTATGGAAATTAATCCAAAAAAGATACAGATTTTATTAAGGATACTATCTTTTTTAAATTGGATTAATAAATCATATAATTGTAATTACATAGTACATGGATTCCAATAAAATATCCAAATTTCTCCCATCAAATAAATTCATTTGTTGATACCGTACCAATACATGAATCTAATATCGAAAAATAAGTTTGTGTTTTTGTGTATATCATTCATTTATTTGGAGATTTAAATATATATTTGTATATATTCATATTATTGTATAGAGATTCTAATTAAATTATCATATTTAATGTTTTGAAAATTGGATGAAGAAATAATTTATTAAGAAACGCGCATGAAAAACATTGACCAAAAATGGATTCAACCCTTAAAAATAGATTTAATCTTTAAAAAATCGGTTGAACTTGTAAAATTTATTCGTTTAATATATATATATATATATATATATTTATTTATACCCATTTAAATCATACTTCAACATACGATTTATTCTTTGAACCTATGACTTAACGAGTTTAATGTAAAGCAAGATTTTCACAACATTGATAAAAAGTGAAAACTTATAATTATGAGATGTGAATTCATTGGAATTATTTGTGTTTAGTGTTTTAAATGATGGTAAAAAAGTGAGAATTATGATAGAATTATCATCCTACAACTTCAGATGGACTAGATATGCTAACAAGTCAAGTCGGTAGCGAACATTTTTAGCTAAGCTCATCAAAGTTTACTTGCTTAAGTATTTTACATTATGTTATTCCCCCTTATACATTATATTCATGCACACTCTTTACATAAATTGACTTGATTGTAAAAATTATCAAATCATATGAGAATTCAACCTATTCCGTAAGGTTATCTCTAACCATGTGGATCCAAAAACGTCATTTTTTTTCTCTTTCACTATACAAGTCATATTTTTCATTTATTTTAATATTACTATCTTTAATGGTCTAAAAGATCATGGTATTAACATTCAACAAGTTCAAGATTATCAGAGTCTACTTTGTGATTTATAATAATTTGGTGGACGATAATAAAACGAAAATAAAGCGATAAACAAACGATTTAACATGGAAAACCCCTTAGCATGGGGAAAAAACACCTAGCTAAAAATAAGAATACGCTTAGCCGAAGTCATTAATAAAACAGTGAAGTTACAACGAAATCAAAGGCTGAGAAAATGACAAAGGGAAAACAACACAACATAAGAGAATAGCGATGGAACGAACATATGTTCGTACGCTCCAAAAAGGGTACTCCTTCTTGGAAGGCAAACTGATTCCATCAATAAGGAATGTCAAATTAATCATACTGATTTATCTCCTTAATTGACCTTTGGTTCTCGGAAGGAAAGGATCACAATTCAAGCTATTTATTCTCAACAAATTGATGCAATCACTCTGTTTAATTTCAAAGTCACTGAATAAACAATTGATTAGACAATTGCCTTGTTTGTGTCGTTCTATTCTATTTAAGAATGTAATAACCAAGTTCTTTGCATCTTGGATTTCAAATATGTTTTGAATAATATTGAAGTTTCGTTTAATATTGGTGTGTCATCATTACAGAACATCAAGTGGTATCGGAGCAAGGAAGGATATTCGGAGCAGGGAAGAATACTTAATCATGACATTCTTAGATGCTATACCAAAATTTGAAGGAGAAGACTATCAACTTTGGGCTCTACACATGAAGGCAGCCTTGATGGCAGGAAAACTATGGGATGTAGTGGAATCTGGAAATAAACCAACACCTTCAGGAGCTAACGACTCTGCCGGGGTCTGGAACTGATTTGATGAACTTCAGGCACGACATGGTCAAGCTTTATCAACATTATATGGTTCTCTCGGAAAGGGGCCAATGGCTCGAATCATGTCATGTACAACACCCAAATAAATTTGGACTAAGTTGAAGGAAGAATTCGAAGGGGATGCATGAAAAAAAGCAGTTGCTATTAGTAATCTCGAGCAAGAGTTTGAATCACTCAAAATGTCCGAACATGAAAAAATCAAGGAGTACATAGATCGAGTGACTGATGTGGTAAATCGAATAAGACTCCTTGGGAAAGTTGTCTCTGAAGAAAGAGTAACTCAGAAAATCATGTGAACAGTAACTTGGAAGTTCGAAGGAAAGATATCCACCTTAGAGGAATGAGATATTACGAAGTTGACCGTAGCAAGTCTCTCAAACAAGCTGCAAGCAGTGGAAAATATAAGTTTATTGCGTCAAGAAATCACAAATGAAAAAGCATTGATAACCGGCCATCAGAAGCCAGAAGACAATATCAAATTTGCGAGTTATAGAAATTCTAGTAACACTTACACGGGTAAGTTCCCTCCTTGTTCAAATTGCAAAAAAACAGTCATTTAGAAAAATACTGTTGGTGGAGACCAGATATACAATGCCGTGGGTGTAAGCAAATGGGACACATTGAAAGAGTGTGCCCTCTGAAAAAACAACAAGTTCATTTTGCCTCTGAAGAAGGAAGAAATGAAGATCATGTGGAAAAAGTATTTGCAGCAACTTCAGACCTCATTGTTGTGAATGATAATGTTTGGATTCTCGATTCTGGTTGTAGCCAACATATGGTCAGAAATAAGAGCTTCTTTGAGAAACTTAATGAAACATACAAGATTAAAATCAAGATCGATGATGGCAACTTGCTTCAAGGCGAGGGAGTCGGAAGTGTTAGAATTCAAACACCATTTTGAATACGAATGGTTGATGATGTATTATGGGTGCCAGATCTGAGCATGAATTTATTGAGTGTCATACAACTCACTAGAAAATGATATTCCGTCAAGTTTACCGATGCTAAATGTGAAGTTATGGATAAAGAAGGGATAATTATCACTGCATTAGATGCAAGTGGAGGGGTGTTCACGTTGGTTTGGCCATTGATACAACAACAAAAGGAGCATGAAGCTACTGCCACAGTGAGTCCAACTGTGGGAAATGAAATGAAAATTGAGGAATATTGGCACAAGTGTTTAGGCCATGTGAATCAACACACATTACATGACATGAGTAAAAGAGTCTTAGTTAGAGGACTACCAACATTGAGAAAGGGGGCAATACGTGTATGTGGTATCTGTTCAAAGGGAAAGTTAAGTCAAAAGTCATTCTTATCAAGAACCAAACCAAGAGTAACAAAAAAGTTGGAATTGATACACACGAACCTATGTGGTCCTTTTAGAGAATCATCATTAGGAGGAAACAAATATTTTTTGACATTCATCGACTACGCTTCAAGGTACTGTTGGATTTATTTCCTATGTTTCAAATCAAAAACTATGGCGCACTTCTTGAAGTTTCAGAAAATGGTAGAGCTGGAATCAGAGAGCAAGATAAAATATATTCGATCAGACAACGGTGGGGAATATTGTGGAGATAAGATGAACGAATATCTTAAAAAGGCAGAAATTCAACATCAGGTCACAGTCCACAACAAACGGTGTGGCGGAGCGTAAAAATAGATCATTGGTTGGAATGATGAGGTGTCTATTGTTTGAAAAAGATTTACCAAAGAAGTTATGGGCTGAAGCAATTAGCACAACAAACTATATACAAAATCGGATTGCAACAAGATCTCTCAAGGAACTAACGCCTTATGAAGCATGGAAAGGAGTGAAGCCGACAGTTAGTCACATTAAACTTTTCGGGAGTGTAGTTTACATTTTTGTGCAAAAAGATAGGAGAATTTCGAAATTGGATCCAAGGGCTGTTGAGGGTATCTTTGTAGGCTATGTAACTCACTCTAAAAGTTATAGAATCTATAGTCCGAGGGCAAACAAATTGGTAGTGTCAAGAACCGTAACATTTGATGAAGAGGACATGTGGAACTGGGAAATAAATCAACCTAACTCCTAGTATAGAGAAGCTAAGTCACAGAATCATACTAACCAATTTCATGATTTTTCAGATTTTAAATTACTGGAGGAGGATGAGGATGCTGACATTTCACATTTGGACTTCATTGGAGACAATCCATTTGATACTTTGGCGGAAGCAGATGAATATGAGAGAAGTCCTATAACAGAAACAAGGCTGAATGACAATACATGAACTTCTGATCATGATGACTTAGCATCTACAGTACAACATTCTGATCATTCTATGTTTGAGGATGATGACAATCGTGATCCTGCTGTTAGACGAACACGACCACTATCTGAAATATATGAATATGCAAACGCTGCCGTAGGAAACCAAGAACCTCAGAATGTAGATGATGCACTAAAGATACCAAGATGGAGACAAGCCATGGAGGAAGAAATTGCTATGATTCAGAAGCACGGAACTTGGAAGCACGTTGATAAACCAGCAAGTGCAAATGTAATTGGAGTTAAATGGATTTTTAAAGTCAAGACTAATGCTGATGTCATCATAAATAAATACNCATAATTTGCATACGGTCCAGGCATCGTCCCATCAATCTGAAGGCGTATCAGCCGCCTTGGGAGATTTGATGCTCCCCTTTTCTGAAGTGATCTGGGCAGCAGTCTCAGATCGGCATTATCGCAACCACGAGGGGTTGCCGACATTTCGTGGTGATGGTGATCCAATCGATCACGTTGCCGACTTTGAATTACGCATGGGAACGGTTCGGGCCTCGGATTCACTAAAGTGCCGCATCTTCGCGGCAGGATTACAAGGCGACGCCCGAACGTGGTTCAAAAATTTGCCGGCCCGATCCATACAGTCATATGCCAGATTTATTTTGGCCTTTTCGGAGCAATTTGATCCAAATGTAGGACCGCCCCGAAGCAGGCAGGAACTATATCAGCTGAAATATATCCCGACAAAGATGAGTCTTCGGTCCTTCATGGAGAAATTTAATAGGATCGCCCGCGGTATCAAGCTCGAGCTCCGGGATAAGATTGATATTCTACAGCAGGTCCTGTGACCGTGCGGCCTTTCGGCCAGCTTGGTAAAGAGCCCACCATCCACCTTGGGAAAACTTCTCCAGAAAATCAACAAGTATATTAAGGTGGATGAAGCGCTGGGGCTTGGTTATCTGAAACCTAGCGGGAATTCTGAGCCCGCAGGTGATCATAGGGTTTCCTACCCTAAGAAGCAGTCGCGAGAAGTAGCGGCTGTAAGCGAAAAAGACGTCCCCCCGAAGCAGGAGGACAATCGGGTGTATTGCGAGCTGCATCATAATCGCGATTACTCGACACTGAAGTGCCCGCTGTTGAAAGAGACGGTAGGGGCAATGAATAAAGAAAAGCCCGACCGGAATGGTCAGAAGGGCAAGCGAGCATAATCCCCCCGAATGGGCCATCAAGGTGACGATCGTCACAGGCCGCGGGGAAGAGATAATCGGGGACAACCCCGAAACTATAATGATCGGACGGAGGACCGACGGTCTCCTCCTCCAGAACAAGAATGAGGCCAACACGGTCGTGAGAACCGTGGTCAGGGCCGAAGAAGAAGATGGCGGGGCCGTGGCGGTAGAGCCCCGCAGAACGAGGGTGGAAGACATGAGCAGGCCGCTCCTCCACCTGCGGAAACTGGTGCCCAACCTCCTCAAAATGAGGTGGCACCGAGAGAAGTGGTCGGAGATATTTATGTTATCTCCGGTGGTTTGAGAATAAATGAATCGATCCGGGACCGAAAGAGAATTGCGCGCGGAGACTCCGCTGAGAGCTCCGAGTCTGTGGCGCTGGTTAAATATGATCAAGTGGAACGGTCCTCCTCCTTCAGAGAGGACATTATTTTCACCATGGCTGATCGGGAAGGGATCATCGATCCATGCAACGACCCCCTTACCATCACTGGGGTCATCGGGAATCATCGTGTCCACATAATCTTAGTGGACACTGGGCTTCGTGCAATCTCATGAAGCGCGAGGTTGCCGAAATGTTGGGAGCTGCTGCTCACGATCTCCCGATCGCTAACATAACTCTTTGGTCGTTCGACCAAAGGAGCGTTATTCCATGCGGGAAGTTGTTATTCCCAGTTACCCTTGGAGAGCCATCCAAGGACCGGTCGGAGGACCTGGAATTCATTATCGTTGAAGTTGACTTGGCTTACAACGCTATTATCGGACGGACCGGCCTTAGTAAGTTCGAGGCGGTCCCATCTACTTATCACATAATGCTCAAATTCCTCTCCATTCATGGAGTTATTTCTGTTAAAGGGGATCAGAAAGTAGCTAGGCAATGCTACATGAGCTGGTGCCGAACTTTGGCACCGATTAAAAATGCCCGGGTGGATCTGCTGGAAGAGCTGCCGCACCCGAGGCAAGCAATGGAACCCGTAGGGTTCAAGTTGATTAACCTGGTTGAGGATGACTCAACCAAGACAACTCGCATCGGGGCATATCTAGCCCCTGATTTTGAAAAAGAACTGATCCACTTGCTAAGAAGCCACGTGGATATATTCTCATGGACCCCGGACGATGTTCCGGGGATTGACCGATCCGATAGTGAACATTGGATCAACACCGAACCTGGAACGAAGCCTGTTAGGCAGAAAAGGAGACGCTATTCTCCAGAGAAAATCGAGATTATCCTGGCTGAAGTGAATAAGCTGCTGCGGTTGGGATTCATCAGAAAAATCCACTATACTGAATGGGTTGCAAACCCAGTGGTGGTCTCCAAACCGGATGGGAAATGGCGAATGTGCATCGACTTTACCGATGTTAACAAAAGCTGTGAGTCAGACCCTTTCCCTTTGCCGCACATCGACCGACTGGTAGATGCGATTTCTGGTAGCACCATGATGAGTACCATGGATGCTTATTCTAGGAATCATCAGGTCTTCTTAGCTGAGGAAGATCAGAAGAAATCATCATTCATGACCGAATATGGGGTTTACTGTTATGTGGTTATGCCATTCGGTCTCAAAAATGTTGGAGCAACATACCAAAGGTTGGTCAGCAAAATCTTTAGAGAATTCATCGGCTATATGATGGAAGTGTATGTTGACGATATGATTGTTAAATCTATGAATGATGAAGAACACCTTTCTTATTTGTCTCGTTGCTTCGAAGTATGCCGAAAATATAAGTTGAAACTAAATCCAAACAAATGCTGCTTCGGGATCCGAAGTGGAAAATTTTTAGGATATTACGTTTAAGAGAAAGGCATAAAGGTTAACTCTGAAAAGGTGCAGGCTATCATTGACATGCAACCTCCGAGAAACAAAAGAGAGTTTCAAAGGCTTACTGGCCGGCTAGCCGCACTGAGCAGGTTCATTTCGAAATCCACAGACCGGGTGTAACGACCCTAATTTGGGCCTAGTTGTTTTGTTAAAATATGATAATTATAAACGGAATATTCGAATGCAAACTGAAAACATAGTTCGAAACATAAAAGTACGATAGCATAATTTAGAGTGTTCTCCAAAGGACCGGACTCTATCACCGGACAACCGAAGACCTCCTTCCCATGCCCCTCTCATTCCTCGTCTGCGTCACCTACAAAATCTGTAAAGCGGTCACAATCTATTAAAGGAAACTTCACCCGCACTATACATTATCATTACAGTTCTTAATTACACCGTATACACCCACATGAATCATTTTATTTAACCGTTTTCTTATTTCTTCTTCTTTTACCATTGTCATTCCCATTATACTTTAACTTTACTGTTGCCGAGAGTGACATGCTCGGTGCATGTCCCGCCCAAGCCAACCGTTAGCTGTTGGATGACTCGACGGGCCATATGCTTCCCTTCCCCGGGTGGTTACTTAGGCGCTACCCCTTTTTCCACCCGGATCCGTTCTGCTCTTTTCGTACGTATCTTTTCCTCTTTGGAATTTATCGTTCCCTTCATCAGGCATGCCCTTCCTTTGGCGAATCGTGTACTAGGCACGATGCCGGGTTCGGTCGGACGGTCCATTCTTCCTCACCCCGAGTCTTTATTAACATTTATCTCGTTCATTCGTGTCTTTTCCTTTCCTCTTTATTAACCCAATCTCGTTTCCTAAGTATGAACCTTCCCTTACTATATTGTGTTCACTCCGCTTACCGTTTGCTTTCGCTTGTTATAATCCTCCCGTGCTTCCTTGCATTTCGTAACAGATCTTAGTTACCCGAATTCCGACGTGATCATTTTATTGTTAACTATGTGATTACCGTAGACCCTATGTGTCCTTTTCCTCCCACGATTCGACGTTGAGACGCAACGAAAACACTCAATCTTAGTATTTCCCCGACAATTCACTACTTCCTAGAAATTCGCGATAATTTTGTGCAGGGAGAAGGATTCGCGATAATTTTGCACTGGGGCTAGGATCCGCGATAATATTTGCCGAAGATAGGATCCGCGATAATTTTCTTCTTCAAACATTTTCGCGACAATTTTGTTCTTCCCTCATTTTCGCGATAATTTTCTTCTTCCCTCATTTCCTCCCTGCCTAGGATCTTTACTGGGACATCCTGGTACGTTAGTTCCGGGGTTATCTCTATGGGTTCCCCCACACATTCTTGAATCACTTCAGTCACCCTCCTCCTCAGTTGGGATACATGGAACACGTTGTGTATCCCCCCCATTTCCTATGGAAGCTTCAGTTGATATGCTAGGTTTCCGATCCTTCGTTCCACCTCATATGGTCCGATATACCGGGGGCTCAGCTTCCCTGTCCTTGTGGTCCTTAGCACCCCCTTCATAGGTGATACCTTTAGGTATGCGTGATCCCCAACTTTTAACTCTAAGGGTCTCCTTTTTGTGTCTGCCCAACTTTTGTATCGGTCTTGTGCCGCCTTAATGTTCTTTCGTACCACGACTACCTTTTCAATGGTGACTTCCACTAATTCTGTCTCCGTGGTCGGTCTCTCTCCCACCTCATCCCAACATAGCGGTGTACAACACTTCCTCCCGTACAATGTCTCATATGGCGCCATGCCAATGTTGCTCTGAAAGCTATTATTGTGCGCAAATTCCACTAGCGGTAGGAAATCCTCCCAACCTCCCTTAAACTCCAATACACATGCCCGTAACATATCCTCCATAATTCGGTTGGTTCTCTCGGTCTGACCATCCGTCTGTGGATGATAGGCTGTGCTCATGCATAACTGAGTTCCGAGCGATTTCTGTAAACTTTGCCAAAATCTAGACGTGAATCTCGGGTCCCTGTCTGACACGATATTTACTGGAACTCCATGTAATTTGACTATGTTATCCACATATATTTTGGCTAGCCTGTCCACTCCGTACGTTGTCTTGACTGCTAAAAAGTGAGCCGCCTTCGTAAGACGGTCCACCACGACCCATATCGTGTCGTTCTTTCGTGGGCTCTTGGGTAGTCCTATCACAAAGTCCATGCCGATGCTATCCCATTTCCACTCTGGAATTTCTAAGGGTTGCAGTTCGCCCCCCGGGTGTTGGTGTTCGGCCTTAACTCGTTGGCAGTTTTCGCATTTGGCCACAAAGTTGGCAATCTCGTTTTTCATTCCATTCCACCACCAGTGCGTCTTTAGGTCTCGATACATCTTAGTACTTCCTGGGTGAACTGAGAATGCTGAACTGTGTGCTTCCGTCATAATCTTCTTNCAACTCGGACTGCCGCCGCCACCAAACTAGAAAATTCCTCGTCGTCGCGGCCATGCATAGTCAATTTCACTTTTTCATTCAGCCCTTCCGTGAAGCGGTGCATCTTTTCCTGTTCACTTCCCATGATTTCGGGGGCGTACCTGCCTAGTTCTATGAATTCTTGCATGTACTCCATAACGGGGCGGTTTCCTTGAGTCAACCTGTCAAATTCGGCCCTCTTATCTTTCTTAAGTCCTTTCGGCACGTAGTAATCCAAGAACGCATTCTTAAACTTTGCCCAAGAGATAGGCCCATCCTTCAGTAATGCGGCCGACACACTCCCCCACCATCGGGCAGTACTACCATCGAACCATAGTGTGGCCAATCCTACCCTAAACTCCTCTGGGGCTTCGATCAGCTCGAACTTCTCCTTAAGGTGGATAATCCACGCTTCCGCATCCCCCATCTTATCCCCCGTGAAGCTGTTCATCCCAGCCTTTTTTAATGCCTCGTTGTAGTACATCCTACCCTTTTCGGGTCTTGCCCCTGGTTCCATTTGCACGGAGTTTCCCCTCTCTGTCTGTCCCTGTCTTATTGCGCTAACTAGGGAACTTGCCATGGTCTGGAACAGGTCACTGAGATTTTCCTGGCTGAACGTGAGAGGCGTCGATGAATCCGCAACCGGAGTCTCTGTCGCCGGTGCCTGTTCTGATGCATTGCTATCCTCTTCTCGGTTTCCATGCGCTCTCGTTCTAGGCGCCATTCCTACATTAAACTTTCGTTATATCTTATGCCTATTCATGTCATCCATTACATTCTATGCCCATCCATTCCTATGGTCGGTTGTCCTCCTACGAGTTTCCTAGACTCTTCTACGTAGGATCGCACCGTTACCGGTTTAGTAATGATGTTACGCTGTGATACCATTTGTAATGAGCCTAATTTGGGCCTAGTTGTTTTGTTAAAATATGATAATTAAAAACGGAATATTCGAATGCAAAATGAAAACATAGTTCGAAACATAAAAGTACGACATCATAATTTAGAGTGTTCTCCAAAGGACATGACTCTATCACCGGACAACCGACAACCTCCTTCCCATGCCCCTCTCATACCTCGTCTGTGTCACCTACAAAATCTGTAAAGCGGTCACAATCTATTAAAGGAAACTTCACCCGTACTATACATTATCATTACAGTTCTTAATTACACCGTATACACCCACATGAATCATTTTATTTAACCGTTTTCTTATTTCTTCTTCTTTTACCCTTGTCATTCCCATTATACTTTAACTTTACTGTTGCCGAGAGTAACATGCTCGTTGCATGTCCCGCCCAAGCCAACCGTTAGCTGTTGGATGACTCGACGGGCCATATGCTTCCCTTCCCCGGGTGGTTACTTAGGCGCTACCCCTTTTTCCACCCGGATCCGTTCTGCCCTTTTCGTACGTATCTTTTCCTCTTTGGAACTTATCGTTCCCTTCATCAGGCATGTCCTTCCTTTGGCGAATCGTGTACTAGGCACGATGCCGGGTTCGGTCGGATGGTCCATCCTTCCTCACCCCGAGTCTTTATTAACATTTATCTCGTTCATTCGTGTCTTTTCCTTTCCTCTTTATTAACCCAATCCCGTTTCCTAAGTGTGAACCTTCCCTTACTATATTGTGTTCACTTCGCTTACCGTTTGCTTTCGCTTGTTATAATCCTCCCGTGCTTCCCTGCATTTCGTAACAGATCTTAGTTACCCGAATTCCGACGTGATCATTTTATTGTTAACTATGTGATTACCGTAGACCCTATGTGTCCTTTTTCTCCCACGATTCGACGTTGAGACGCAACGAAAACACTCAATCTTAGTATTTCCGCGACAATTCACTACTTCCTCGAAATTCGCGATAATTTTGTGCTGGGAGAAGGATTCGCGATAATTTTGCACTGGGGCTAGGATCCGCGATAATTTGTGACGAAGTTAGGATCCGCGATAATTTTCTTCTTCAAACATTTTCGCGACAATTTTGTTCTTCCCTCATTTCCGCGATAATTTTACTCATGATCATTTTCGCGATAATTTTCCACAAAGTCGTTTTTCGCGACAATAAATGCCTTTCCCAAAAACCGCGATAATTTCTCAAAGCTTGCAAATCCGCGATAATTTTCACTGCCAAATTTTTCGCGACAATTCTCTTTTTTCGCAACAATTTCCGGAATTTCGTGGCTTAATGATAATTAACTCGTTTTTGGGCCTCCCCACCCCTATTTATAGATATCCTAACTTCTCTAATTCACACTTTAACCCCTCCTTCTTTTCATTTTGACCCCTCCTTTATCTTTTGCTTTACATTCCCATTTTTCGTTTCCTTTTACGTTCTTTCATTCCCGTATCCCTCGTTATCTCTCGTCTAGACTTTACCGCTACATTCCCTACTATTTGTTTCATCATACCTTTTTCTCGGCTATTACACCGGGCCTTACCTTTTTTCAGAGTGCTAAGAAAAGCAAACTATCTAGATTGGACCGAAGAATGCGATCGGGCCTTGTCCGAGCTGAAGACTTATTTAAGCACTCCCCCGGTGATGGTAAGTCCAACTTGTGATGAACCATTGGGGTTATATCTTGTGATATCCGAAGTTGCCGTCAGCGCAGCTCTGGTAACCATACGAAACGACATTCATAGACCTGTTTATTATGTCAGCCATTCTCTGGTATCTGCTGAAACTAGGTATTCCACCTTGGAGAAATTCATGCTAGCTTTGAAAAAAGTTGTATCCAAGCTGAAACATTATTTTGAAAGCCGAACGGTCTATGTCTATACGGATCAACCTCTGAAAGTGCTCCTTAAACAGAAGGATTTGAATGAGAAATTGGTAAAATGGGCTATCAAACTCAGCGCTATGTATCTGGAATTCCTGCCACGAAGGGCGATCAAAGCTCAGGTTCTAGCCGATTTGGTGGTTGAAATGACCCGATCGGCCATTTATCTTAACCAAGAGGATGATCGATGGACGATCCATGTAGATGGGTCAACCTTCGGGGGAAGTGGAGTGGACATTACCCTGACAACTGTACAATGTGATCTTATTCATTCCGCAGTCAAATTTTCCTTTTCTGGAACAATTAATGTGGTAGAATATGAGGCAGTATTATAAGGAATGACCTTGGCTCGAAAAATGGGAGTTAGCAGGGTACGAATGTTCTCAAACTCGAAGTTAGTAGTAGAACAGTTCGTAGGGAGATTTGAAACTCATTATCCGGTGATGAGGTTATATTGCGCCAAAGTTCTGGAACTATCCAAAAAATTCAGTGAGTTCTCTCTTAACCATGTGCCACGAGAGTAAAATAAGGTTGCCGACGCACTCGCCAGATTGGCCTCAGGCATACCTGACATAGAGCCAAGCACTATTTCGGTCCATATACAGGACCGACCTTCGGTCGAAATTCCAATGACCGAACAATCTATTGAAGAGATCGGAGCTTTATGCCATGAACTCCAGGGCTTGAATATTAACGCTACTGAATCTCCGGGAGAACCCAATTGGATGGACTCCTTTATTAAATACCTCTCAAACGGCTATCTCATTGAAGATAAGTCTGAAACCAGGAAAATAGAGGTCCGGGCTAAAAGATTTACCTTAGTAGATGAACGCTTATTTAAAAAGAGCTTTGAGGGCCCGCTTCTGCGCTGTTTATCTCCTATTGAGGGATTTGCGGCATTCATTCAGGGGCTCGATCTTTATACCACCGCATCATTAGAGCTGGATATTTTTTGCCAACATTGCTTGCTGATGCCAAGCAATACACTAAGCGTTGTGCCATATGTCAATACCATGCTCCACTCCCGTAATTTCCTGGGGCTCACTTATCGATTACCCCATTGCCTTGTCCGTTTGACATATGGGGGATCGACGTCCTCGGACCTTTTCCCCGGTCAATAGGGCAAAGAAAATTTTGTATTGTAGCGGTTGAGTATTACTCGAAATGGATTGAAGCAGAAGCAGTAGTCATCATCTCAGAAAAAGTAGTCAAGCACTATATGGCGAAATATTGTGAGCCGTTTCAGGATTCCTCGAGCGCTCGTATCTGATACTGGGACTCAGTTCCGCGGAAAGAGCATACGGGATCTATGCACCAAGTTGGGCATCATCCAACATTTCTCATCAGTAGCCCATCCCCAAACTAACGGACTTACGGAGGTATCTAACAAGGTTATCCCGAAGGGATTGAAAACCAAGTTAGAAGATTTTGGAGGTAAATGGCCCGAACACATCTATGAAGTCCTATGGGCATACCGAACTACACCTCGCTCAACAACCCAGGAATCACCTTTCTCATTGGTGTATGGGACCGAAGCTGTTAGCCCGGTGGAGGTTGCCATCCGATCACCTAGGATATCTCAATACGATGAGCATATGAATGGTGAAAGGAGATTATTGGACCTCGAGATGATCGAAGAAAAGAGAGATGCAATTTATGCACGGATGTGTGCTTATCAGCGAACTATGGAACGGGCCCATAACAAGCGAGTCCTCCCAAGAGAATTCTTTGAAGGCGATCTTGTCCTCTGAATCATTAAAGTACAGAGGAACGTTGGAAAGCTAAACAGAAATTGGGAGGGATCGTATCGAATATCAAAGAAATTGGAATCAGGTGCGTATAAACTTGAAACATTGGATGGTATAGAGGTCCCCCGAACTTGGAATGTCATGAATTTAAGACGATATTTCTTGTGAATCTTCGATTAATGTGTTTGACTCAATAAAATACATTCCCTTAAACGTAAGCAGAAAACAAGTAAGTACAATACAAACTATTTCTAATGGAATGATGGACCGATCTTGAAGTTGGGTGACTTAGGACGAATCTGGACTGGTGACTGAAGCTTCTTGTCCGCAAGGCTCCCAAGTTGTAGTGACCGCTCTGCCGAGTCAGATGCTCCTGCACTTGCCCAGCCCCATGGATGAGTTGTGATTCTCCCAGAACTCATTACGAACTAAAATACTCCCTTCAACGGCATTCAGTCTTTAGGAATGGACCTTTGTACCTATGAAATCTACTACGATAAAAAGAATGGTAGTCAGCATATCGAAACATAAGATCGGTCCTAATATAAGACGAATTATGAGCAAAGCTAGCCAATAAAACCTACGGGACTTTATTAGAACCAAGGTTCGGCCGAAGCTCATAAAAACTCATATTAAACGCAGACTACGCCTATCCAATCAAGTATTGACTCCAAGGACGGAATAAGAGTGACCCACACACAATGTAAAACGACCGATCCAATCAGAATTGATACAAATAAACCAAACATAATGTATGTGACCGATGGTTAACTCCCTGTAAGCGTCCCCGATCTTACACTTGGTGATTAAAACAACTTCGTTAATATAAAACTTATTAGTTTATTTAGAAGTTGGTTATATTTCTTCGTTCTGGCAATTAAAAGAACAATAGTTGAAGGAAAAAGAGTTATATTGAGAATAAGAAGTAAGGCAGATACAAGGTATAAATCAAATCTAGCTAATCTGCCCCTCTTCTTTATCTTCAACCTCCGGCTCCTGCGGTTCGGTCTGGGCCGCGAGCTGCTTCAGTTCTTCTTCTTGATCGGCCACCTTTTGGTTGACAGCTCTCTCCATCTCTTCAAAGAGATAGAAGAAAAGGTCTTCTTCCAGAACAGGTTCTTCCAAAGTCGGAATAACCTGAAACTTGCCATCNTATGTGTCCTTTTCCTCCCACGATTCGACGTTGAGACGCAACGAAAACACTCAATCTTAGTATTTCCGCGACAATTCACTACTTCCTCGAAATTCGCGATAATTTTGTGCTGGGAGAAGGATTCGCGATAATTTTGCACTGGGGCTAGGATCCGCGATAATTTGTGCCGAAGTTAGGATCCGCGATAATTTTCTTCTTCAAACATTTTCGCGACAATTTTGTTCTTCCCTCATTTCCGCGATAATTTTACTCATGATTATTTTCGCGATAATTTTCACAGAGTCGTTTTTCGCGACAATAAATGCCTTTCCCAAAAACCGCGATAATTTCTCAAAGCGTGCAAATTCCCGATAATTTTCACTGCCAAATTTTTCGCGACAATTCTCTTTTTTCGCGATAATTTCCGGAATTTCGTGGCTTAATGATAATTAACTCGTTTTTGGGTCTCCCCACCCCTATTTATAGACATCCTAACTTCTCTAATTCATACTTTAACCCCTCCTTCTTTTCATTTTGACCCCTCCTTTATCTTTTGCTTTACTTTTCCATTTTTCGTTTCCTTTTACGTTCTTTCATTCCCGTATCCCTCGTTATCTCTAGTCTAGACTTTACCGCTACATTCCCTACTATTTGTTTCATCGTACCTTTTTCTCGGCTATTACAATAAATGTATGATTTAGGGATGAGAGGAAAATTATTTGAAAAAATAAAAAATGATGATGTGTACACGAAAGCTTATGTGGAAGAGAGAATGATGTTTCTGGACGGACATCGTTTGAGATAGCCCAATATTACTACGTCTAATGGTTATTTGATTTCTTTAACTTTATTGAACTATTGACTAATTGTATTCAATAGATTATATTTAAAAAATTTTTAGTTAATATATCGCAATTTCATCAATATAATATACTATTTAGCCTAGGGGTATGCATAAATATATGGTGATCCGAATATCCGAAGTAATCGAATTATAAGCGAACCAATTTTTCAGATATTCGAACTACAAATATTTAATCTGGCTGGATCAGATATTGTTTTTAAAACTCCAATATGATCTGATGCAATACTTATTTTTTTATATTATATTGTAATATATTAATATATCTGGTGATCCGAATATCCGAAATAACCGAATCATAAACGAACCGATTTTTCAGATATCTGAACTGCAAATATTTAATTTTGTTGGATCAGATATGGTTTTTAAAACTCCAATATGATCTGATCCGATACATAATATTTTTATATTATATTATAATGTGTTAAATTATATTTTAGAGTTTATTATATTATGTTATTCTAATTATATTTTGCAAATTTTGGAAGATAAAACCCTATATACGAAAATACATTCTTCCTTATTAAAACTTTCTTATTATTGATTTTATTTTTCAAGTTTGTGATAACAAATATCTAAGTGAAATGTGTTTAATTTTTATATATTTAGTGTACTTTGAAAAACAATAAATGATTGCGCATGTTTTTGTTTCATTCAATTCTAATATTGAATTCAAATTTTACTTTATGGATGTTTGAAAATTCTGAGTATATGTTTTTTGTTGTTATTTAATTTGTATGTGTAATTGTTTACAAATAAACAATTTTTTTGTTGATTAATCATATTTTTATGATCAACTATAATTCAAAAATAAATATTAAAATATCGGCAAATTGATCTATTATTGCAGATTTGTTTCAGATTTTCATTTTCCCGATCCATATCCATTGTATCGAACGGAAAAAATGGTGATCGGGTCGGATACCAAATCATCACACCCCTAATTTACCCTTTAAAAACTATATTCTTATTTTATTACAATTACATTTTATAATTATATACCATAAACTATGCACATTGTTTTCTTATCAGTGATTCGTAAGCAGTAATATCATAATTTTAAAAGTATAATTATATTCTGCATAATAAAAATTTCCTTTTTTATAATCTTATTTTTAAATTAAACTATACTCAAATCGTCAATCTTCTCCTTGTATATTTAAGAAATCACAATCATAACTTAATGACAAATTTTGTATAATTTTATTGTGGGTTCAATTGAAACAATATTATATTGTAATATTACAATATATGTAATTTTAGTTCATTTATTGAAATATATTTGTTCTCAAGAACTATCTTCTATATTCAGAATTGTGAAAATTCTTCACATGGACGTGGAGTATGTAAATTGCGTTCACGTTTGGAAATGTGTGTGCGTGTTTTTAATATTTTTTATAAAACTAAATATTATTTAGTTAAGAAACCATAAATTTATTATTTCGTTAAATAAAAAACACAATATGTTTTATGTTTAAATCAAAATATAAATTACAAAAAAAATCATTACTGACTTTTTATTGTGATTTAGTTTATAAGAATGGAAATAATTAATATTTAGTTTAATGTATAACATTTTAATATTATAGATACTCTTGATCTATGAAAAAAATAATTGTTAGTATTTGAATTAAAGTAAGTAAATAAAAATTATTTATTAAACTAAAACATTTATTTTATTTTGTTTCGATTTGAATTTGTGTCAATAATTATGAATATATTATGGGTAGCAATATACGTAATATTTTATTTTATTTTTTCTAAAAGAAACTTATAATTAATAGTAAATAGAAAAAACAATACATTTTTTCGTGAACTCAGGAAATAAGAGAAAAATCCATAGGGACAAACAAATACATAAAGGAATATAACATTGATACATAACTAAAAATAAATTTTCTCTAACTAGAATGATTTTATTATTATTATTAAATCAAAATTATTTATTAAACTAAAACATTTCTTTTGCATTGTTTTGAATTTCTTCAATAATTATGAATATATTATGGGTAAAAATATACATAATTTTCTTTGTTTTCCAAAATAAACTTATAATTACTATTTAAATAGAAAAAATAATGTGTTTTTTTGTAAACTCAAGAAAAGATAAAAATCCACGGGACAAACTAGGGGTGGGCATGGGCCAACCAAACCCGTACAAACGGGTCAACCCGTATGCTGATCCACTAAATATAATTGTACGGGTTGTTAGGCTGTGAATTTTAACCCGTCAACCCGTGGGTTAATTTTGAATTATTTTTAAAATTGTAGGATTCAAATTGAAGGTTTTTTAATTTTATGGTTTAGGTTATTTTAACCCGTTGATGGGTTGGGCCGCACTTTCAACCTGTTGACAGGTTGGCAGCACTTTCAACCCGTTGATGGGTCAAGAAAAATTCTCAACCCGTACGAGTTGACGGGTTCAACCCGTAATCCGTTGGACCGAACCGTGCCCACCCATGGGACAAACAAAAACATGTTATGTGTGTCGATTATAGATATGACGAAATCCAAACCCGATTAGAACCCGAATAAATGAAATACTAATAATATTATATTTATACTTTAAATATATGTCAAATTTATATTTAAATATTGTTATTTATAATTTTTATCAATTAAATACTCTATAACAAGTATATGTTTGATGCTTTATAGATAACTATATAAAAATGTATCTCATTGTAGAGACACAATGAGCTAAAGCCTAAAACTTTTGAATTCATTGAATGAGCAACTTTTTTATTTTAATAGATATGATATTGTATATTGGTAATGTTAATTTTTAGAGATTATAATAAATATTTATCAATGATATGTAGTTTATGTTACTTGATAATGGTAAATATTTAATATTTCTTCTGTAATTTTGATTTTCTTCGTTTTTTCAAAATGAGAATATAAGTGCAATGTGCTATTGGTTCAACTATATCCGAAACGAATGTGACCCATGACCATATTATAAAGAACTAACAAAACTTGATTCAAGTGACGAATATATCGAAAATAAAGTATACTTTTAACGAGTATTACTTGTATATAAAATCATATATTTTTATTTAAACGGAAAGTAAAATATATTTTTAGCAAATATTACTAGTATATAAATCATATATTTTTATTTGAACCAATATAGTTTTAGAGAATATACTGATTTAAAAAAAAATATTTTTAGCGAATATTACTAGCATATAAAATCATAGATTTTTACTTAAAGAAATTGATTAATAATGTGGGGTGACTTTCTGTTAGATTTACTAGGCTCTATAAATAACTAACCCGTTCCTTCAACCGTTCCAAAAACAAGTAGTTCCAATTTGTTATTTCTAGGTCACATTGATCAATGGCGGTGGTATTGATAGACGGCTCCACGATTCGCTCGTTCATCAATGACGAAGATCGATTCACCAAAAGCGTAAAAGAATCATTCTCCTCACTCGATTTGGATTGCGATGGCATTCTATCGAAATCGGAACTCCGTCGCGGAATGGAGGCATTGAGATTACTCGATAAAGATTTTGGTGTGGATGTAGCGGCATCGGAGGAGGAAGTGACAGCGATGCACGATGCAATCTTCGAAATGTTCGATCGCGATAAAAGCGGTGGTGTTGATGAGAAAGAGTTCTTTAATGAGATCAGGAATATACTGTCGGCAGTTGCGGACGGGCTTGGGTGGTGTCCCGTACAGATGGTTCTAGAAGACGGTGGTAAGTTTAGTTTCTTGAAGGAAGCAGCAGATCTGGAAGCGGTCAAAAATAGATCTGCATGAAATTCTATTTTTCGCTTTGGTTGGTTGTTGTGATAGGGCAGGGGCAATGACATATTTTTTCATTTAAAACTAAGATTGTGTTTTTTTTTCTGATTTAGCCTATATTCTATTATATTAAAATATGGCTTGGTATTGTTGAATAATATATAATATGTAGTTTTTTGTTACAAAATATTAATAATATTTTAATAGATTATTAATTTTTAATTATACCCATAATAATATGAAATAAAGGTGTAGTTTTCCATGACCCCCAATTTACATGTTATGTAAAGATAAATCTCAAAATTACAAATTTCATGATATATTTTTTAGTAAAATTACAATATGATTCTTAAAAATTGTTTATTACTTGCCCTTTAAAATATAATCATCGAGCATTTAAAATGATAGTATTTTGATCCCTCGTCTTTTAAAATGATAGTAGGGTTTTTATATATAAATTATGTTTAACAACATTCTATACATTTGTTTTGAAAGATTAGATGCAAATAACGTATTTAGAAAAGCCACACCAATTTTTAATATTCCATGGGAACTGATTTGAGTCAAACGGGAAGTGTGAGCGATTTCCAATTGAACTAGTCCAATCGACTGGTTTGATGTGTTTTTTAAAACCATGGAGTAAACATTATTTCACATTCTCACCACATTATTTCACACTAAAGTCTACAAATACACCCAAGGGCATGCGACAATCATTTGAATAAAAAATAAATAAATCCACGAAATTAGATAAAAAAATCCATGAAAACACAACTACACCCGAGATATCATATTATATGCTGTTAATTAATTACTAAATTTTGTAACAAACAATTTTAAATTTGTTACTCAACTTCAATAAATAAATAAATAGCCCAGAAAATTGACTGCTTTGTGGAATGCTCATGCAAATTTAGCCCATAATCCATAAACAGTCAGCAGCGAAAATGAAGCAACTGAGGTGCAACTTGGAAATGAAAAAATAAACAAACATGCTTTGCAGTCACAAATTGCTCTACAGTTCAGGTTGTTCCATATTCTCTGCATCACTGATGATTCCGAATCACACAAACACGGTAAATTACTTGAAAAAAACACGAAGAATACTCTTGAGAATGAAACAAGAGACACTGACCTAGAGCAGGTGGTAACACAGTTTTCATCTTTCAATTTGTTGGTTGCTGTTGAAGCAGATTCATTTCCCATGTTCGGTCTATCATTCGGAGGTGATAACAGAAGGGCTAGCCTCGATTTGTATCTTTCTATTCTTTTAAATCTTTCTTCATTCAGGCTGCACAAAAACAACCAATGACGATGGAGATAAGAAAACCAGAGTGTCAAGTAACTATTAGGAGTCTACCGAGATCGAATCCTTTTTGCTCGTTTGATGTGTCTTTGTAATACCTCTTTCTCAGTTAAATCTTCACATAAATCCTTATCCTGAAAACAAATGAATTCTAATGACTGAAAGCAATAGCCGCATGAATGACCTCCAAGGTGATGATGTGACAAATGTCGCAAAAAAACTAGATAAAATTCAGATCTTAATACGAATCACATTAAGAGACGAAACTGGNTAATAAAATAAATTTAAAACTCTAATTGTTTAATTAATTTAATTATAAATGAATCAAAATTATGATTTGTTTTTCTATTTTATTAAATATTGACCAAAATTTTAGTCTAATTCTAGTTGATCGAACCGATTTGACCGATTTTTAACATTTAGACTTTGATCGAATTAGTTTTTGTTAATGTGACTCGATTTTGTATATGAGATGATTTTTCGGAGTAGATTGGAGGTATTAACACTGGTTTATGGTTAGACATAGTTTAAAACCGATTTAAAATACCATGGTTGGAGCTTATAAATTATAATTTTTTAACAAGTGAATTATATATATGATAATATAAATTTAAAATAATATAAATGTGGTGTCAAAATTTAGAATTGTACATTTAGTATCCAAAATTTTAAAATTATTTAAAAATTACTAATAATAAAAGTTTTCAACACATTTCTTTGTAAGTATTTTTACAACTAATTTTTGAGTTTTCAAAGTTAAGAAATGCAATTATTACACTTTAAAAGATTAATAGATCAAATAGAAATTATATTAGTTTAAAACATAACAATGTTACGTCAAATCTGAACGATTTAGATATTCGGATATCAAATATATAATTATAAAATTGAGGACTTCACCTTTATAATTTTTAAAAGTTCAAAATCAAATTATAATAATTTCATACATTTTTTATAATTTTCAAATGTTGACAACAATTTTGATACTATTGTAAAGTTGAATGTCTCTTATAAACATCATTGAATAACTTAACTCTTATACTTACTTTTATACATTATGGTTTCATTCCCTAGTATATTATATTCGTCCCTAGCCTTTTGATTTTATAAAAAATATTATATTACATTATCCATTGTTCATCTAATTAATGAAATTGATTAGATGGTAATTTACCCATTACATGATCAAGTCAAATTTAAGGTGATTTGTTCAATTATATTTTACATAGAAAAACAACAATAAAGTTGGATTCATTTATAAGAAACTAATGCCATAGTATAATATTTTCTTGTATATTGTGATATAACTAGTTAATGGATTTGTTTGATTTGATTTGATTCTACTATATATTATATTTATCATACTTTTTTTAAAAAAACATGATTTTTTTCAAATAAAAAGTAAATCAAGTTATATTCTATGTTGCACGGGTGCTTGAAATTTGAAAATTTCACGCATCGGGTGCGTGTTAGGTGCATGAATTCACACACCCACACACATTTTTGTAAAAAATTAGGGTTAATGAGAATGAGATGATAAGAAGCTACGCGAAAGCTTTTATGAGTATGAAAAAGAACTGCACTGGTGACTGAAAGATGGTGAAAACAATAAGTTAACAATGTGAATTAATAATTTCATATTTCATTGTTAAATTATTTTAAAACTCATTACTTTTTACCGATTTGTGTATTTTGAAAATTTCAGATATTTATATTGATTATTTTATTATGTTGAATTTAACGCACTATAAATCAGATATTTCTAAAATCACCGCATCTTATATCTCCTTACCTCGCACCTCAGCACCTATATCCCGTACCCGTGCAACGTAGGTTATATTCACATTCTTGAATGTCTTTGTTAATCAAGTATGTCTCGAGTATTGAAATATCAAATTGTCTCATATTGGATTTGTGATGACATTTAAATTGATTTATAAGAGTATTATGGACCAAAATGATTTATTCAAATTTTTTAGGTTATATATTCTTTCTTATAATTATATCTTATCCACATTTCCCTCCAAATTTCCGTGGAACATGATTTTCCATAAATGAAGGCAAAACCCTCAATTGACGCGACGGAAGAAGAAGCGAAGCACGCGAACAATGGAGGTTGACGCATCTCCACTCCTGCCAGAATGGGCGTCGAAGCCTTGCATTATGGGCATCGACGAAGCTGGACGAGGGCCTGTTTTAGGTACACTATTTTCTTGGATTCTGATTACGATTCAGTTTCTTAAGTGCATCATTTGTCTTATTATTAGGGCCAATGGTTTATGGATGCTTGTATTGTGCACGCTCCTACCTTGAAAATCTCTCTGCACTGAAATTTGCAGGTTAACCCGTGCGTTTATTTTATATTTTCTCTTACAGTTGCTGCTATTGTACTTATCTATTTTCTGTGTGCTTACCGAATCGAAGCTTATTTGAGGTCAAGGCTGTTCTTCTGCAATTTTGATGAACATATTTTTCTCATTTTGTTGCATTTCAATGGATTGTGTTGACAAGTGGGATATTCCAGCCAATAATCTTATATTCCAATTGACTTTTGGTGACTCCATAAACAGTATTTGGCTTCAACTTTCCAAATTCTTTCTCTTTATACAGACTCAAAGACATTAACAGAACAAAAGAGGGAAGATCTATTTTCTAGCTTGAGAGCTGATAATTCACTTGGGTGGGCTGTGGACATTATCGACCCTCGGGAACTGTCAACTAAAATGCTCAAAAAGTTGCATAAATATACTATTTCACTAGAATGCCACAATGAAAATTTGTTGACATCTGGTTCATTCTATGCAGAAGTAAGATCAACCTTAATGAAATATCACATGATTCTGCAATTGGCCTCATAGGGAAGATCTCCAGTTTCGGTGTTCTTCTAACAGAGGTAAAAAACTACATGAGTCAGGACAATGTGAACAGCTTCTGTCTAATTATTTAGGAATGTGTAGATTTTCTTCATTTCAGATTGGGTTTGAATTCTTAATTACAATTGCAGTTTCAAATGGAAAAGGGGAAGTAAAAATTTTTAAAAAAACTTTCTTAGACATCTATTAAGAAAATGCATCTTTTCATGTTTGGAGCTGTGATGACAATGAGACATGGCTTTAATCAATACGTATAAATATTGACAATCTAATAATAAAACCGATGTTCATTTGGATATTTATGTTGGGAAAAAATGAGAAGTGCACTTTTTTAATATCAGGGATGAAATTACTCACATGGGAAATCATATTTACCGGCTTTCAGTTCAATTCGAGTTGTTGAAAATGCTAAAAATAATGATATACTAGCTCTATGCACTAGGAAGGATAAACCCTTTGTCTTGCAGATACAGTTTATATGATGCGTGAACCATTGTATCAGTATGAAGTTTTTGTTGGTTCAGGTTTATTTGGACACTGTTGGTGATCCAGACAAGTATAGAGCAAAGCTTTCTGAAATTTTTCCTGATATTAAATTCTTTGTCTCCAAGAAAGCTGATAGTATCTATCCCATTGTAAGTGGTGCAAGCATCGTGGCAAAGGTGAGTGTCAATCGAAACATAATTATTTGTTAGTTTTTTTAGGCCTTCTAATCTATAAATTGCATGTTTCGATGAAATGCATGCTTATCAGAAGCTTGTAAATTTTGTTGGTTCAGGTAAACAGAGATAGAGCTCTAAGGGAATGGGAACTCGAAGAAAGTGCAAAAGAGTTGCATAGAAATTTCGGTTCTGGATATCCCGGAGGTAAGTTTTCTGAGAAATGGATAAACTTATATGAATTCCCATGAAGTTGCTTTGATACATTACGAAGTTTGCTGAGAAATGGATAAACTTATATATGAATTCCCATGAAGTTGCTTCGATACATTACGTTACAGATCCACAGACAAAGGCATGGCTAAATGATCACAAACATCCAGTTTTCGGGTTCCCAACATTGGTTCGTTTCAGTTGGGGAACATGCAAATCATACTCCAAAGACTTTGTACAAGTGCAATGGTTAGTTTGCTTTCATTACCTTCCCAATGGTACAGTTTTTTTACGAAAAATGATGTTGGGTCTTTGTGTCGATAGGGAGGGGAATGAAGAAGAAGAAGAAGAAGATGGTAAGAAAGGAAGGCAGATTAAAAAAAATGGTGGTTTGGCATTGAAGAGAAAGAATGAAAAGATTGGTTGCAAGTTTTTGCAAGCTCGTAATCTGCACTTGCTTCCAATGTTCTAAGTTTTTGCTTGTTTCATCTCTAATTTGAAGGAAAGTACACTATTAGATTCGTTTTGTGTCAAATGACATTGTCATTAATTCGATTTTGTCATTAGTCCTCGAAAGAGAGCCAGCCCAAGGTTAAAGAAAAGTTCGTTCTTAGTGGTTTTGAGATCTAAGCTCAATCGAATTGAGATTGCCCAAGACTTGCCCACGGGAGAACTCCGGTTTTTAAGAATATCCAAGTGGTAGATCGGGCATCAAAACGTTTGATCGGTCCCCGCAACGTGGAGGTCCCATGCTGTGTGGAGTTTGACTTATTCGAAGAGGAGTAAGTCATGGAGAATTATTGGAGAATTAAAGGAAATTTGATACATTCATGGAGACTTAATCACATTTTGGAAGAATAGAGTATTCCTATATAAGATGGAAGGTAACAAGATTTAGGACCATTCTTGTTTTGGCTTTACGGAATGTTAGTTCGAATAAAAAAAATGTTTTCCACTCTCAAGCCGAATTTCTGATTATACCACTTTGCTCCTTTTTCCATGATTATTTTGATTGTTGTTTTTCCTTTTTATCTCGATCACTGTTGTATTGTCCAGTTTATCTTTATTGAATTTGTTGGGAGGATTCCCCTCGACATTGGTTTTTTCCTCTTATCTTTGGGGTTTCTATATTAAATTGTTGTGTCTTCTCGTTCTTTACTTCTATTAAAGTTGTCTCTACAAACAGCAAAACTAAAACAAGACCTTGATAATTTATTATGATAAAAACCCAATGACTATCGATATCTCCTTATAGGGAACCACAATAGATGTATTTGTCGTCTGAAAAGTGTCTGATTGTTCTTCCGATTATGTTATGTAGTTGATCTATTTGTATATTTTTTATTAAATAGTTTTTAAAATTACGTTAGTATAATTACGTTCAACTCATGACACATCACCACAGTTTATTACGACCATATCAAACAAACTCTATATTTATTTATGAAAAAAATTATATTCATTCAAATTATAAAAAAACAAAATAATATTGAAAAATATACATATTTCAAATATAACGACCCTATTTCCCTCGTTTTCCATTTTAACGGTGGGCAAGGCAAGGCGACGCCCACAGAAAAAAACTCACTTTGCCCTGATTCCAAATTCCAATGGGTGCTCGCAATATCATAGGCGCTAGGTAGTAGGATTAGTATACGAGAATAACCACTGTGGAAGTCAGCTCTCCATCAAGAGACGGCCATTTCAATTTCATAGCTTTCTGTATTTAAATGCCGAAAACATCACCATTTCCACTGCTTCCCTTCATTCTTATCTCGAACCAAACCTCATCGGAGATTTTTAATCACACTAGCATTTTTATTCCCTGTGCTGGAAAATTTCCCCTTTCCAAATTGAAATGGAGTTAATGAATCATCAGTAAGCTGGGTATTTTTCTTTGACTTCGTATTCTTTCCGGGTGCTTTGCTGGGGTCACAAAGTTTGATATTGGCATTTAACTTGTTTGTGGCCGATGGCCAAACAGTGAAATGTGATCTCCATCTCAATTATTTAATAGGTTTAATGTTTTTGTTTATTATTTTTTTATGATAAACTATCTTGTGTAGGATGCTGGTGTGGGGATTGGGAAATGTCACTTTTAAATTATCAGTGCTCTATTTCTCTAGTCATGTTGATACAAAGTACCTCGTTACACATAGTGTGATACTACAAATTATCAGTTGTCATTTTTGTTTAAGGAGATATGGCTTTGTGTTTGTCCTTTTGAGTGATCATATTCCACCCTAATTGTTTGTATTGTATATATTTAATTTCAACTGTTTCAGAGAAGTTTTGGTGTACATCATCATGTTTGTGTGTGCATCTTTTGTATGCTTATACTTTTACATTTATTAATCTACAGCTTGTCGACTCGAGTCACTTCTATTCTGCATCTTTGGAGCCTACTGCCGGAGGAACTTTTGTGGAAACCATACATTTAGCATATGTTGCTTTTTACAGAATAGTTTTCTTAAATCTGATCCAGTTTTGTGGCTGGTAAGGCAAAACATAGAAGTGAACTGTGTACAGTAATGATGCTCTTTCTGCAATTATATGGGAGTTTTTGATACAGTGATCTTGCAGAAGGTTGAAGTAATGCTAAAATGTATTTAAGAGCAATACAGATCATTTTACTTTCTTTTTTCATAGCTGCTCTTTGTCACATCGTCAAGAATGAGGAAGAAACCACGAAAATATTAATGACTGCCCCACAAAAGAAAGCATGGGGCAGTTTGATGGACGAGTGCACCACAAAAGAAAGCATGGGGCAGTTTGATATCCATATACTTGACGATAGTAGTAGAAATAGTAAAGTACCGGTGATAACCGTCGCATTTCTTACGATTACAATGGCTGCCGCGACTGGTTTAGGTGCTGTTCCATTCTTTTTTGTGAAGCTTGATCCTCATTGGACAGGAATTTGCAATGGAATAGCTGCAGGTGTAATGCTTGCTGCTAGCTTTGATCTTATACGTGAAGGAAATGATCATGGAAGTGGTAGTTTTGTGGTTTCGGGTATTTTATTAGGGACCATATTCATATTACTAAGCAAGAAGGTGTGTCTTTTGAATCAATAGGATTTTATTTGTTCATTGGATCTTTTTATTTTACGACTTAAACTATTGTTTCTTTACATTACAGTTTCTTGAGAAATATGGTGAAGTTAATATGTTGGATATTAAGGGAGCAGAAGCAGCTAAGGCAATTCTTGTTGTGGGAATTATGACATTGCATTCTGTGGGAGAGGGCTCTGGTGTTGGTGTTTCGTTTGCTGGTTCGAAAGGACTTTCGCAAGGTATATTTGTTACTTTAGCGATTGCTGTGCATAATATACCAGAAGGAATGGCTGTTAGTATGGTCTTGTTATCAAGAGGAGTTTCTCCTAGAAATGCAATGTTATGGAGTGTTATTACATCACTACCTCAGGTCTTATGATTACTTTTTTTATTGATTTTGTGATTCGATGTTGATGATTTCTTTGTTGGTACAGCCTATTGTTGCGATTCCTTCGTTTCTTTGTGCTGATTCATTTAACAAGTTGTTGCCATTTGCAACTGGATTTGCAGCAGGATGTATGGTTTGGATGGTTGTTTCTGAAGTCCTTCCTGATGCTTTCAAGGTAACCTTACTTAAGATAGTGGCTTTGTTGGGAAAATTCTCTATAGAGAATAAAGGAATTCCCGTTATCCGTGGTCGGATCGAATTAATTCGATTGAATCAAACGTAAATGAAGAAAAGTATACGACACGTGGAAACCCAAAACCGGGAAAAACTATGTGATCGATAAACCTCGATCGTGATTCACTATCACAATAAGAATAGGGAACAATATGTTACTCCTGTAGATTGATTGATTTATTACCATTGTGTTTATAAGATTCACTATTTATAGAGTCCAAACTAGGATCTAATTTAGAGAATATTCATTCTCTTTCCATATTTTTTATCACGTTTTCCATATATCTAAGTAACAAGATATATCTTTATATCTTCTTACATATATTATCTAACAAGATACGCTTATATCTTTTTCATATATGTAGCTAACAAGATACATCGATCTAAGTCCAATCCGACCGCTATCAAATAGACTCATCATAATTGCTATCCTTGATCGGTCGATGGGATCGATCAAACCGATCAACATCACCACTTCATGTTAGGTTTCCCCGTTCGATCTTCCATGCCAATCGCTATTAACCCTTCTACTATCACCCGACCTCCATTCCTAATAGGATTCTTCATATGAATTTGGTCAGACAATGTGTTTTCTCGCCTTTAAAGGCTTGCTTATTTGAATTTACGACACTTGTGTACTTGAGGGATTTGCAAAAAAACCTTGTTCAGGGTATTTATTTTCCTTGTTTACTGCAGGAAGCTTCCCCGTCTCATGTTGCATCAGCAACTACACTTTCCGTGGCATTTATGGAAGCTCTTAGTGCTGTTTTTGATCATTTTGATCACAATTACAAGTGAGTATACTTTTATTTGTTTTTCTACTTCACTTCTATCATCTGGAGTTACACAGCTTTGTTATATGTTCCTTTTACTAAACTCATTTTACTTTACAGTCCCAATGATGCTTCCGGTCTCTTCATCTCACTCATATTCGGCTTAGGTACATTACTCGGTGGCCTATCCCTCGTAGCATTTGCTACTACTTTCAAATTTACTCATGCATTCCTAATCGGTATCACTTCCGGCATCGCTGCAGTACTCAGCCTATCGAAACCCTTTCTATGTCTCCTATCTTCTGAAATGACCCTTTCTTCCCTTCTCCTATTCGTTATAGGATCGGCATTTGCTCATTTAGCTCTATCTTCTACCACAAAGTTTAAAAATAACAAAACCATAAAAGGCTTCTCACTTACACTCATACATTCAATCTTATTATCCGTTGCAATCACTAACCATGCACTTGTCGAGTTATTCGCTTTAAGGGTATTTTACGCAACGTCATACGAGTTAGAGAGACACATTTTTTTGCATGTATGGCTTTACGGATTTCCTCAAGGTGCTGCTGTGGCTAGCTGCGTACTTGGAGCAACCAAGAGTTGGTATGCCTCATTATTATCGGCTGCCGTAGTCGGGATTGTTGGTTCCGTTGGAGCAAGTGTTTGTGGAGTAGATTACAGTGTATTGGATGATGCTATGATGTTTGCTTGTGGTGCAGTTTTGGTATGCTTTTGCAGCAGCATTCTTGGGGCAGTGAAGTTGGATAAACGTAAAAGCGTTACTGGTTTTATTGTTGGAGTAGCGTTTTCATTTAGGTGCTTAATGAGCTCGAAGCTTTTATTATGAGAACCATTTATAGGTCAAGTCCTTAATAAAACTGATTCTCATCAAATTTCTAATTGCAGAGTTTACAGCAGTGTTTTAATCGGACATACCGGTTCAAATCGATATTTTGTTAAAATATCGGTTGGTAATTATTTTTAATGGATTGGATCGGATCTAACTTGTTGAATTTAGAAAAAAAAATATATAAAATTTGTATAATTTTTGTATTCTTATTTTTTCGAATTATGAACAATATAAATTAAGAATAATTAAATATTGTGCATTTCCTCTAGGTTAATTATTCAATTTTATTATTTCGGTACATATATGGTATATCGATGTTATGAGTTTGTCTAGTATATTGGTCGATACCGGTTTTTTAAAACATTGGTTTACAGTACTGTAAGGTTTGAAATATATACATTCTACACCAATACGAAAAAAAATATAGATTTGGTAAAACACAAATATTGACATGACATGAGAATCTTAGATGTTGATTGGCGGAAGTATATATTTAGATAGTGTATTGTAGCATGACAATATGAACTTCATATGTGTGTTGCTCTTTCAACCACGAAAGTTGAGTTTAATGTAGTGACGGAAGCTTTCAAAGAGTTAATGTTGTTGAAAAAGTTATTGAAAGAATTTTATATCAATAAACTGAATTGTGAGTTAGTATATAATTTTCAAAGTACAATTCATCTAGCGAATAATGTTATATTTCAGTAGAGATCCAAACATATTAATTCGAGCTATCGTTGGATATATTTTATTATTTAATCTTGTTTTCGGAAAGTTTTTAAAGAGTGTATTATAAGAGTATCAAACCGTTGAAGAGTTGTCGGAGTGTTGGTTTCATCTCATCGATAGTAAGAGAAAAGTAGAGATTTAGATAAGAAATATTTTCTTTTATAATCTTGTTTATATAAAGTTTTTGAAATATTGTGTAATATTTAAAAAATATTTCCTAAATATTAGAAAAATCTCAAAATATTTGAGAGATTCTCTTAGTGTTGAGTACACACTATTTTACTCCATAATTCGAATAATTTGTATAGGATATATCTATTATTGATAATAGTAAAAATTTGAATAACTTATTTTGGGTTAATTTTGTTAAATTCTATTGTCTATATATTTTTCAAATTGTATAGTAGATACCTTGATTTTATACTTTTCATGCATATGCATGCCCAACAAATTGTACCACCCAATTATATACAAAGATTTCTTATTCCATTTCATGGTATCATTGGAGTTTATAAATTTTTGATGGAGAATTATGTATGCTTTTATAAATTAAAATGTTGTGTATTTTCTCTATTGATTGAGATTTGAGAATAGTGTTTATTGCATCGTGGTTGATAGATTGCTTCTTATTCTTCGTGTTTTTAATTTTTATTAGATTTTTAAAGTAAGATAAATTTCATTTGGGAAGTGTGATACAAAACCGTAAAACAAAAAAAATAAGTCGAATATCAGTGTCATCGATCTATCTTATAAACTAATCACATTTAAATTAATTCATATTTTAACGACTAGTTTTAACGTTCTTTTTATGCTTTGAATATGCAAAAGATAAGGTGGATGATTTTCTTGGAAATGGTTTATTCGTTTGCAAAATTTTACATTGAAAGTGAAATAAGAAATGTGTATAATGATTTTATTCTGGTTTTTAAAAACATAAAAGTGCGATAAGTTTATATTAAATTTTGAAAAGTTGTTTATTTTAAATATTGACCTGACATTTTTCAATGTAATAAAATTTAAGTTGCTTCCCATATAATTTGTTCATATTCCGCCATTGTGTTGTTTAGCACTTAACTTAGTTACTTATCATTTTACTATTTATCAATATTCACAATAGCTAATATTCTAATATGAAACCTTAAATTTCTCATTTAATTTAATGAAATATTATATTGATAAGCTTAATTTTTAAAGCACATGCATTATGCTTTGAGCCCAAAAAGTGAACAAATGAATCTCATTTCATATGAATACATGTTAAAAATGGTTGAAATTTTTAGCATACATACCAAGACATGAGATTCGCGTATTTTTGCATTGATTTGCACTGTTTTGTTTTGAATCACATGGATCTGCACACCAACACAAATTTGTTCCTAAGTGGAATCCGTGTGGATTCGCACACTCACTTAAATTTGCTTCTTAGGTGGAATCCGTGTGGATCTACACTGCAACTCGCGTGGATTTGCTTCCCAGATGAAATCCGCATGGATTTGTTCTGTCTCGCGTGCTTTTGCTACCCAATCCTCGTAGTTTTGCTGAAACACAATAATTGTGTCTGATGAGAACTCTAGGACCGGGTACCCTGCAATGGGTGAGGCCCGATAACGGTTGGGCCAATTTAAATAATCAAAACGAATTCTCACAGCCCAATTACACCTTTAGGAAGAGTGGCCCGATGTTCAACACGGAGGACCGAAGATAACCTTAGTAAAAATAAGCGTTATCTGCCAGCTGGCTCCGAGGTTCGGTCCGAACGGTTACAAAACTGTTACAGGCTCACGCGTTTCACGCTTCGGGCCCTGTCACGTTTATCATGCTTCGGGCCCGATCACGCAGACCACGCATCGGTCCCAACCTCGTTTTACATCCTGCGATAACAACCTCTAACAAACTTGTCAGAGGCGGTTACAGGACGTGGATTACACTCGCCGGCAACTCTATATATACAGGGCAAGACAGAGGAAAAAAGAGGACCCTTTGGACGCAGAAGAACAGGCTGTTACGCTGCTGAATTCTTCTTGCTTTCTTTACCTCGTCATTTTCATTAACCTGTTTGTATAAACTTTGATTCATTTCTTTAGTGAGCAGGCTAAGAGCATAATCAGCTCTTAGTCGAGTGATTTTCACCCCAATTCACGGGGTTTCCACTATAAATTATCGTGTCTTTACTTTGATTTTCTAGCTTTCGATCGTCTTCATATTTTAAAGAAATCAGAACCGAGTTTGTTATTTGAGCGAACCGGACGACTGTTGGTACCCCCTAAAAAGGGACCATAACAGTGTCATTCGAGTTATTTCACTTAGTGTGCATGTGATCTCGAATCATTTTATAACATTCGTTTGATTATAGTAGAAATAAAAGTAGAACTTGCTCTCTCAATGACGTAAACTCATTCAATGAGGATTCTCATTTGCTTTCCCAAATATATAGATTGTGTTACAATTTCAATTAATTCAGCTAAAATTATATAAAAAGTAAATTGATTGATGGAAAAAAAGTAAATTCAGCTCTCCCAAATATATAAATTGTATCTAATTATTTCAAACATTAGATACTAAATAGAAGTTATAAAATAGTCAATCAATTAATTGTAATATAAAATTGATTATTTTCAAATTTCAAAATGTATAGTAAACATTTATGACTATACTAATCAATTGAACCTGAATGAATCGATCTTCAATCTTATACAAATATATAAATCAAAAATGAAATGTCAATAAAAAGGGGTTTGATTCAATATTGGCCCCAAATTACACAAATTATTATTTTTCATCACTCAATTTTGAATAATATATTCCTCAATTAACAAATTTTGTCAATTTTTATATAAATTGATGAAAATGCCCTAACACATTTCAAAAATCACGGACAATATACTCGTTTGATTTATGTTGTGAAAACAATATTTACAAGTATAACTATACGCAAAAAAATACCTAGAACCCAAACATCTAACACAAATATAATGTTTTTATATTTGTGCTGAAGATATGCAAACATGAAAGTACGAATTAAAAGCAAGGGTTAACAAGAAATTTTTCAAAGGAACACGTAAAGAAGAAACATTTCCTTGAAAAAACATAAAGAAGCAAATCGAGTAAAATTTGAAACAAAAAAGTAATACATCTTGAAAGTTTTTAGAGATAAAGAATCCGGTTTGCAAGAATGGTCATATAAGCAAACACCTTGTTCAACGGCCATCATTCCCGCTAACGGATTCAAAATCCATAAAACTAGATCCAAGCATCAAAATAATTTTCACATTCAACTCAAACACCAAGATTTGTTTTTGGTCTTGCATCATTTTAATCATTAACCACCATACACATTCAGTTACTCACCCATAGAACAAAACTGATAAAATCAGCATATGTAGAGCGTTCAAAAGCCAAAAATCATTATTTAACTAGATAATTATTAGAACAATAAGATGGACTGTGCAGAGAAGTACTTTTCTTGAAAAGTAATCATACCTAAGCAACTGAATGCTATGTAAATGGCATCATAACCTTTCTAGATGTTGCATGAAAGCTGTTTTGAATTGGCGAACACCACGCCCACTAGATTGAATACCTGCCTGTAAGATTGAATACATAGTATTACTGCAAAGTAAAATGAGAATAAGTAAAATGATTGAATTTATAAAATACAGAGAATATATTTCAGGGTTTCTGCTAAACACAGAAAATCATAAATACTAAACAGCTTGGTTTATGCATCAGCATTCAATCAATGAAATGTTCAAAATAGTAACAGGAATCATGCACCATATACTTCATTCTGAATTCAATATGAATTGTCATTGATAGTAACAACCTGGTGACTGATGTGAACAATCCTTAAGATTTATGAAAGAATGTATATGAATCAGCACCAAATCCATCCAAAAGAACAAACCCACTAAAGACTTACACATGTAGGTAACCTGAGGGTTGCTGGGCTCAACTTCATTCGCAACTCGAAGAATTGGAGCGATTTTCACTGTCAAAGATGCAATCCAAAGTATGCCCACTGCAACATACAATATTCCATAAGAATGCGCACAGATTTCCAAATGAAACTCATAAAATACTAAATCCTTGAAAACTCATAAATTGCCTCAGCAATACAAGAACCCAAAACCTCATCCCGTTTAAAAAGGAACCCAAGCCTGGACGTTCAAGACAAAGAAATTTCCGTTCCCTTTTTAACGGAATATATTGAACTACCGAAGAAAACAACAAACAATAAAGCAAGGGATGATTTACAGGCCTGATTGTATATATATAGGGCTGTACTTGTACTGCAAAAACTGTGAGAAATGATATAACAAAATTTCTCCAATTCTATCATTTACTGGTTCATTGAAACTCACTCCAGTAGTTCACATTCCTCTTCCGCCTGGAATCCCTCACGCAGGAACGATGAAGATCATTAAGTGCAATAGAAAAGAAAAGACAGCAATTAGAAGAGTTGTGTAGAACATAAACAACCTTACAAGAAGTTACATTATCAAAACCCTCCCCAAAGCAAAAGCTGATCTACATACATCAGAATTAACAGTCTAAAAACACAATCGCCGAACATGTTGCATACTTTTACTTCCTCAAATGCAGTGGGGAAATAAAATCACCGTGAAGAACGATAATGCGACCAGACAAGAAGGAATGAAGGATATTAGAAAAGGGAGCGTGGGGGGGTCTGGGTTTTGGAGACCAGACCAGAGAACAAAGGAATTGTGAAAGAGAAAGAGAATGCGCTCCAACGATATAATTATTCAAAGTTGCTCACACAATTTACATATTAACCCCTGGAAGTAGCCGTTAATTGCAAAGATACCACAATTTTTTTACAAACGTTCGAAAAGTTTGAGAATTACCTTGAAATTTGAAAATGTACCGTTGCCCCCAATTTCTCTCTCTTTTTGTTTGAATTACGCATAATAAAAATCAGTTTTTTTATAGCACACTTCGCTCAAATCTTAGCAAGGTCATCATGATTAGGGGTGTAATGAACTAAAATCCATACAAACTTTAATGTCTCTTTTAATTCGAATTACGCTCGAAATATACATGTTCGAAAATAAAATTAAAATATGATTCGAGGTTTGGGTTCGGTTCAAGTTCGAATTAATTAAAAATAATATATATTTTAATATATATTAGCATTATATTATTACTGCATCGCGATTCGATTCTACTCGGTACTTTAGAAATTTGAGGTTCGGGGTTTGGTTCGCTATAAATTTGAACTCGAACCAAGCTCGGCCCAATTTGAAAAAAATCGAGTTCAAACTCGAACCTTAACCAGCCCGGCTCGATCGGTTTGCAAATTGGTTCAATTCATTTACCCCCTAGTCTTGATGCATTTTATGCATATATATTTTTTTAAAAAATAATTTTTTACTAGATTTATAATGAGAAAATAATGTATTTGATCCGCAAAGTTTATGATTTTTGGAAATTCGGTCCGGAAATTTTATTTTGACATTTGTAGTTTTGTTATGGCAAAACAATTCTCAATATTTTTCCAAAATTTGGCAAATCAATCTCTATGTAACAAAACGAATTCCCAAAATTTAAAGACCAATTTTGCCGAAATTTACTAAATATGAAGACTAGCATTCCTACAAATCAAAGTTTTTTAGACTTATTTTTCTTCAAAAAACTATGATGACAATATTTGTCAAAATTAAGAAGCCTTAGAAATCAAATTACCAAATAACAAACTTTGAGGATATCTACGAGTAGGGATGTGCATGAAAATCCAATGAAACCGAGGTAACCAAACCGATTTTTTGGTTATCCGAAGCGCAAATACATAAACAGGTCGGATGCGGTTTTGGATTAGATATGATTTTCAAAATTCATATCTGATCCGATATTTTTATTATATTTTTTTTGTAAAGTTAAAATGTTATATATGATAATATATTTTTTTCTTATTATAATATTTGATTTTTTTCATTAATATTAATTTTTTTATATTTTATTTTTCAAAAATATTCGATATGCAAGAATATCAAATAATTAATATCTAAAATGATTTTTGAAATTTATGTTTTTAATAAATTAGATAATTATTCAAATATTTTATATTATTATTTAAAAATTATTTAATTTTACAATTGATGAACGAGGGGCGTTCCATTGATAAAATCATATCACACTGCATACTACATTAGCTTTGATAATTGACATTATAATACAAATTGGGTGCAGGCAGATTGCAACTAAAGACAATGCAATATGGTGTTAAAGCACTGCATGCAGGGATAGGATATAGAGTGCCAAATAAATCTGTAAAGAAATGATAACATTCTTGCATGATAAAAGAGCTAACGGTGTGCCAATTTACATCAAATTACCAACCCCACATATTCATAAGAGCATTGAGCAAATAAAAGACCGAATACAAGAGAAATAAAGTTATGCCTTCCGAGAAAGAGAGCAGTATATTTATCATAAGAGCATGTTGCTAATACACGATAAGAAATATACAAGTGCTAATACCTCCAAACCCTTGGCAGCCCATGTTGCATTATCATAAGAGCATAAGAATACCAAATATGACAATAATTAATCAATAGTGGCAACAAAACAATAGTTTGTTTCACCAACGCTTCCACCAAAGAGAGTAGAAAGTATACCATACCAAATCTGTGAATCCATGAAATAAACCTGAAAGGGAAGTAAATGCAAATAATTTCTGTTGAAAGGGAGATGCGGAGATGATACATAGAAAAAACAAGTTCTAAATGCATACAAGGATAACTAGTGCCCAGAGTGCAGTTACAACACCAATGTTGTTCTTACATGTAAACCAAGATGTTCAGATGAATTTCATTAGCTATGATATATTGCTTTCACAAAAATATGATAAGAGTAGACACAAAGCAATTACCTTGGCGGCCAAAAAGACAATAGTGATGTATTATAAGATCCCAATACATCAAGTTGTGACAAAGATTCAAACAATGGCGTATCACTGGATAAAGGAACAAGGAAAACTCCATAGACTTAAGATAGATGAATGGGTTAGGGCCTCGTTTGAGGGCGTAGAAAACGTAGGTGTATAAATGTCATACAATCATGCCTTTCCTTTCGGTTATGTACCTTTAGAATACCTTATGAATTCATAAGGTAATNAATATTTTTATAATTCATAATAATATATTTTTATTAAATATAAATAAAATAATACATTTATTCACAAAAATATTTATATTTGTTCCAATTATAAGCTAACATGAAAAATATTCTAAAAAATTCATATTATATTTATATTTATATTCATATTTAAAAATATTTTTACCAAATTGGTGGGGATCTAATGTTTGGGGGCATCAAAGCACGTAGGAGGAAAAAGAAATCATCTAAGAGATTTGAAGGCAGTATTTTGGGTGTTTCGGGTCCAACCTAAAAAATTAAATATTATTTTAATTTTTAAATATATAATAAATCGAATTTGGTACCGATTGGTATATAGTCTAATATACCTGTATGAAAATATTGAATAAGAGTTTACCGTTGCTATAAAAATCTTGGTTATGCCTTAACTTAATCACAACTTATCTCGACTCTGGATTTGATCTACCAAGAGGGAAAGGACATCTTGCCGCATTTAAGCATAACAAATACAAAGAAAAGCAAAAAAACACATATATACCTCTTAACTTAAACTTAAACTTACCTTGGCATTGGAAATGAATTTTTGCTGGTTGGGTAAAACTTACATTTAGGTCATCCCAAATAAACGTGCCTCGGTTTTCGTTTGATGTTCCGGTGTATAATCATCATAGTCATGGTAGACCTGTAGAAAAGAAAGCAAAAAATCAGCCTAGTTTCGATTTCTATATTATTCTTCTTCCTTTCAGTTTCTTGGTTTTTTCTACAGTTGTGCGGTATCTTCAGGCTCACTACGTTCATCATTCGTCTTAATCAGAACTCAGAACAAAATCTTCAATGGTTTCGTCTTTTTGCCATGTGTTAGTAATAAAAAGCACAAGTTGAGCATAAAACTCTATTGAGTGATAGGATCAGGAAGTTGATGCTTCATTGTATAAAGCATATATATTATGACACAAACAAGTTATTTCAACTCCTGTTATAATCTGGACCAATGGATAAGCAAGGGATCTTATATCTGGTTCCGAGCTATATGCACATACAACTTCCACTTATAAACGCTCCAAAATGCCTCCTGCAAAAAATTAAAGTTGTATAGGAGCCATAAAGGACGATACAAAAACAACACATTACATTTCACAGGGACACAAATTTCATGACAAAATCAATAAAAAGTGATCAGTAGTTTCCATCAGACTTGATGCGCTTTTTCAGTTCACCTTGCTTTCCATTTAGGAATATTAGAATATACACGGTCCAAAAAACCAGTTTATATAGTACATATTTTTATGGTATAATGACTACAAAAAAATTAATGAGAATAGAGGGACCACATATCAAGAAAAACATATCCTGGGACATTTACAAAATGAGCTCTTTACCATGTGAAATACATGTTCCATGCTTGTGTACAGTTTATCAAAAAGCAGTTAGAATTCAGAGACCTTAAGGAAAAGAAATGGACCAAAAGGCACCTTGCTTGCAAATAAAAAGGAGGCCACTGCATCAGCTGTTGTTCTTAGCTGTTAAAAAAGATGTTCAGATGAATATCATTAGCTTTTTTGTATTGCTTTCGCGAACAAATGATATATTAGCTGTTGTAAATGCATTAAAAGAAAAAAAAAACTATGTTGTTATTAGCTGTTAACAAAGATCTTTAGATGAATATCATTAGCTTTGCTGCATTGCTTTCACGAAACTAGTGTTGTATAATCATATATTATCATTCTGGTTTCAGAGCTTACTTGAATAAAGAGAACATAAATTCCCCTTCCAACATACAGTCTTGGCTGCAAGAAATTAAAAATGGAGAATGAAATTTCAGAATCTGCTTCCAAAATTTATTGGAGGAAATCAACATTACCTGTGACCACCACATCCTCAGTATCACAATCCTGTAATTAGGACTTTCAAGGAAGCGGCGAACAAAAGGGAAAATAAAGAGAAATCCAGATAGCATATTTGGTGATAGGTAATTAACAACAGCTAAAATAAATAATGAAGGAGAACGTGATCCATTGCCAAACTAACTTTTGATAGTTTGAGCAAATCCTGGAGGGTTTTCCCATGTATAAGTATAGGTAACAAGGAGAACAACAACACAAGCAGCAGCTGACACAAACTTCAGAAGATCTCGTAAATGCAGAATGGCTGGAGAGGTAAACACGCAACATTAGGAACACGGATATCACATCCATTACAACATGAGAGACGGCATTGAAACGCTTGTGCAAAGCACTACTTAATAATCAATTGTAGTAGCACGTGCAATCACATGCAATAAATCAATTGTATCATTTTAACTATTTCTAGATAATGAAAGCGTTTTCAAAGGAACACGTAAACAAGAAATATTTGCTTGAAAAAAACTTAAATAAGCAAATGAAAAGAAATTTGAAACTCGAATAGGACATACAAACTTGATGACAAATCATCATCCTCTATATACTTGTCAACTTTAACAAAAATGAACTCGATAACCCTTAGTCAAAAATATAGTACTACTATATTTCTATTTAAAAAAGAAAAAAAACGTTCTGATTTAATGAGGGAATACAACCTTCCAGTGAAGGTATGTTCCATTAACATGCGAATAGAGGGGTATATCAGACATCATATTTTTCAAAAAAATTCTTGAAGCAAATTTCTCATTTTCTGAGCATCTTCCATGTAGTTATCATACATGTCATTTATAAGAATTATGTAAATAGCAAAATATGTAAATGAGTAAAATTAGAATACCTGAATCATATCAATTTTCTGCATGCCTTCTCCACGTGTAAAAATGATATCATGATTCTGATTATGAGGCTTCCCTTCACTCAAGATAGCGGGGCCTGGAAGTTTTATACGCTAAACCTACATAAGCCAAACAAAACAGTTACAAAAAATCTCTTGAATAATGAAATAGAACTAAAATCCAGAACTGATGAAGGTGAAGCCATACCACATTATCCGACTGTAGTACCTTACATCAAAAAAATTTCAAATAAAAGTGTTCAAGACATGTAAACATAAAAGTTTGAAATGGAAGCGGTTTGTACACGAGAAATTGTTCAAATGAACACGAAAAGCAGAAATTTTACAAGAAGAACTTAAATAAGAAAATTGAAACAAAAAAGTAGTATTATCTTGAAAGTTTTCAAAAATACTTTTCCAGACCTTTGTAATTTGTGGCCTAATTAGACAACATCTTGAGTCGAACATAGGACCGAATCCGGTTTGCAAGAAGGGTCATTTAAACAACTTGTTTAACGGCCATCATTCCCGCTAACGGATTCAAAACCCAAAAAAAGTAGTACCATACAACAAAAAAAATGTAAATAAAAGTGTTCAAGACATGTCAACATAAAAGTTTGAAATGAAAGCGGTTTGCACACGAGAAATTGTTCAAACGAACACGAAAAGCAAAAAAAAATTCAAAAGAAACAACTTAAATAAGAAAATTGAAACAAAAAAGTAGCATTATCTTGAAGGTTTTGAGAAATAACAAATCAGATTTGCAAGAAGAGTCATTTAAACAACTTGTTTAACGGCCATCATTCCCGCTAACGGATTCAAAATCCAAAAAATAAAGCAACAAAATGGTTCCAAGCTTCAAGGAAATTTTAAATCGAAGTCTTGAAGATATGCAAACATAAAAGTATGAATTGAAAGCAAGGATAAACAAGAAAGTTTTCAAATGAACACGAGAAGATGAAATATTTCCTTGAAAAAAACTTAAAGAAGCAAATGGATTGAAATTTGAAACAAAAAAATAATACAATCTCGAAAGTTTCTATAGATAAAGAATCCGGTTTGCAAGAAGGGTCATATAAACAAACACCTTGTTCAACGGCCATCATTCCCGCTAACGGATTCAAAATCCATAAAATTAGTTCCAAGCATCAAAATAATTTTAAATAGAGATACTGAAAACATGTAAACATAAGTTTTGTACGGTTTTAAAAAAATAAAGCAAAAAATGGTTCCAAGCATCAAGGAAATTTTAAATCGAAGTGCTGAAGATATGCAAACATGAAAGTACGAATTGAAAGCAAGGGTTAACAAGAAAGTTTTCAAAGGAACACGTGACGAAAAAACATTTCTTTGAAAAAACTTAAAGAAGCAAATGGAGTGAAATTCGAAACAAAAAAGTAATACTATCATGAAAGTTTCTAGAGATAAAGAATCCGGTTTACAAGAAGTGTCATATAAACAAACACCTTGTTCAACGGCCATCATTCCCGCTAACGGATTCAAAATCTATAAAACTAGTTCCAAGCATCAAAATAATTTTCACATTTAACTCAAACACCACGATTTGTTTTTGGTATTGCATCATTTTAATCATTAACCACCATACACATTCAGTTACTCACGCATAGAACAAAACTGATAAAATCAGCATATGTAGAGCGTTCAAATGCCAAAAATCATTATTTAACTAGATAATTATTATAACAATAAGATGGACTGTGCATAGAAGTACTTTTCTTAAAAAGTAATCATACCTAAGCAGCTGAATGCTATGTAAATGGCATCATAACCTTTCTAGACGTTGCATGAAAGCTGTTTTGAATTGGCGAACACCAGGCCCACTAGATTGAAGATGGATCCAAACGATGGGCCTTTTCAAAAACATAAACCTGCCTGTAAGATTGAATACATAGTATTACTGCAAAGGAACATGAGAATAAGTACAATGACTGAATTTATAAACTACAGAGAATATATTTCAGGGTTTCTGCTAAACACAGAAAATCATAAATACTAAAAACAGCTTGGTTTATGACATCAGCATTCAATCAATGAAATGTTCAAAATAGTAACAGGAATCATGCACCATATACTTCATTGTGAAGTCAATATGAATTGTCATTGATAGTAGCAACCTGGAAACTGATGTGAACAACCCTTAATATTTATGAAAGAATGGATATGAATCAGCACCAAATTCATCCAAAACAACAACCCATTAAATACTTACACTGAGGGTTGATGGGCTCAACTTCATTCGCAACTCAAAGAATTGGAGTGATTTTCACTGTCTGAGTGTGTGTAAGTCGCTGCTGAAGCTGCGGATTCCGATGTGAAGTTTCCTCTCTGGATGACATTTTACTTGGTAGACGATTTTAGTGAAGCATTTCACAGGCATCCCTGCATGCCAAAGAAAAAATAAATTCGCTTAAACACCATCAATACACGAAGTATAAAGATTATCCCGCAGAAACAAACCAAAATTTGAAAATCAAAATAGTATGCACGACAAGAAAATACTATAGGTATCCGAAGCGCCTATAATACTACAATATACAATATTCCATAAGAATGGGCACAGATTTCCAAATGAATCTTATAAACTACCAAATCCTTGAAAACTCATAAATTGCCTCAGCAATACAAGAACCCGAAACCTTATCCCGTCTAAAAAGGAACCCAAACCGGGACGTTCAAGACATAAAGAAATTTCGTTCCCGAAACGGAAAATATTGAACTACCGAAGAAAACAACAAACAAGAAAGCAAGGGATGATTTACAGGCCTGATTGTATATATATAGGGCTATACTCGTACTGCAAAAACTGTGAGAAATGATATAACAAAATTTCTCCACTTGTATCCTTTACTGGTTCATTGAAACTCACTCCAGTAGTTCTCTTTCCTCTTCCGCCTGGAATCCCTCACGCAGGAACGCTAAAGATCATTAAGTGCGATAGAAAAGAAAAGACAGCAAATAGAAGACTTGTGTAGAACATAAACAACCTTACAACAACTTACATTATCAAAAACCCTTCCCAAAGCAAAAATAGATCTACATACATGAGAATTAACAGTATAAAAACACAATCGCCGAACTTGTTGTATACTTTTACTTCCTCAAATGCAGTGGGAAAATCAAATCACCGTGAAGAACGATAATGTGAACAGACAAGAAGGAACGAAGCATCTTAGAGAAGGAAAAAGGAGGGAGGGTAGGGGTCTGGGCTCTGGAGGCCAGAAAACAAAGGAAATTGTGAATGACAAAGAGAATGCGCTCCAACGTTATAATTATTCAAAGTTGCTCACACAATTTACATTTTAACCCCTGGAAATAGCCGTTAATTGCAAAGATACCATAATTTTTGTACAAACGTTCGAAAAGTTTGATAATTACTTTGAAATTTGAAAATGTACCGTTGCCAATTTCTCTTTTTTTGTTTGAATTAGGCATAATAAAAATCAGTTTTTTATAGAACAGTTCGCTCAAACTTTGCAAGGTCATGATTAGGGGTGTAATGAACTAAAATCAAGACAAACTTTAGTGTTTTCTTAATTCGAATTACACTCGAAATATACATGTTCAAAAATGAAAAAGTATACGATTCTAGGTTTGGTTCAACTGAGGTTCAGGTCCACTCAGTACGTTAGGATTTAGGCACTTGCCCGAGGTTTGGTTCAAAATAAATTTCAACTCGAACCAAGCTCGGCTCAGTTGGAAAAAAAACGAGTTCAAATTCGAACATTGATCAGCCCGGCTAGATAGGTTTGCAAACTGGTTCGATTCGTTTACCCCGTCTTGATGCATTCTATGCATGTATAATTTTTTTAAAAAAATAATTTTTAAATATTATAATATTATTGTATCGCGAACCGGGTCCACTCGATACGTTAGGATTTAGGCACTTGCCCGAGGTTTGGTTCAAAATAAATTTCAACTCAAACCAAGCTCGGCTCAGTTTGAAAAAAAACGAGTTTAAATTCGAACCTTAACCAGCCCGGATCGATAGGTTTGCAAACTGGTTCGATTCGTTTACCCCCTAGTCTTGATGCATTCTATGCATGTATAATTTTTTACTAGATTTGTAATGAGAAAATAACATATTTGTAGTCCTGTTATGGCAAAAACAATTCTCAATAATTTTCTAAAATTTGGCAAATCAATCGTTGTATAACAAAACTAGTTCCCAAAATTTAAAGATCAACTATACCTAAATTTACTAAATATGAGGGTTGGCATTGTCAAAAATCAAAGTTTTGTAAACTATTTTCCTTCAAAAAACCACGAGGACAATATTTGCCAAAATTAAGAAACCTTATAAATCAAATTAGTAAATAACAAACTTTGAGGATATGTACCATATTTGTGTTTAGGGACATCGAAGCAGGGAAACGAAAAAGATAGATCAAACTTAGAAGAATCGGTTTTCTAAAATAATTACAAAGCATTCATATAAATAATAATATATCATCTTTGAAATATTAAATAATCAACATTATAAAGTTAAAGAGGCATATAATATTTTTTAAAAATTTAAAATTTATTGAAAATACAATTAAAAAGTTAATAGTTACTCTATGAAATCTTCTTGAGTTCATTTTTCAGCTTCAAGATAAATATTATAAATCAAAATAAAAATTTTAACAAGACATTAATCAATATAAACATATTAATCTTATAAAATAGCTATACCCCACTTCCATTTCGGAAGCTAGAGTTTCACGTTGTGGAAGTTCTAAGCTTATTTACACACTTAGTATATTGGGTGTCAAAAATACTTGAATTATCATATATATATATACGAATATTAAAAATGTATATTTATTGTTAATAACAGTATTTAATACACCCTACACATACTCATAAAAAACCGGGATGCACATTGTTTTCTCTTTAATCTAACAAAATTAAAATAGAAAGGGTTCCATGCAAATTTGATCGTCACAATTTTTATTTGATAATTGTAATGCTCAAAATATGATACACTAATTTTAATATTTTATAAATGTTAAATTTTTGCAATGAAAACCACACCAAAATCAAATTTTGTAGATCAATTTGTCAAGCATTGTAAAGGATCAAATGTTAAATCTTAAAATTTGATAACCAAATATATCATTACAAATATAAATATAAACCAATGTTTTCATACATGACGGTACGCCGACGGTACTGACATGCATTTTTTTGGACCGTTCAATATCGAGTATTAGGGACGGTTTCAGGTTTTTTCGGATCCGACCATAAAAAACTATTTAAATATTAATTTTTAAAAAATAAAAATAATATAAACTTAGAATATCATATAAAGTTCAAATCCACATATAATATTTATACTTTTCAATATTTTTAATCTATCAAAAAATAATAATCAAAAGAGTAAATAGTTATTGTATCCATGGTTTTAAAACCGGTCGAACGAATGGATCGGAAATATCTTCTACCGATAAGATCGGTTTGATATAAAAATTTAAAATAAATATATACATCAAAATATATTTTTTTACAAAAAATATCAAATAATAAAATAAGAAATAATCATTAAACATAATCTAAGAGTTGATCTTCATAATTTACCTTGGCAACGCTTCCTCCTCCCGAAAGACGTCTGAAACAAATAGACATATTTTGGGAGAAGAAGCTGCTAGAGATAGGGGTAGCAGGCAGGACCGGTGCCCCTGCCCCGAAGGGGATATTCTCTAGCTCCAATTCGTCGGAGTCAGAAGGATCGGGTATGACTTTGGCTTCCTTTAGTTCATATCTCCTGATCCTTATTATTCTTATTTTGTAGATTCCACAGATACAATGTCTGGGAACCGATTTGCTGTGTTGAATGCTGCTGCAAAGGCCAAGAAAGATGCCCAGCTGTAGGCATCCAAGCCAACATTTAACGCCGCTGCTGGATCTTCACGATCGGCGGGAAGTTCAAGTAGTCAGAGGTCCGGTGCCTCAATGTTCTAAAAGAATTCGCTCGTTAGGCCTTTCGACCATGTACAGGATCAGAAAAAACTCCTATCTGGATCTTAACGTCGTGCGGTTGTTGCTGCAGGGGTCGATGCGGGTGGAGAATGTCCCTCCATCCTCCAGCTTGGGGGATAAAGTGTCAAAGCCTCCTGTCCCCCCAACCAAGAACAAGTGGGGCCTTGAAAATGACGCCCCAAAGCAATACAAGAGGTTGCGATCGGCAGTGAGTAGGCCCAGCCCCGATTCTGACGAAAGGGGTCACCATTGGGGAGAGATCGGTCCCCTCAACATCGAGCCCGGAATCCGTTTGGGAGGCCATCCAAGAGATGGTATCCTATGTTTCGAAGGCTCGGGGCCAAAAATAATCCCATCCTCTTGGAAAGACGCCGCACTTGAAGAATACCGGCTTTTGGGGAAAAAGAACCCACCCGGTATTGACGGCGCAATCTCCGGCCTGGTGCTATCCTATCTGAAGTCCCAGGCCGTGGTAAGTTAACTTCAACTCTCATTGCCCAATCGGGTTTTTGTTCTGATCAAGGTTGTTCCTTGCAGACACATAGAAGGGCTTTGGACCTTGCCTCTACCGTCCAGCTAAGCCGAAACATTGCTTCAGCTTCTGAAGATCTAGAAAACCGACTTGCCTTAGCTCAGCGGCAAGTCGGGATTAAGCAACAAGAGTTGGAATCGGTCCGGGCCTATCGGGACCATTTGAATGGAGAGTTGCTTGGGGCGGGCATTGAGCTTTCAATAGCTACCTCCAAGGTAGGAGAAGCCCAAGCAGCTGCGAACTCCGCAACGGCCAGCATTTTGGAACTGGAGCGTCAGATCCAAGAAATATCTGACGAGAGCAACAGATTTCTCCTTCGGTCTCAGGAGGAAAAAGATGCCTTGAAGGAAGAACTGATTAGGGGTAAAGAAGCGACTGAGGGAGCGGTTTGGGAAGCCCTACTGGGTTTTGCCCGCTCGCCGCTAATGTTTGACTTAGCGGCAAACGTTTATGGACCGAACGTCTCCCAGTATATAGATAACATGAAGGATCAAATGGTCAATAAGTTCGGCCTAGATCCCAAAGATGAGTATTGGGAGACGATCGACCCCCTAACTAAGGATGGAAGCTTCCGTGAGATCCCTGAGCTAGAAGAGCCCCCGTTAGAAAACGATCCCAACTATCACCTCTTTGATCTGATGGAGAAATCGGTCAACGAGGTAGTTGAAGAGAAGATAGAAGATCTCAAGGCATGGATCGCGGAGATGTCGACAAGGAAGATGGACAAATAGACTAGATCTCCAGTATTAATTCTCTTCCTTTATGTATCTACTTTTGTAAACTCAATTTCTTTAATAAAATATTTTTGCTAAGTATAAAATCGGGATTTACACTGAACCCGGACCGAACGGTTCTCTTAACTTAACTTAGAATCTTGCTAGGCATAAAAAGTTAGGGGATTTCAATTGCGCTAATAGACCACACTTGAATCCGTCCCTGTAAAGTATTATGACCTTGGCGGCGTTGCCTTGGTTCTTTATAAATCCCATGGAAAGCTTAGTCGAAGCCCCGGTTCTGAGAATAGTATCATGTCGAGCTTCGGCTTGCGCTTTGACTGGCTAATCTTGTCCCTGTTGTCTCGTTCATGGCTAAGTACAAAGAAGTAAGAGCTGTTTCCAGGTGGTGGGTGTCATCGAATGGGAAATCAAGTTCGTAGTGAGTTCTGGGAGTTTTGCAATCCATCTAAGTACTTAGCAAGCGTGGAAGCAACTGACTTATGAGAGCGGTCACACTACTTGAAAGCCTTATGGATGGAACACTACGGTCACCAGTCCAAACTCGTCCAGAAAATCCAACTTCAAAATCGATCACTCACATAGCTAGAAATAGTTTGTATTGCATCTACTGTAACTTATTCATATATGAGAAACATTTTACGGTTCAGAATTGCCAAATAATCGTCAAAGGTTTTATACAAAATATCGTCTTAGGTTCATAACATTCCAGGTTCGGGGGATCTCGTTTCCATCCAAAGTCTCTAACTTATAAGCCCCAGCCCCTAAGTTCTTCAAGACTCGATAGAGCCCTTCCCAATTCATGTCTAGCTTCCCAACGTTTCTCTGAACTCTCACATTCCTGAGAACGAGGTCGCCTTCTGAAAATTCTCTAGGTAAGACCCGTTTGTTATGAACTCGCTGCATAGTTCGCTGATAAGCACACATGCGAGCATAGATGGCGTTCCGTTTTTCTTCAATCATTTCCAAGTCTAAGGACTTTCGTGCATCATTCAGATGCTTGTCATATTGGGTTATTCAAAGTGATCGTATGGCAACTTCCATTGGACTGACTACTTCAGACCCATATATCAGAGAAAATGGAGATTCATGAGTCGTTGAGCGGGATGTGGTTCGTTATGCCCATAGAACCTCGTAGATGTGATCGGACCACTTTCCTCCCAAATCTTGCAACTTAGTTTTCATTCCCTTTAGGATAACTTTGTTGGAGACCTCCGTCAACCCGTTAGTTTGGGGATGAGACATTGACAAGAAATGCTGAGCGATACACAATTTGACGCAAAGGTCCCGAACGGCCTTACCGCGGAATTGAAGTCCATTGTCTGATACAAAAGCCCGAGGCACTCCAAAGCGGCTTATAATGTTCCTCCATAGGAAGTGTTTCACCACCTTTTTGGAAAAAATAGCCATCGCTTCAGCTTTGATCCACTTTGTATAATACTCAACCGCCACTATGCAGAACTTCCGATGCTTTACCGATCGGGGAAACGGTCCCAAGATATCAATTTCCCATCTATCAAATGGACAAGAAAGTGGAGTCATTGATAGGGGTGCTCCCGGCAGATGGGGGACCAGAGCATGGTGTTGGCAGGCGGCGCAACGTCTTGTGTACTTTTGAGCATCCTCGAGCAGTGTTGGCCAAAAATACCCGGCCCTAATAACACGATGATATAGTGATCGGGCCCCAGAATGTATACCGCATATCCCTTCATGAACATAAATTATGACGGCCTCAGCCTCGACAATGGACATGCATCGCAAGAGCGGTCCTTCGAAACTCATCTTGAATAATCGATCGTCATTTAACACATATCGTTAGGCCCGAGTCTCAATCTTTCTGGCCTCAGTGCATTTTCTGGTAGATGGCCGTTGGTCAAATATTTGACAAAGGGGTCCATCCATGTGGGTTCCCCTGGTGAGTCAACGGCGTTTATTTTCAAGTCCTGGGGTTCATGGCATAAAGCCCCAACCTCCTCAAGTGCTTGTTCGGTCACAGATATCTTGACCGAATGTTGGTCCTGAACGTGGACCGATACGATGCCTGGTCCAATATATGGTAAGTCTGCATCCAGTCTTGCTAATGCATCGACCACCTTATTTTGTTCTCTAGGCGCATGATCAAGTGAGAATTCACTGAACTTCTATGACAACTCCAGGACCTTTGCATGATATAGCTTCATGGTTGGCTCATATATATCAAATATTCATGCGAATTGCTCCACCACCAACTTGGAATTTGAGAACATTCGCACTTTAGCAACTCCCATCTTTTAGCCTAAGGTCATCCTCGACAGCACGACCTCGTATTCCACCACGTTGTTCATTCTAGAGAATAAGAACTTAACCGCGGAATGGATAACGTCACCTTGTAGTGTGGTAAGAATGATGCCCGCAACCATTCCCCCGAAGGTTGATCGGTCAACATAAATGACATATCGATCGTCCACTTGGTTCAGAAATATGGCTGATCGGGTCATTTCGACCACAAAATCCGTGAGAACCTAAGCCTTGATCGCCCTTCGGGGCACGAATTCCATATACATGGAGTTGATCTTGATTTTTCACTTGGCCAACCTTTCATTAGAGTCTGTCTGACTCAAAACTGCATTCAGATAGTGATCAGTATACACATAAACTATTCGACCTTCAAAATAATGTTTAAGCTTGGATATAGCTTTATGCAAGGCCAACATGAATTTTTCTAAGGTAGTGTATCTGGTTTCGGCTGGTACCAGGGAATGGCTCACGTAATAGACATGTCGGTGAACGTCATCCCCAATGGTTACCAAAGCTGCGCTGACTGCGGCCTCTGATACAGCCAGATATAACCCTAAAGGTTCATGGCAGGTCGGGCTCACCATCATAAGAGGAGTGCTCAGATAAGTCTTCAAGTTTGAGAAGGCCTGATCGTACTCTTGGGTCCAATCAAGATGGCTGGCTTTCCTTAACACCCTGAAAAAAGGTAAAGTTCGGTCCGTGGACCTAGAGATAAACCTACTCAGCGCTGCCAATCGGCCAATAAGTCTCTGAATTCTCTCTTGTTTCTCGGATGTTGCATATCAATGATTATTTGAACTTTCTCAGGATTAACCTCTATGTCTTTCTCAGAAATGTAATATCCTAGGAACTTGCCACTTCAGATCCCGAAGCAACACTTCTTCAGATTTAGTTTGAGTTTGTATTTTCGGCATACTTCGAAACAACGAGACAAATAAGGAATATGGTCTTCTTCATTCATGGATTTGACAATCATATCATCAACATACACTTCCATAACGTGGCCCATCACATCCCTAAAGATCTTGTTCACCAACCTCTGGTATGTTGCTCCGGCATTCTTCAAGCCGAAAGGCATAACCTCATAGCAATAAACGCCGTCTTTCGTCATGAATGATGATTTTTTCTGATCTTCCTTAGCAAGGAAGATCTGATGATACCCAGAGTAAGCGTCCATGGTACTTATCATTGTGCTGCCAGCTACAGCATCCACCAATCGGTCAATATGCACCAATGGGAAAGGATCCGACTCACAGCTTTTGTTGACGACGGTCACTTCTCATCTACCTTGGAGACCACCACTGGGTTCGCAACCCATTCAGTATAGTGAATCTCCCTAATGAAACCCGACCACAATAACTTGCCCACCTCGGCCCGGATATCTTCAATTTTCTCAGGAGAGTAAAGTCTCCTCTTTTGCCTAATAGGCTTTATTCCGGGCTCAGTGTTGATCCGATGCTCACTCTCGGATCATTCAATCCCCGAAACATCGTCCGGTGTCCAAGCGAATATGTCCACATTGCTTCTCAGCAAGTGGACCAATTCCTCTTCAAAAGACGGGGACAACTGTGCCCCGATGCGAGTAGTCTTGGTTGAGTAATCCTCAACCAAGTTGATCAACTTGAACCCAACGGGTTCCATAGCCTGCCTTGGGCGCGGGGGCTCTTCGAGCAAATCCACCCGAGCTCTCTTGATTGGTGCCAAAGTTCGGCACGAGCTCATGTAGCACTGTCTTGCTACTTTCTGGTTCCCTTGACAGAAATCACTCCATGAGTAGAGGGGAACTTGAGCATCATGTGGTACTTAGAAGGGACCACCTCAAACTTACATAGACCAGTCCGTCCAATAATTGCGTTGTAAGCCAGATAGACTTCAACGACAATAAACTCCAGGGTTTCTGATCGGTCCCTATTTGGCTCCCCCAAAGTGACCGGGAAGAGAATTTTCCCGCACAGAATGACATTATGTTGGCAAGAGGGAGATTATGAGCCACGGCTCCCAGCATCTCAGCCACTTCACGTTTCATTAGATTGCATGAAACTCCGGTGTCCACCAAAATCATGTGGACCCGACGGTTGGTGATGATTCCAGTGATGATAAGAGGATCATCATAGGGATCGGTAACCCCTTCCTGATCGGCCGCGGTGAAAGTAATATCGTCCTCGAAGGTAGAGGACCGCTCGACCAATTCATACTTGACCAGCGCCACAGATTTGGAGCTTTCGGGAAACTCCTCACGCGCTGCTCTCTTTTGGTCCCTGACCGACTCATTGATTCTTATTCCGCTGGAGATAACATAAATTTCTCTGACAACCTCTCTTTCCCTAGGCACCACCTCATTTGGAGGAGGTTGGGTGCCTACTTCAGCAGGTGGGGGAGCTGGCTGCTCCCGTCTTCCACCTTCGTTCTGCGGATCTCTGCCGCCAAGGCCCCGCCATCTCCTCCTTCGGCCTTGTCCACGGTTTTCTTGACCGTGCTGGCCTCTGTCTTGTTCGGGCTGTGGGGACCTTCGGTCCTCTGCCCGATCATTGTAGTGTCGGAGCTGACCCCGATTATCTCTCCCCATCAGCCTGTGATGATCGTCACCATGATATCCTCTTTGGGGAGACTCCGCTCGCTTGCCCTTAAGACTATCGGGCTTCTCCTTATACATTGCCGCTATTGTCTCTCGCAGTAGCAGACATTTCAGTGTCGGGTGATCGCGGTTGTGATGCAACTCGCAATAGACTTGATTGTCCTCCTTCTTCGGGGGGACATTCTTCTCAGCCACAGCCACGACTTCTCGCGGCTGCTTCTTAGGGTATCAAACATTATGATCGCCTACGAGTTTAGAATTCCCGCTATGCTTCCGATAACCAGCTCCCAGCGCTTCGTCCACCTTGATGTACTTGTTGATCTTCTGAAGGAGCTTTCCCAAGGTGGGCGGTGGGCTCTTCACAAGGCTGGCCGACAGACCGCACGGCCCCAGGACCTGTTGCAAGATGTCAATTTTGTCTCGGAGCTCCAGCTTGATACCCCGAGCGGTTCGGTTGAACTTCTCTATAAAAGAAAGGAGACTCATCTTTGACGGGATGTATTTCAAGCTATATAGTTTCTGCCTACTTCGTGGCGGTCCTCCATTTGGAGCGAACTGCTCCGAGAAAGCCATGATGAATCCGTCATACGACTGTATGGATCGGGCCGACAAGTTCTTGAACCAGGTCCGGGAATCGACCTATAATCCGGCCGCAAAGATGCGGCACTTCAGTGAGTCAGAGGCCCGAACGGTCCCCATCCTCAACTCAAAGTCTGTGACGTGATTGATCGGATCTCCGTCGCCACGAAATATTGGCAACCCTTCGGGGTTGCGGTAATATCGATCGGGGACTGCCGCCTAGATCTCTTCAGAAAATGGGAGCATCAAATCTACCAGTGCGGCGGAGACACCTCTAGAATGCTGGGATGACTCCTGGGCCATATGTAGATTATGACACCCTTGCTCCGCCTGATCGGGGCATCCATGGCCCCGATCCCTAGGATTGCGCCCTAGATCGGGCCTGCAATCCCTCTGCGTTAGCAGGGTCTCCAACTCCATGGTAAGTTCGTCAATGCGTCTCTGCATCTGTTCCTGATCAGTCCCAGGGGTTGGGGTTCTGATTGGAGGAGGTGGAGTAGATTGGTATATCTGCCTCCTCATCGTCACTCCGCGCCTGATAATCTCCTCTTCATCGGAGCATCGCCCGTCAGGGTCGCTATCGTACCATCTGCTTGTTGGAACAGGGCTTGTGATAGCCGGTGGTTATGTTCCACTCCTCTCCGACGTAATTTCGATTATTACTTTCCTGACAACAGCCTCCAGGTCATGCAGAGAAAACGTTGACGCTGGAAGGTTGCTGGGAAGCATATTACTATCGTTCGTCGAAGTTCCAGTTGCAAAAAACCTTTGATTATCCTATCCCATGTAAAGATCTCAAATGGGGATTAGAAAATCGTCCCCACTGACGGCGCCAAACTTTTGTGGTCTGAAAACCGGGGGTGTCAACAGTCGTCCGGTTCGTTGCAAGACGAACTCGGTTCTAATTTGTTTTGTAGGGGGAAAACGATTATGAATCAAATAGAAAAGGTCAATGCAATTTTAGAGTGGAAAACCCCTAAAATATGGGAAAAACCACTTGACTAAAAGTTAGAAATGTTCTTAGTCGATCCAATAATCAACATGTTCAATATAAATGCCATGTTTGTTTTTAATATAACAAGGGAAGGAAAAGCTTGAGGAAAACTAAGAGAAAACCGAAAATGAGCCTCTATTTCCGTTTCCCAAGTGTCCTTTTATACACCTTTCCTACTGTGTGAACAATAGGATGTCGTCTTGTGCTTGTCCCATGCGGCTAGGTCGGCTCGTGTTGGGCGGGATAGCCGCCGGACATGGCTCTATACGGCTGTGCGGCGCCAGACCTTTCGGCGTTACTAGCCGGTTGTCTCCAGACCAAAAGGATGCCCGTACGACTTTATCAGGCACGCCTCTGACATGATTGTCAAAGGTTGTTGTCACATGTTGAAAAATGTGGATGGCCCTAAGCATAGTCTGTGCGTCCTGGACCGATCGGTCCCGATGAGGAGGAGAACGCATGACTCTATCGATCGGTCCCGATCACTAAGAACGAGCCTTCGGGCCCGACTGTTCTCGCATGGCCATCCATTCATGTGAACTGGACCTGGGCCTCCAAGTTCGTCTTATGTCACTTGGACTGGTCTGGCTAAGCTTAGACCTAAACAGGTTCGGGGTACCGGGTTCTGAATGTCTCATCACTGGTTCGGTTTCAGGTCGAGTTGAAGGAGTGTTAAATTTGTAAGGTTATTAAAAGAAGTTGGATTAATTATGATTATAACCCTTTGGAATGTGTGGTTTCCTCCGCGAGACTCTATTATTTATAACATTGAAATTGAAAAGGAGAAGGGGAACGAGGGAATTGATAATCGCAGTTGATGATTTTTCACATTACGAGCAATTGGTGTATTGACAGCAGCAAATTTTCGAGGAAAAGGCTTCATTTAGCCTGAAAGTCAAGAAGAATTCAATTCGTGTTCTTATCGGGCGGCGATGGTGGTGAGCTTAGTATATCCGACTAACTACCAATTTTCATACTTGCCCATCAAATTATCATCCTCTATTGCCCCAATCAATCACGACACAGAACCCTTGGAGTTTGCTAAATCTGCAAAGAAGGACCTGTCAAGATTTTTGAGAACGGAAGCCGCCATTAGAGCTATTGATAAAAAAGCAAACTCCTCCAAGTACACCAATCTCTGGCCTAAGGCTGTTTTAGAAGCTCTAACTGATGCCATTCATCATAACCGTTGGGAGTCTGCTCTTAAGGTTTCTTACTAAATTATCTCTTTTTGAACTTTAAACTTTCTTCTTAAATTATCTGATTTTGACTGAATTGAAGATGATGATCACAAATTATATGATAAAATGCCAATTTGGGAAAATGGAGAAAATGAAGGATATTATGCTTCTATTATTCTCTTTTTCATTACAGAAGTTCTTTACATTTCATTGTAGATATTTGGTCTTCTAAGAAAGCAGCAATGGTATATTCCGAGATGCCAAACATATACAAAGCTACTAATGATGCTTAGCAAATGCAGATTGCCAAATCAGGCTAGCCTCTTATATGAAACCATGCTTTTAGATGGCCTCAAACCGACGATTGACGTCTATACCGCGCTTGTAAGTGTTTATTCTGCCAGTGGTTTATTGGACAAAGCAATAGACATTGTCGAGGATATGAAATCAACACGTGATTGCAAACCTGATGCCTTCACTTACTCAATCCTTATCAGGTCATGCCTTAAACTTCACTGCTTTGATATGATTAGACCAATATTAAACGAGATGTTTGATTCGAGAATCGATTGTAGTATCGTTACTTATAATATTTTAATTGAAGGATATGGTAAAGCTAAACGATTTGAAATGATGGAGGATTCATTAGCCGACTTGATTCAAAGTGAAAATTGTTGTCCAGATATTTTTACATTGAACTCCATTGTAGGAGCTTATGGAAGGTGTAAGAAGATTACAGAAATGGAGAAATGGTTCGAAGATTTTCAAATGATGGGATTGAATCCCGATGTCATGACGTATAATATTCTGATTAAAGCGTATGGTAGCTGTGGAATGCACATCAAAATGATGTACGTATTTGAGTTTATGAAGAAGCGTTTTTTTTCTCCGTCTCTAGTTACGTATAATAGTATCATTGATGCTTTTGGAAAAGCCGGTGATATCATTAAAATGAATGAAATGTTCTTGGAAATGAAGCATCGAGGTATTCAGCCTAATTCTATTACATATACTTCTTTAGTCAGTGCATATAGCAAAGCAGGGCTTATGGAAAAAATTAGTTCAGTAATGAGGCAAGTGGAGAATTCGAATGTAGTTCTCGATACGCCTTTTTTTAACTGTGTTATAAATGCTTATGGGAATGGTGGTGATATAGAAAGAATGATGAATTTATTCATGGTAATGAAGGGAAGTGGATGTAAACCAGATGAGGTAACTTTTGCTACAATAGTTCAAGCTTATCATGCGCAAGGAATGATCGAATCTGCTCGGGATTTTGAGCGTAAGATGATTTATGACAAGAACATTAAAGTTTCCTAATTTGTCCAGGCTTTTGAAATGTGGTCCGATTATTTTTCGAAAGGCTGCTAATACAAAGGTAAATGGATATTTAGAACAAAGTTAAATGTTTGACGACAGTTGGACTTGTTCAACTGATATTGGTTATCTCGAAACTTTTGCACTCGTTGAGCTTCGGGTCAGTATAGTTTCATGTAATAATTGGAATGTCCATAATCTTGATGCATTTCTCCGAGAGTCGAAGCAATGCAGAGAAAGTGAAAATACAAGGAAAACAATATAGGTACGTGGCTTGATTGTTCTTGTTATCACTTGAAATCATATTTTACATTCTATGTGCATTTGTATAGTGTGTTTATGTTTCTAGTATTGGGTGCGGAAGATATGAAATATGAGAAAGAAATAGAAACATTTTATGTAATATATATTAACATTTCTTAATAATCATCTTGATGAGACGTGAGGCACCTTAAATAAATTTCAACATCAACTATACGTAAAAAACGATCATATATTAAGTATAATGATTCACACGTTTGTGCTGTGTGCCTAGGCATTTTCCCTAGTAAAATGGCCTAGAATAAGGATGAGTGATTAGTAAGTTTTAGGATTAGGAATAATGTAAAGTGAAGAATAAGTGGAAACCATTAAGGTTAGCCTAATTCAAATGAGACAATGGTGATGTTTAGAAACCCTATCACCATGAACGGTGACATTTTCTAAACCCAGTTCACTGTCCGGTGCGGTGAACGTACCGTAGTTGTATTCTATTTTTACCAAACATTATTAATAACTGCGTTCGTGTAATCGCAGAAAACTGCGGTGAGTTCACAGCTGGGTTAACCCAACGGCCACCAAAACGCATCTGTCAAATGTCAATTTTACCATTAATAAATTATAGTTTATTTTTTAAAAAAAAAATTAATCAATAACTTCTTATATTTTATCAATTACGTGTTCAAACTATAAAAATATATATAACAATTTAAAATTGTAGTTTTGAAATAACGAATTTATCATAAAATAATATGAAATATAATTTTTAAGTTATAAACAATTATTTCAAAATAAAAGCAAAAAAATCATTTTTTGACATCACGATCACTGCACTACTATTTCAAAAACAGTTTTTTAAAATCACGATCGGTTCACCTCATAGTACAGTCATCTCACCGCTATTTGCCAAACGTATCCAATAAATATAATATCAACGGTGTACCAACCAAGATTACTAGTATGGTTAGCTTTTCATCAATTAATTGTGAAAGTGTTATTTTACATCTTAATTAAATCAAACATTCGATCTTGTAACAAATACTAATTTTAGTTAATTTATATATTAAACTTTTCTGCTTTGAGAATCAAATTAAAATCAACATATGTGTCAATAACTATTAAGTATTAACACAAAACACATTTGGAATCATTTGTTTCTAAACTTCCACAGTCTGAGATGCCTATCACCATGAACGGTGACAATTTTATGCAATCCAACACCTAAACATGTTATAGGAGGGCGACTTGGCATCAAATCGATACGCGTATTTTCCGAAATTTTCACAGCTTTCTTCCTCTCAATAATCCCTTTGCTTTTGCTGTTGTTTTTCGAATCCATAATCCATCTTGATAATACTTCACCTGTCTCCTGATCAATAATTCTTAGCACACCATCTATCCCGCCAACTGCCAAACTCGATCGATCGTTCCTTAGATGCTCCATAGAGTAAATCACATTCGGACTTATCCGATTCGTCCACAATCTACACATCTTTCTGCAAAAACCAAATGTATATAATACTTTCAAGTACATTTTACAGTTTTAGACAAGCATTTCACAAAACCAAAATCAAGGCGAATTACTTAACAAAAGAAAAAAAGCACTACATTTATAGAAAGCAGCTCGAGTTTTAAAGATGAAGAACGTGTTCTTCAAAGAATCGATACTCTCAAACATGGTGAATTGGGTTGAAATTTTTAAGTGAATGAGAAAAAGTTCTTCATATTCGGGTCGAGTAAAGAATTTTATCACTAGCCGGGCACGTACCTTAAATCCCAACAAGATGCAAAACCTGAATTGGATCCACTGAATAGTAAATATGATCTTGGGTTGTAGCATAGCGTTTTTATACCTAAAACAAAATATGTGGCAATGTATAAATATCAACAGTTACAATGAAACAACCAAAATATGTAATTCTTGTACTTGAAAAATGAATGAAAAGAAGTAGGCTAATGTAGTAACTAACCAGCCGAATCGTGAGTATCCAAGGTACTCACTATATGATCTGTCGACATATCTGACAGAGAGATGTTACCGTTTGATGAGCCACTGAGAATTAACTGCTCATCAGTTAACGCTATAGAAGACACTGAATATGGATGCATCCTGCAATACAAGTTTATTAGAGATTATATTACATCATTTCCCTAAATGACATGATAATAATGCCTAAAACTGCATAACTAAAGATCATTCATAGAAACCTTGAAAAGAAACAGATGCAGCACTTCAACAATCATGATTCAGATATGCAGGAAACCGGAAACAAGAAAATGACGTGTTTGGTCCCCAAAGTTTAGTAATTTTGGTAAATTTGGTCCCCAAACTTTAATTTGGCATCTTAAGCCCCCATACTTTAAATATTTTGGTAAAAATAGTCCCCAAAATTTCCAAATTTGGTGCACATATGGCAAAATTAGTCCCAATTTTAAGAAACTTTGGGACCAATTTTGTCACATTAAATTTTGAGAACTGGATTTGCCAAATTTTCCAAAGTATAGTGACTAGTTTTGCAAAAAACTCAAAGTTTGGGAACTAGTTTTACCATTCAAAAATTTTGGGAACTAGATTTGCTAAAATTAAGAAACTTTGGGGATAAAATTTGTCAAATTATATAAACTTTAGGGACCTTAAATGACATTCAAAGGTATAGTGACTGCAAAGTAGATTTACAATGTGGTGAAATGCAATGAGAAATCGTAACTGTAATAGCTCATTTCGTAAAAGATACATGTCTAAAGAACAAGAGAATTATGATGCCCCAGAGGACTGAAAAATAACCAATAACGGTCATATGTGATAGATAGTGACTAATACTTGAAGATAATGAAGTTTGGAAAGTAAAAAACACACGGAAAATGAATAAATAATATAATGGTATGGTGGCAATAAAAAAATAAGGATGAATTTATATGGTCACACATGTGATCATATTTGGGAATTTGCCTAAACCCAAAATCATAGCAACAAACTTGCAATTGTAGAATTCTCTCCTTTTTAATTGCATATTATTTGATTTCTTCTTTCTCGATTTAGAATACTCTCGATCATAGTGAAATATTACACTTTAGTAGTGTCCGAGATGTAAGCAATGTTTTCATACCAAACGGTATACCGGCACGTCAAATTTCGGGCAGTACTGGTATTTTTTTGGTACCTTCTGGTACTGGGTATTTGGATCGATTTTCGGGTTTTTTGGATCTAACCTTAAAAAACTAATTAAATATTATTTTTTTTAAAATAAAAATAAAATAAAATTTAGTATCAGGCGGTATACCGATCGTACCGCTCATACCGGTATGGAATTCAAGACCGATATGAAAACATGGATGTAAGCATAATTTTGGCGAACCTCGTTGAGTTCTAGTGTTCATATTTCACATTTATTTATTTGATAGCTATAAAAATATTCGGCTTCCGTAACAATATGAAATAATCAAAGATACCTACTTGACTATATGCGAAATTTTCCTGCTATACATGTCAAAAACATGAACTTTCCCATCCTCACAGCCAACTACTGCTTGTGGGTCTGCAAAGCTGCAAGAAGTAAATTGAAACAAAGAACACATTGAAAAACATATGAAAATTTAAAACATTACAAGAAAACTGAAAAAAAAGACAAGGTCATAGAATTTGCACAAACAAATTGATAGAACCTTCAATATAATATTCCTGTTAATGCATGCTGATAAGAGTTCAGTAAATTTAGGCAACAAAATAGCACACCTCATACATAATCCCTTGCTAAACAAGCCTTCACGTGAAGAAAAAACATCTCGAGTCCCGGTTCGCTTCCATATGCATAAACGAGTCCCCAGAAGGCCAACAACCTTTAGATATATAAGCCAAAAAAATGTATGCCATGAAACAGTTCATTTATTAAGGGAATGTAACATAGGTGACATTAGAACACACTACTTACATGATAATTAAGATTTTAACCAAAAGACATAATAAAATAACATCAGAAATTCCAAAACAGGATGCAGCAAAGACATCTATTTCATGAAGTATTTGAATACACGAATTAATCCACAATTACCTTAGACTCATCAAAATCAAAATCAACTAATGGTGCTTTGTCAGGTAAAAAATAACTGTCGAGTTTTTTGCAGTTCTCTGATGACCAAAGATGCATCACCTGATATTTTGATGGGCAAAAATAATTATTTATATATACACATAAAAACCAAAGGAAAGATTAAAACAGTAACTTTAAAATGAATCGCACAAGGTCTTATGAGGCCAAAAGAAAATTTATCATTTTACCTTATCCCCGACACCCGTGAGGATCAGGCCATCCTTCATTTTGCACTTGTTAACCCTACCAGCAAACAAAATTGTTATATAATGTAAGGCACACACATTTGTGCATTGAGCACAGGAGAACATAAGAGATTAAAAGGAGTGCAAGCATACATAACCATTTAAAAGCACTGGAAAAATGGTGNAAATGAAAGAGATACCGGATTTAATTGATTTAACTAAAAAACTATCAAATATTCTACCATATTAACATTATATATTCTCAATATATATATATATAATGAAATATTCCATCATATTTTCTTCTATATATTATTCGAATTAGATAAGAATTATCATTCCTTTCCCAACTCTCGACCAAGCTTTCCCTAAGTTCGTGACCCAATTATAGATAGTCGATCGTTTTTTCGTGAGGTCTGAGCGTGTGTAAGGGTCAACTAGTTAGATATTTATTATTTATTAAGAAAGTAATAAATATATAAAATTTGAAAATGAATTAATCACATTAAAGTGATAATTGAATTTACAAAATCCAAAAAAACATCAAATTATTAGTGTTGCAAACGAATAGCAAATCAATTAAACATATGTATCATATTGATTAACCTAAACTTAAACAAAAAATATACTCTAAAACCATAACAATTGTTACATTAGAATTCTTGGTGGATAGAACTTAGGGAAAATTATTGATTGAGTTAATAGATTTACGATTTTAGATACTATCTTATATAAAGGGATTGCGGTTTTATTTTGGTTTTAATATACTTTTTATTATTTTTTTAAGAATTAAGTTGAATAGACTCGAGGCTGAGATTTTACTCGTATCGAGCCGAGCCAACATATCCAACAAGCACCATAATCACCTGATTGATATCACTTGTTCGATATGGCCAACCAATTATACCTATCAACATAAGGTATAATAGTGGTTTCACCTTAAGCCTATCTCAAAACCCAAGTGTGATTTCACTTGAGAATATTGTCTTATATCGATTGTGAGATATTAATATATTTTATAATGTGAGTGATTTTATAAATAATTGTCTTGACATAGTATTTTCAATGTGATTAACTTTTCTGATTGAATGAGTTACATTCAATCCATTGAATGATATAGTAGAAAAGCGCATTGGACTTAGACGACACAAATAGATCAACCTATTATTCGAGCACTACCAATACTATTGAATTAAGTCTGAATTAGACCAATGTCAACTCGATTTGAGTGGAGTATTAAGAATATTGTCTCATATCGGATGTGAAAATAAAAATATTCTTGTTTATAAAAGATGTGATATCATAAATAATTAACTTTGATGTTTGTCCTAACATTTTCAATGTGAATAATTTATTGGGTTATACGAACATTCTTCCAACCCATCAAATCTTGAATTTCTATAGTTACATTGACCAAACAAACGGATATTAATCATTTTTCCTCACAAATTATAATTGCTCTCTCCAATCTATTCATCGATTGTTCCATGCAACCAAACTGACCTTCATCCCTAAAATATAAGTTCAAAATATTATAGCTTTCTTGCCCATTAACTACGGCGGTTATACGATCCAAACAGTTCGTGTTTGAAATGTGTTCGTCTCGTATATGATGGTGTTCGTTCGAATATAAATATGAACTTTGTTCGAACATTTTTTCATGTTCGTTTATAATTTGAACGAATATGAATATTTTCGTGAATAAATACATTTTTTTATTTATATTTAATATAAATATTTTATAAAATTTTAAAAATTGAAAAAAAACTCTAATCTATCATATTTCACATTATCTCTCTAAATTTTCCTTTTTTTTATAGAATTATAGATATTATAATGTTTTCTTTTATTTTCTTCTAAATATGAAATTATATTTTTTTAAATTTTAATCTAAAAAAATCAATTTTAGTATATTGAATTTCAATATCAAATTTGAAAATACTTCGAACATGTTATTCGAATGAACATGAACATATATGTAAATATTTGAACATTGTTCGAACATAAATTTCGTTTAATTAAAATACGAACGAATATGAACATGTTCGAATAAATATGAACGAACATGAACATATAGAGTCTGGTTCGTTCGAATCGAATAAGAGCTCTACCATTATCTAATTATCTCCCAATAAAATAAATAAAAATTGTTGTTCAGTAAATAAATAAAGTTGGGACCAAAAGGGTGACGGTCCCGGCGGGGACATTGATCATTGATGAGGGATGGACGAAGAACAATAAATAACCTGCACAACTATGGACCATCAACATAATGCACACCTAATTTGTGGGGGTAAGGGTACATTTTTTCCAAAAAACATTCCATCCCCAAATCCAATTTTAAATTCTAAACTTTATTTCTAGGGGGTTTAAATAAGATTCGTTAACCAAATAATCCATTCATTTTAGAATAAATTAAAGTTTTTAAAACGCAATATCAATGTAAAAACACGAGTCTTGTCCAATATTTTCATATCGAAATATAATTTCATTATAATATACCATAGGAAAGTACCAATCTTATTTTTTTTAAAATTAAATAAATTTTATTATTTTTTAGAGTCAAACTAAAAAAAACCCGGGATCCAACTATAGAACATGTTATCATTGAGCATTTCACGTATCGATAGGTATAAAAACATTACATCGTCCATTTTTTATTGAGCTCTTACATCAACCCTTTCATTGAGATTTGTTCCACACATCGTGCATAATCATGAGTGAGACTTCAATATCAAATGTAACGACTAACTTCACTCGCACATTATTATCCGTAATAAACTAAATAGCTTCAGAAACACACACGTACTCATCTATGTTCTTATACACGAAACTTTAAGGCATGGTCTTAAATTTAGCCTATATTTTGGAATATCAGCAAAATTTCGATCAAGATTGATATAAAATTAATTTTGGCCAAAATATAGAGATCGAATTTTTTTTAACAGAGTTTATTTGTTATATGTATCCACCTTCAAATTTTAAAATTAGTATGATGATATTTTGAATATTGATATCGAATCAAATGATTAGTTTATGATTTTATAATGATTTTTTATTTTAAATAATCAATTATAAGTTGACATTTTTAATTTAAATGTTTCATACGTCATTAGTAACAAATAATAGTGAATATGTTTAATATATTCAAATATCAATTTAACTTATAAATTTGTGTTTTAAATAATACGATTGAATTTTCGATCGTTTCCTTAAGTTTCTTTTTTCAATTACACTATCAAATTTATACAAAATTAAAATTTCACTCCAAGGTAACACTTAATGTTAAGTTTGATGAATAGTTATACTTGATAGTGTAATCGAAAAATGTCAAATTTACATTAAGGTAACACTTAATGTGATAGTGTAATCGAAAAATGAAATAAATAAATATTGATATGACTTAAGGTGGTATTATAATGTGTTAGAACATTTATAAAATAAATTTGGTTATAAAAGAATGGTAGAAAACAAGTATTGGGAGGGTTAATTGATTGTAGGATTAGAAAATGGTAGTTTGTAGTTGGTGAAGGGGTAAAGCGCAATTTAAATTTCCGATATATCAACCTAGTATGCAAAAAAATTCGAGTATATTATTTTTGGCTGATATTTAAATAAAATATCGACTGATGCATGTTTTGAGCGAGTTGTATCGAATCTAACTTGATTAATTTAGAAAAAACAGATATGAAGTTTACAAAATTTTTTATTTTCATTTTTTAAAAGTAAGAATAATATAAATTGAGATGAGTTAATAATTTGTTATTTGATCTAGATTACTAATTTATTTTATTACCCTAATATATATTATAAATATCGATAAATCGGGTTTATCCCATATACTAGTATGTACATGTTTTTAAAACATTGGGGTAAAGTCATTATCAAATTGGTAGGTGGCGTAGTATGTGTTTCACTCATGAGTCATTATCAATATAGTGGTGCAGTACTTAGGTTAGCGTGGTCCTTTACAAGGAACCCGTAAATGTTAATTTTTATGGGAAGTCATTATCATTTATTTTTATTCCAATATCATTAATGTTAATTAGTTTTATGGGAAGTCATGTTCGAATAATTTTTAATTATTATTAGTGTTATTTTGCTGTTATTCGAATAATTTGTTCATATAAGTTAGAACGATTTATTCGAATTTCATGTAAAAATTCATGATTCAATATACTAGAAAAATGTCGGTGTAACTCAATCCATAAGAGAAGTGAATTATATTGAAAATGTTATGTCAAACTAATTACGTATAGTATCATACCTCTTATAAACCATAATTATTGTAGTTCTACAATCGATGTGGGACAATATTTCAACATTTCAGTCAAATAATCTTATTGTTTTACTTCCATGAGTTATAGGAATGAGAATTTGGTAAAGTATACATATTAAATAATAATATAATTGATAATTATAGAAGGATGATTCTTGAGGATTGAACATGTGTGCGAACAACTTCGATAGATTAAGTAGAATATTAGAATTAAAGCAAGGAGAAAAACAACGACACAAGAAATTTAACGTGGAAACCCGGAATGGGAAAAAAAACCACGTGACCGTCGGAAACGACCAAATTCACTATCACTTGAGAAGATTACAACACACACATACAAAAAGAGGAAAACTCGAAATGCAAGAGTATTGAAGTAAGTAACAATGAACCCTAAGACCCCCTTATATAGATGAGGTGGTTGAGATAATTAAGATAAATAACAAATATTCCTAATATTTGATCATATCTTCATATATGATTATCTATGATCAAATCATATATATGTGTCTATATATACTGATTTGATATGATCTTGTTTCCTTCAATATCTCATTCCATAACTGCCGATATCCTAGACCAGTGGATCCTATCATATCTCAGTTCCGTCCTCGACCGATTGCTTCCATCTCATATGTTCGGGTCACGTGCATTCGGTCCTCTACCGATTGCTGTGGTATTAAGTACTTCGATCCCTTTGTCACCTTCGGTATTGCGTACTTAAGTTCTCAACTGATTGGTATCAATACCGACTATCCCTTCTTCCATGTGTGCCCCGATCGACCACATTGTCGATCATCATCCAAATGTAACCGATCGATAACAATACCGATCTCTACACTTAACAATGTTTGTTTATGTTCAAATTAAAAATATAATTTTTCTATATGTATATTTCACATAAGATATATTCTATAGTCTATACAATACATATTAAACTTAGATTAGAATAAAACAAGATAAAGTAGTAAAATACATGTAACTTAATGAAATATTGAGAATACAAGTTATATTTTTAAAATGAAATAAACAAAAAGCTAGCGTTATTTTGGATAACGTAATGCATGGATACTTCACAATCGGAGGAGGGCCTCAGAATACATACAAGAAGGAATTGAGAGAAAGTTGTATAAAAAGCATTGCAGCTTACAAAATTATATGAATCACTCTATGAGTTATCTAAACCATACTGTCTTTTACCACTTACAATTATCTAATGGTTTTTCATTGATTGGCCTTATCCTAATAAATTTACACTTGAAGTTACAGATTCGATACTTGTAGTTAGAAAAATTATACACATTTGATCATTGAAATTCGAAAAATGTGTAAAACAAAAATATTGTATTTTCATGCACAATGTGAACTTGATAAAAATTCTATAATTGTTCAAACTACAATTATCATATGCATAATTTTGTTAACTTCGAAGGTCAATTTAGCGAATTTTCAAAAACTTGAGGATCAATTCGTATTTGATACATAACTTTGAAAATATGTAATTACAATTAAGATTTAAAAATTACAAAATAGTATATAAATTCATTCAAAATGGTTATTTTTAATTTGTTTTGAAACTTTGAGAGTTAATTGCATATGGTGTTAACCTACGTTAAACAGACTCTTCTCCAGGGACGCCGAATTCGAGTCAGACTCTTTTCAGACACTGACTCTCTTCGTACACGAGTCAGTTTTTTATATTTTAATTTATTATTATTTATTTTTAAATTGTCATGATTTAATTTTATTATTATTTATATATATTAATATAATTTCGTTAATGTTTAAATAATTAGCGGTATATCGGTATTTGATATCGCCAAAAAATATTTTAGAGCGTTTATTATTAGATCAGTCATTTTTTTAATTATTCGGAATTTAATTGTTGTGGGAATACGAGCGATATACGAGGTTGGACCCACAGTGCGTGAGCTTACGTCCTCGGGAGAGCATAACTCTACCTTGATTTCCACTATAATAAGTATAGGTTACAAGTACAATAAATGGATAATGATAATTCGAATGAAATTGGTACGAAAAACGATCGAATTCACTCCGTCGTGCCCGGAATGAGGATACTCGCGACTTTTCACCACAATGTCGCGAGTCCATGCAAAATGTCGTGAATCCATACAAAATCTCGCGGATGGGGATGCTAGTCGCAACATTTTGACACAATGTCGCGACTACATGCACAATGTCGCGACTACATGGGCCAAGTGATGAAAAGTCGCGAGTCGGGTGTCCATATGACGAAATCTCGCGACTACGAGCCAATAAGTGTGTTCTCGCGACGTTTTGAGCATAATGTCGCGAGTCATGGGATTCGATACGGGGTCTCGCGACTTTTTGCCAAAAAGTCGCGACTAGGGGATAAACTCGAAAAATCGGGAGCGTTGGGAAGCATGCCAAGAATCTGAACCATTTTTTGGGGCATAGAGTCTTGTATTTACAGAAAAACTCGGTCCAATAAGTCAACTTAAGGTCCAAAAGCCCAATCTTAATCAAATTAGCCCAACTTACTTAGAAAATATCCAATTAAACCGGAATAAGTGTCACAGTACTCTGGAACTTCAAAAATGCACCTCAATTTAACATGAATAACATGTAATGCCGAGAAAATACCCGGGAATACTTTTTTAACAATTGATCGTCTCCAAATGCTTAGGAGGTGGCCAAAAATATCGAGTAAGGTCGCCAACGAGCTATCCGAATACCAAATTACGAAAATACCAATGGCATCATTTCCGACCGAAATCATCCAGAATAGCTCAAAACACCATCAGAATCCTCATAAGTGGACCTGGGATGCCCAAATTATGAGATTACCCCCGAAATCACATCGCTCAATAAATATAATAGAAAATCAAAAATACCCTTTAGCCACGTCAGACGAGACCCGGAGTTATCATAATTACATAAATATCTCCGGGCAATATCAGTATTATTGGGATATAATATAGTCTATACCAACTATTTCTACATTTTACATGTTTTAAACATTAATTATTATATATCTTTATGGTCGTAATTTATTATTTTGTATAATATAATTAGATAAATCATAATTTTATTTATTGTTAATTATAAGTCATGTTAAACACACATGTCTTTTTAAATTTTAAATTTTAATTAAAAATAATTGATTATATTATCGAGTCGGACTCTTTAACAAATTCGAGTCCTCAAATCCGAGTTCCTGAATCCCCGTGGCGGTGTCCGTTTAACATAGGTGTTAACTAAATATTTAAGTTAATCGAAAATTTTAATAAATTTATATTTTCGTGTATTATAATTAAACTTTAAAATAGAAATTTCAATTGAACCGTTTTAATCAATTAAGTTTAAAATTGAAAAGTTTTCTCACTTTTTCAAACTCTTTAATCTCAATTTTATTTTTTCAATTCTTCAATCTAACTTTCTTGTAGCATTGATATCTATGTATTTTATAAATATTCTCAAATTTTTAAATTTCTATTTGTTAGAAGTTATTCTATATTTTTACTATTATTATTTTTTCTTTGAATACTTACATTGCTATATAAATTAAACTTCTCACATAATCGCTCTTACTTTCTTATTTTCTATGCTTTACCTATGTTACTAGTATTCTTAGTTTTTACAAAAATATACGAATAAAATTCTCTAGGATTCGCGATTTTATTTTGATTCTCTAATCCTATTAAGTAAGAAAGTAAAATTATGAAAAAAGTCAAAAATTAATTAAAAATATAAAAAAATCAATTATTTTTATTTCTAAATTAATTATTGTGTTATTAAAACACTTGTAATTTATTTTTTGATTTTATATATTATCGAACTCTTAATCTTTTAAGTTTTGTAATAAAATTTTATTATATCTTATTTTTAATATTTTCTTAATGATTAAAGTATATTTTATTAAAAAATATGGTTATTTTAAATTAGAAAAAACTATAAATTATATACGTATAATAATTATTATAATAATAAAATTTACGAATCCTTAATCAATCTATTGGGATTCTCTAAAAAAATAGTGTATTACGAATCATCATGAATCATATCATATATCATGGTAACATGTGCTTTTACATTTTTATGTTTCACTTTTCCAACAATTTAGCTAACAAATTATAATGCAATCCCAAATCATATAAATTAAATATGTACGGATGTGCACACCAAGTCACCAACACGGGTCAAAGTGTGGTCCGATTTTAGTCGAACCCACGAGACCACGGCTCAACCTATTTAATTATATATTTCCCATTATTAAGAGTCCACATGTCTATACCCAACGGATCTTCATCGGGCCCAATTCTTAAACATGTAATGAAAATCATGCGTTTATTCATGTCGTACAATATGCTCTTTGGACATTTTAAAATATAAATTTTATGCGTGTGATTTTATTAAAAAATATATATTTATAATTTTTCATATTTAATCTGTTTTATAAGAAAATATTAATAGTATTTATTTTGCTCAAATCTGATATAAAAAACCCAACAAAAATAGTTGATTATGCATTAATTCTATGAACTACAAGTTGTATTTACATAATTTGTCGAATAAATTTGGTTAGGTTTCTCTATTATTTACTTTTCAAACGTTTAAATCCTTAAACCTTTCTTAATTTTAGTTAATCTCTGCATTTAAAATCCATTTTGTTACCCATTTGCCTTTAAATTAGAATCATATTAAATCAATCTTTATGAAATCGACCTTAAATGTTACTATATTACTAAGTATTTATTATTATTGTATAACGAAATAACAATTTACAACTATTAGATGAGCAATGGTAATGATGTTAGCAAACCATGCATCTTGGATATAGAAATTGAGAATGTATAATTTTAGAAGTATGCATATTTAGATGATTACTCGGATCTAGGATCAGTTGTGTAGATATCATACTATACCAGACTCAAATAATATCGGACTTAAAATAAAATACTGAGAACTAAATCGAGACCCAATTTCTAATTCAAAGACCCAACCCAATCTATTCGATTTGCATCTATAGGGTTTTGAATTCGACAGCACTACTGTGTCTCAATGCATCAATACGGCGTGTCTTGATCGTGTATCCGACCCGATCATCATTTTTTTGATCTGATCAAATGGATACGAATCAGAAAAATGATGATTTACGGGTATCATAATCTTTATTTTTATATTATGGTTGATTATAAAAAATGTCACTAATCACCAAAAAAAAATTATTGATTTGCAAAACTTAAAAATTATAAAAAACCAAAAAACGTATATTTGAAAATTTCAAACATCCATAAAGTAAAAATTAAATTCAATACAATAATTGAATTAAAACAAAAGAATGTATGAATAATTTTTCTTCAAAATGCACTAATCTACAAAACAATAAATACAATTCACTTAAATATTCGTAATCACAACCTAGAAAAATAAAATAAAATAAAAAATTCATTACATTTTAAATGACAATATAAAATATATGAAAAATATCTAACTTACTAGAAACATATAAATTTCAAAAATCAATTTATGATAGATGTTGATTAGCTTATCCTCTTTCATATAAGTTATTTATGCAAAAAAGAATAAAATATAAAAACATTAATATTAACGAAAAAAAAAATATATATATAATACATATATATACTTGTTTCCAAATCATATAATTCATCTAAATATTCATCATACAAATTGGCTCATAATATAATATAATAACTACAAATCGGATAGAAGCTTTCAAAAATCGTATCCAACCGATACCAATCCAACCAGATCGGTTCAGATATCCGAAAAGTATTTACAATTCGGGTATCCGAAAAATCAATTCAGTTACGGTTCGATTACTTAGGATATTCGGATCACGGGATTTTCATACACAACACTACCTATTATAGTTATACAATAACTATTCATGGTTAATTTATTATTTGCACTTAATATAGATATACCATTTTTTATGTGATATCAGATATGGGCTAATAGTTACATAACATACCGCTAGATTATTCTAAAATAGACATTTGGATGAATTTGTACTTATTAATTGAAATACGAGTTGTTAAGAAGTGTTAACGAATATACATAATTCGATTTATTCATATTTGTATTTGTTTGTTAAAATTAATAAATGAATATTGTTCGAATAATAAAATGAGGTCAAATAAGAATTTCAATGAATACGAACATGTTCATATTTATTGACAAACACCATTCATTCAGTATTGGATTGAATTTTAATGAATACAAATATGTTCAACATTTTACATGATTTTAAAAAGTACAGCCAAACATATTTATAAGATGATGTATTTGTTAAACACATTAGTAATATTAGAATAATTGAAGTCAATGAAATAATGAATTTCTTTGATTCAACTTTTTAAAGTTCAAACTGTTGAGTATAATGATATATAATAATAATGAATTTATAAATATATTTAGTGATATTGCAGTATATTGATGTATGTAAAAATACTAATATATCATTATATAAAATATAATAAATATACTTATATTATAATTGTTACAATTAATGTAAATCAATCATTTATTAAATTATAATATGTCAAATTTGGTTTTAGAAATGATGATTAAATCATGATTTTTAGAGTAACTAATCACAAGTTTGTTTTGTGTTCATTAAAAAAATCACGATTTGAATATATCACAACACAGCTATTCTAATCACCAAACAAACCCAATGTTGTTTTAAATTGAAAATTTTAAAACTTTAGAGCAAATTATTATAATTGTTGGAATTATAGAATATGGTCGAAATAACGAAATAAGTGTCCACGGATATAACATACAAAGAAAGGAGACTACACCGTAAAAGATTTGAATAAATTAATTACTATGATATCTCTTTCATCTTATAAATCATTCTAAATTTTATCACAATTCCAAAAATAATCAATTTTAAGAGGAGTAAAATTAACGTTAATTAAGTGTTTTTTTTAATATTAAATAGGTTTTGTTGAAGAAAAATAGTGAAAATGTCATTAATATTAAACATAAACTCCAGTGCTCCACTCCATCAACCTCTGTTAATAGTGAAACTTCCATGAAGCAGAAGACGGCGACTTGGGCATCTCCGGTACTCTGTTTCCATCGTAATCGTAGAAAATGGCGCCGGAAAAGTTAATTGGTTCGCATTTAATTCCCATCAAGATCGCCTTCTGCCAAACACCAACTTCTTCTTCTTCTTTGGAGATTTCAATATGAAGCTGTGAAGATGAATTTGATGGTGTTTTCANTATTTTATTTAAAGTTTGAGAATACATGAGCACAAACTTCGGGTGGATGTTGAGCAAATTCAGCAATTTTGTTGTTTTACATGTTCTTTTTTGTTCAGGGGATGCATAGTTGCATTGTTTCGTTGGCATTAAGGTATGTAGGACATAATCAGCAGATCTGCAACACCAAAGTATCTCTAAGTTTCCCTTTTGATTTTCACAGCAAATGCAAAGCTTGTGCGCAGAAGACAGTGAATTTACCTCTTATAGGAGAAACTTCAATTCTATCATTAGTTGTCCTCGTAGCCTGTCTGACTTTCACCATTGTTTGGGCTGCTAATAGAAAAGCATCATACGCTTGGGTTGGGCAAGACATTCTTGTAAGAAACTAGAGGCATTTTTTGCTTTCGAGAAAAAACACATTTTCTCTGATTTGCTTGCATACCTCCTTGGATATTCACCTTAAATTTGATCCAGTTTTTTATACTAGTTTTATTTTAATCTTTGTTGCGATAAAATTCAACTATCTGGATTTTAACCATTTTCATGGATATCATCAGGGTATATGTATGATGATCACTGTTTTGCAATTGGCTCAGCTACCAAACCTAAAGGTATTATGGATGGAACATAATGTTTTTTCCTTGCGTTCTTCCTATACTATTCGATTCTGTGATTTGTAAAATAATTTATATCTACTTGTAGGTTTCCACAGTACTTCTATGCTGTGCATTTATATACGACATCTTTTGGGTTTTCCTATCTCCTCTTATATTCCATGACAGTGTCATGATCGCGGTGAGTTTTGTATAGTTTTTCATCTAATGTTCTCATTTTTTCTTTTTATCCAGTTGAGCATCATAGATTCTCTGCTGCCTTTCAGAAATGCTTCATATTAACTTTCTTTCATTAGGCCAGGTTTTTTGCCTAAAACTGCGGTTTTTCACATGCTATTTTAACAACCTACTGTTGAACTGATTCAGGTTGCTCAAGGAAATAAAAGCGGTGGAGAGTCGATACCTATGCTTCTAAGGGTTCCTCGAATTGGCGACCCTTACTATGGTTATGACATGATAGGCTTTGGGGACATCTTATTCCCTGCTTTGCTAGTATCCTTTGCTTACAGGTGATCATTCTAAAACTGACATAAAAAACAGTCTATTTAGGATATTTTTCGAATGGCTTTTCGATGTTTCAGGTTCGACAAATACAGTAAGAAGAACTTATTAAACGGGTACTTCCTGTGGTTAGCAATTGGCTATGGAGTGGGTAAGGCACAAAAAATGTGTAGATAGATTTGTAGTGAACACAAATATGCTTAGAAGTGAAGTTTTTTCTGCAGGCCTGGTGTTTACTTACTTGGGGTTGTATTTAATGAATGGACATGGTCAACCTGCTCTCCTCTACTTAGTACCATGCACACTTGGTATGCCATTTTTATTCCGAAAACAGCAAAACTATAGCCCATTTTGATATTGTTCTTTGAAAATATACACATTTTTCTAGGAACTTGCATTATATTGGGGTTGATTAGAAGAGAGATGATGCAGCTTTGGATGCTCAGTGTGGATTCTAGGCAAATCACCATAACCACCACCGAGGTGGAAGCTTGATACATGAATTCACACTGACCCAATTCACATTGCGAATGATAAGGTGTAATACTATTAATCTTATCTCATAATACATTTAATTTTCATCAATCAAGTTTTATATTGCACATTTTCATGCAAGAGTTATTTCTCGATCATGATTTAGGGAGTAATAACATTAAGAGAATAAGTGAAGTAATTTATCGTATGAAACTTTTAGGGGTATTTTATTTCTCTAATTTGATTACATGTAGCTTGTATTGTATTGTATTGGATTGAATATACTGACCCTTGATACGAATATGCTGGTAGTTGTGAATGTATTGATCATGTTCTATATTGATCGTTATGAACGCTCTATGGTTGGTATATTGATCGCTATGAGAGGCTTTACTATTGGTATATTAGTTGATATGAAATGATTGAAATTGTATTAAATAGTTTGTGTTGATGGATGTGGTGACAATGAGCATGTATTGGAACATCGTCGGATAATTGACCGTGAAGCAAGCGTGATCATTGTGAGGTGATCATGGTATTCATAAAAAGTCATGGAAATTTAATCATTCTTATTGTTTTGACAACTTTCATCTTTAAAGTGGTATGAGTATGACAATTGAGATCCCTAAAGTATGAATATACAAAATTGTTCACTATATTTTACATGTTTTGAATGGGCGACTTGAAAATTTAGTCCCCACAATTCCTTAGTTTAGGTAAATTTGATCCTCAAAGTTGTATAATTGTTGTAATTATGATCCTCATAGTTTTGAGTTAGTTAAACTAATCATCATACTTTCTATATTTTGACAAAATCGGTCCTTAATGTTCAACGTGTGTGTCAAATTTGGTCCCTAATATTTTCAATTTTATCAATTGAAGTCCCCCAATTATAATACACGCGTATTTGGTCCCCGTAGTATATTAATTTTGTCAAATTTGGTCTTTGGTAGCTTTATTAGTTCTCATAGTTTTAATTTACGATAATTACGATTCTGAACATTAAACGATAATCAAACATAATCAATGATTTCAACAGATCGGTAAGTAAAACCGGAGGTACTAGAATTTGTCTGTTATAGCCCGATATCGGGTACTAGGGTATTCATAAAAAGTCATGGAAATTTAGTCATTCTTATTGTTTTGACGAATTTAATCTCTAAAGTGACCTGAATATGAACAATTGGGATCCCTAAAGTATGAATATACAAAACTGTGCACTACATTTTACATGTTTTGGTAAAAGAAGTGCTAAAAGTTTAATTTGTGTGTATAATTGATTCTAAAAATTTTTAATTTGGACATTTAAAATATTCGATCAAATTAAATTTTGGGTATTATTTTGCCACTTTATATATTTGATTTGACAATTGTTGCAAATTTTAAGTTTGGACTAAAATTTATTTGATCTAAGGCCATCCTTATCGTTGGCCGCCCAGTTTGCGTGACATCCTTTTGGACAGGCGGAGGAAAGTGAGTGTCATGACCTGTTTTTATTAAAAAAAATCTTTAAAAATTAATTTTAAAATAATTATAAAATATAAATATTTATAATATATTGATATAATGATTTTATCGATAATATTATGATTCTAATGTATTTGATATGTAAAAAAATACAATTTAAAAATTATAAGTGTCTGGACATTGTTGTAGGGATGAGAGGAAAATTATTTATAAAATTAAAGAATGATAATGTGTACAAA
>RWGZ01001147.1:0-247319 GCA_009725065.1 Utricularia reniformis | reverse complement strand
AATCTACAAGCTCTAGAAATCCCAGTTTTTTTACGGTATCAGCAATTATAGCGATCTCAGCAGCAGCTGTGATTGCAGTTGGAGTAGTGATTATAACATTGTTAAATGTTACAGTAAGGAAAAAGATTACCTTTGTGGGGAATGGAATTGAGAGTAATTTCTCAAACTCCACAAGATCAGTTGATATTTCACCTGGGAGACTCATCTTCTTTGACTCAAAGTTAAGCTTGGATTTGCTCAATACCACTCTTGAAGCTGTGCTAAGCAAGTCTGCAGAAATAGGGGAAGGTGTGTTTGGAACTGTTTATAAAGCTTCAGTAGGAGGACAAGGAACAATTGTAGCGATAAAGAAGCTAATAACTGCTCATACTCTTGATTTTCAAGAAGAATTCGATCGAGAAATAAGAGTTCTTGCAAAAGCAAGGCACTCAAATTTGAATCCATTGAGAGGGTACTATTGGACTCCTCAGCTTCAGCTTCTTGTATCAGAATACTCAACAGGGGGAAACTTACAAACAAAGCTCCATGATTCATTGTTACTGAGTTGGGCAAATAGGTTCAAGATTATAGTTGGGACAGCACAAGGTCTTGCTTACTTGCATCACTCTTTTCAGCCTCCAATCATCCACTACAATATAAAACCAAGCAATATTCTCCTTGATCAAGATCTGAACCCGAAAATATCGGACTTTGGGTTGGCCCGGCTTCTAGCTAAGTTTGATAAGCACGTAGCAAGTTTTCAAAGTGCACCAGAGCTGACCTGCCAGAGCCTGAGAGTTAATGAGAAATGTGACGTTTATGGATTTGGAGTGTTGATACTGGAGCTGGTTACAGGGAAACAGCCAGTGGAGTACAGAGAAGACAACGTGATGATTGTGAATGGTCATGTTAGAGAAATGCTTGAGCAGGGAAATGTTATGGATTGTGTGGATAAGAGAATGGGAGCATACCCTGATGAAGAAGTTCTGCCGTTGATAAAACTTGCCCTTGTTTGTACTTCTCAGGTACCTTCTAGCAGACCTTCAATGGCGGAAGTTGTGCAGATATTGGAAGTAATCAAAGCGCCATTGCCAGACAGAAAAGAAGTCCTTTGAAGAAAACAAGCAACCGTTTGGATCACGTAGTATTAATTCACCAGTGAAAATCTCAATGACTTCATTCGAATCTGTGAACAAAATCATGTGAAAGTTTATGAGGTACTCTCTTTACTCTTTCCCAAAGTAAAACATAATAACAATAAGAACATATTTAGAAACAAAAACAAAAGAATATAAAAAATTGTCTCAACCAAAAATCATTACCGTAAAACAGGTTAATTAAGATACATCAGACAACTCCAACCAATGTGATTTACAGCATAAATGTCATAATTACCTGTCGCCAATGTGAAATCAACGTTTTCAATTTGAGGCGCATGCAGATCCACATCAAATGTATAAACTGCAGTATTTTTTACATTCGAACATAACAAAAAACTGCAATAATTTTGGACTGACGTAAATATAAACAGAAATAAATTCAAACATATCTGAAAAGTGCAAAGCTTTAAGAACCAATATAGAATCCAAGCAATTAATAAGGAAAAAAATAAACAATAATTTTTCATGATTATATTTAACAAACTGCTGCATCCTGAGGTACATATTTGAGAAAGGAACCAGCCAAGCCGGGACAAGATTGTGTTTCTGTAATTCGGAAGCGCATGTGATACACACATTACACATTCTAAGATATCTATCCCGGGATGCAGTAGTAATCCATCCCTACACTGCACGGTTTATAAAAACATCAAGAGCACAAATTGAAGCTTGAGAAGTCACCAACAACCAGTTTTATAAGGAAATGGAGGAATTAAACATTGCATCTGCTCCAATGGTTCTCTTCGTCTCCGTCCTCATACCTTACCCGAATTAGAATATATTTTCATTAATTAAAAAACAAAGAAACACATTTTTTTCAAAATAAAAGCATTACCAGTCTCAGGATTATGACTGATCACGTGGCCACAATACGAAACACCATCCAGGGATCAGTATACCTGCTAAAAAAAATGCATTCAGAGGCAATTCTAATCTAATGTGAACATTAGATGCTCCATCGCACATCAGGCATATTGATAAAAGATTTCATACCTTGTAATGCAATCCAATAAACTTCGTGGGATCCTAATCATCAAACCTCAACCTACAAAATCTATTACCAATTTAACCGCCAAAGTTTGCAAAAACCAATCATCCCATTAAATCGTAAAAGAAGAACACATCACACCCATTTCTTCATCGGGCCATCTCTTGCGTTCTTGGAACCATCTTCTGTCTTAACGACCATTATCTTACGCCTACGGGTATCTCCACTAATAAAGTTGCTGAACTCTTTGTTCCTTCTAAGTTGCCGAGTAGTAATTTTGTCTTTGATCATCCATTTTGCTGGGTGACATATCAGACACCCCCAATTCAGTACCATCCTCTACTCTAGCCCGCTTACATCCACGCTTTTCAACCAATAATCCATCTGAATTCGTACCTAAACCAGGCGAATTCAACAGGGCATGAAAAGAGGGATTCTTCCTAAATATTCTTGAATAAACCAGAGTCATACGAGAATTGGCAGGGATTGGCTTATCTAAAAAATGATCAGACCATTAATTTTCAGCGGCTTCCGAGCAGCGGCCTTGACCTTCTTCGACCCCGTAGCCATGACGCATGGAGAACTAACAGAGTAAACATCACACAGTGGGATGGATATACTTGAGCGAACTAACTATTTACCCGATCGCCTTTCCCCTCTTCCAGTAACCCATTCCGCTTTCCTCATCCTGCGATTGCGACACACCAGGAGGCGGAACAGACTCCAAAACAACCATCACAAACACCTTAGGGATGAATGGGACGTGAGGGGAATATCTCGCTAGGGTATTCCAAATTGAATCGCCATGATTTCTGGCCGTTGGGTGTCAAGATGGAGAACTCGTCGTACATATATACATGTGACTTGAGGTACATGCAAGCGCTCCCCGTAGATTCCCTTCAGAAACTTGCAATTTCACCAATTTGACCGTTATTGTAATTATATTTTTGAATGGGTGGGTCCCTCCACATTGTGATGCAATCCATTTTTTACTATAGAGAAGGATGGTGCCATTCTATTGAGAGTGCATTATCCAGCAAGAATTAGAGAGAAAATAATAAAATTATTCTTCTTGAATTCACGTTCCAAAATGTTTTCGGAAGTGTGTAATATTTAAAAATATTTCTAAATATTCAGAAAGTTTCAAAATAATTTAGGAGTAATTGAAATGTTTGATAAATACATAAATACTTTCAACTTTAAATATTTATCAAATGTAGTTTCTTTTTGTATATATACTATTAGTAATAGTTAAATTTTCTCTGGTGGGATCCGTTGATTATCCATATTTTGGATGAACCACATTAGATTTCGATGGTTATTTATTTATCATATTTATATCGTCGATACCTCGATTTCATACTTCCATTGTGCGGCCAAAAGGATGATCCAAACTGATTTCAATATATATATATTTATAATATTAATATAAAATTTAAAACATTAATTTAATTGTAAATGAGTTAAAATCATGATTTCCCTCTATTTTATTAAATATTGACCATACGTCTTTTAGGTTAAAATTTTGGCCCAATATTCTCAATTGTTTAATTAGTTTTTAACATTTAGATCGGGATCGAATCGAATTTTTGATGATGTGTTCCGATTATAAAATGAGACGATTTTTTTGAGTTGATCGAATCGGTATTAGCATCAATTCACGGTTGAACCGGTCGGATCGATCGGTCCGAACCAATTTCAAAAACTATGGCACGAACTCGTTTTTAAATAGTATTATGATCTTGTTGGGCCATCCTTTCCCAAGGTTCATGTTTCTAACTAAATATAATATTGTCAAATAGTAACGATTAAGTATGTTCAAATATTTAAACGAATTTAATTGTGCTTGAATTGAATATAAATTTAATATAAATTTATATTTTTAAAATTTCAAAACAATATATATATATATAATTTGATTAATTAAACTTATTTTTTTAGTAGTTTAAACACATTTTTTAAATTTCAACAAGTAGGATCCAATTTTAATTTCATTGACTTGAATGGACATAGGGTTTGTTTGGTACCCCGATTAAAACAGCGGTGAGGTGCGATGATATGTTGAAATCGTGATTTTTTTAATGTGCACAAAACATAAGGTTAATTGCGATGTGATAATCGTTAAAAAATCACGATATCATCACAGCTGTTAAAACCAGCTGTGGCCTCATCATGATTTTGGAAAAGACTCATTTACCCTTATNCAACTATTACAAGACGATCTATAGCAGGCTATTCTGATTAAAAGTAGATAGAAAAGGAGACCTGTAATGGCTACATTCGGAGTGCTCTGTACGAGCGAGAAAGAAACCTCTCTCGATAAATAAAATGCCATTCGTGATTCAAAATTAGCACGAGGAAAACCTGTTTCGAGCCAATCTACTTCAAATGCCCCCAAATCAAACTCTCCAAGCACTGGGCATCTGTGATAAAATCCTGATCCTTCACGATGCTGGTGAGTGCAGAAAATTTTAAAATTCAAATTCAGACGAAACATGGTTAAGAGGAAGAAGACACAGGAACGTTGAGCAAGAAGGACAATTGGCAATGATCTAGATAGACTAAACAAAAGTTCTTTATAGCCAGGAATCCTAACGGCTAATTCTATTACACGTTTGGGCCTCGTCTATTACAAGTGAAACGGATCATTTACTATGGGCCTTGATGGAAGCCCATTTCCCAGTTAAAATAATTTAAATTTCTACTCTTATAATAAAATAATTTCATTTTTTAAATATAATAATTACAGATTCTGGAAATTGAAATTCGTCCGGTTCATGACTTGCCCGGAAGGCGGAGAGAGTTTTTGGGAGTCATGCGTGCAAGGTGTTTGATTAAATTCCAAAGCTTGTGTATATGCCGAATAGGCTCCTTGATAAGGCTGCCATTTGTCGGCCAAAGGCAAAGATCCGACCACCACCACCGGCTTCTGCAGGGCCTGTAATTCGAGTGTCAAACAATATAGCGCGTTTGGGCTGGCCAAGAGAGGACTCAAAGCGTCGGCAGTTTCTATCGTTACCTATATTCCCCGGTCACCCTTTGCCGGGGAGAAAGTCGACCACCTCTGGGCATTTTACTGCTATAAGCTGGCTCAAGTATTACTTCAAAGACATCACTCCTTCGGTTATTCAGGATCATTTCAAGAAAGGCCTAGTCAGTTTCCTCATATTTCCATCATTCGTATTTGTAATAAAGTTCTCTGGTAAGTTTCTTGTTATTTTACATTGTAGGTTCAGATTGAATGCCCGAAATCAAGTAGTTTAGTGGGATGTTTCAGTGGAGAATCCGAGCCTATGAGGAAGGTATTCTCAAAATGCGCATTTCATCTATTTAAAGGTTGAGTATTTTTCATAATCAAGGCATTTAACTTGCAGATTGGACATAACCATATTATGGAAGTTGGCTCAAGAGTTTATGTACCCGTTTCTGTGGCTGAAAGTAGAGCCTCTAAGAGGTTTGATGTTATACCAAGTGGAACTGCAAACCCGAATGCTGATGAGATTCAATATTTACAGAGACTTGTAGATTATAAGGCATGTGTATAATTTGATGTTCTTTTGCAGCAATTGGCTGCTCTTAAAAATCGGATTTTGCCTTGGATTACATTAATTTCTTCATAAGTTATGAGATATTGTAGATTTACATGCAACAGAGGTAAAATCTGTTTTTTAGTCGATAACAATTGTTGCAAAAGAACAAGCTTTATATCTGTATTGGAGTTGTTTCATTGATAAATTTTTCTTCTGATTCAGGATTCTGCTATACTGGTTCTGAATAAACCCCCAAAATTTCCATTAAAGGTTAGCATCATCGATATTCTAAATCATTTTTGGGGCTGTAGATTTGGATTGACATTATGTGAAATAGAAAAGCCTCTCGGTTCATAACAGCATGGAGGCCTTGGCAGCTGCTGCATTGTCATATGATTTGGTAGAAGGCCCTAAATTGGTGAGATTCTCTTCATACTTTATTTTGATGAATATATAATGTGAGAGTCGAAAATGCTTCGAATTTAGAATATGAAGAAATAACTGGTCCTTATAAGTTTACAAAGTACTAAAAATGTAATGCGTATGCCGTTTGAAAAATGATTCTCAACATGGGGAGTTTCACTCTTTTATTTCATGTATTAATGTTCTTTTAGGTGCATCGTCTCGACCGAGAGAGTAGCGGCCTGTTGCTGATGGGACGAACAAAAGAAAGCATTTCTCATCTTCAATGGTTGTTCAATGACACTAGAAAAACTAAGTCCTTGTCAAAGGTACTTCAACTCCTTGTAGCATTTCCTTTCACTGCCAATTGCTTCAAATCGCGTATGTTTTTATCGAAGAATTGGAGTGTTGCTTGTGATGCTACATATCAGAGGTATTGGGCATTGGTCATCGGTTCACCTAAACAAAAGGAAGGCTTAATATCTGCACCCTTATCAAAGGTTTCCCTTCTAACCTCAGCATGTAGATTTTGTCTCTCTTTTCATATTGTTAAACATCGAGATCAATCACTTATATTATTGTTATACGAATGGCTTCATGCACCTTACTAGATGATCATTAACTCATTATTTTAGCTGTCTTTTGATATTGTTAAACATCGAGGTCGATCACATAGATTACTCTTATACGAATGGTTTCATGCACCTTAAGATATGATCATTAACTCATTATTGTAGCTCTCTTTTGATATTGTTAAACATCGAGATCGGTCACATAAATTATTGTTATACGAATGGCTTCATGCACCTTACGAACATTAACTCATTATTTTAGCTCTCTTTTGATATTGTTAACCATCGAGTTTGATCACATAGATTACTTTTATATGAATGGTTTCATGCACCTTACGAGATGATCATGAACTCATTATTGTAGCTGTCTTTTGATATTGTTAAACATCGAGTTCACTCACATAGATTATTGTTACACGAATGGCTTCATGCAACTTACGAGACGATCATTAACTCATTATTGCATATCTCTTTTGATGTTGTTAAACATCGAGGTCAATCACATAGATTATTGTTATACGAATAGCTTCATGCACCTTACGAGATGATCATTAACTCATTATTGTAGCTCTCTTTTGATATTGTTAATCATCGAGGTCAATCACATAGATTACTGTTATATGTATGGCTTCATGCACCTTACGAGACGATCATTAACTCATTACTGTAGCTCTCTTTTGATATTGTTTAACATCGAGGTCAATCACATATATTACTCTTATATGTATGGCTTCATGCACCTTACGAGATGATCATTAACTCATTATTGTAGCTCTTTTGTAAGCTTCGATTGAGAGAATTAAATATGTCATGATTAAGCATTCAAATTTGATTGCAGGTACTCCTTGATGATGGAGAAACAGAAAGAGTGATTCTAGCCTATAATTCAGAACTAGAATCATCCCAACCAGCCGTTACAGAATATCGCGTCCTCGGTCCAACGATCAACGGATGTTCTTGGATCGAACTACGACCACATACAAGATGTAAACATCAGGTAACACAATCCATTTCAATTCTACTCCAAATCCACAAGCTTGAAATTCTACTCCAAATCCAAATTACATCTCTTTATGCAGCTTAGAGTCCATTGTGCTGAAGCTCTTGGTACTCCAATAGTTGGAGACTACAGATATGGATGGTTCATCCATACCAGATGGAAACAAATGCCGAGAATCGACTACGAGCCAACGACAGGAGAACCATACAAACTGAAACGACCCGAAGGTCTACAAGTTCAGAAAGGTAGTGTGCTATCAAAAGTTCCCCTTCTTCATCTTCATTGCAGGGAAATGGTGATCCCAAATATAGCAAAATTCACTCAACTTCACAGGAGAAACAACAAAGTAGCTTCACTAGATGATTCGAAACCGGATATTCTCAGGTTTGTCGCTGAAATGCCTTTTCATATGAAAACTAGCTGGAGTCTCATGTCCTCTTATTTGGTATAAGCAACCAAATAAACAGTTTATTCATAGTTTTCATGCTAGAATAGTGGTTTATGATGCACCATAGTTTCTGCTGTAACAAAAACTCAATGCTTTTATAAAGGTTTGTATGGCAAAAACCGGGCTACATTGGTATTTTGATCGATTCCACTTGGTATCGGGTTTTTGGGTTGGGTCGTACCAGTCCGCATCATAACAGAATTGCGGACGGATACGAAAAAAAACCTTGAATTATTTTGAATTTCTTTTTACAACTCCTGAGAGTTACAATACCTGTAAAATTTACTGTTGACTCATTCCTCACAACATAAACTACCAATGAAGTCATGCACAGTATGAAAGTATGGCCAAAAAATCAGACCCCAATAATCAGATCTGATTACATGGGTATGAGTTTACTTTAGTCAAATGGGTTTGGTTCGGGTATGTGCAAACTAACCGAGACACGATATTATACGGATTGGTTCTAGGTATTATGAAATCTATACTTGAAATTTGAATAATTAAATAATATATATCTATATATAATTGATCACTTAAATATAAATAATTTGTCTGAGTTTTTAAAATATTATTTTTATCATTTTTGAGATTACTGTATTCACATAGCATTGTTATTTATTTTAGATCGATTAACAATGAATAAATTAGATTTCTTATTTTCTATACACTAATATAAAAATCGAGAAAATTGCGTAATTGACCCCTAATGTTTAAAATAGTGTAAAGGTAATACCCACAAAGTTTATAAATTGCGTGAGAAGCTCCCGAAGTTTTAAAACCGTTCAAAAATGAATCTCGGGTGAATAGTAGTGGTTTTTGCCTTTTTTCGTATAAGTAGTTTTGATAAATTATGTGTTATTTTTAAAATTTTCAAAGTTTGGAGACATAGTCATAACATCTTTTCAAGGTTAATAAATCAAATATAAACTTTGGGGACGTTTAAAATATCAACGAGTATAAAGGTCAAATATAAACGGTTTTGGAAGTTCGGGAGCCAACTACGCAATTCTTAAACTTTGAGGACACGATATTTACAATATTTAAAAGTTTAGGGACCAACCGCGCACATTATATCAACTTCGAGGGTTTCATATGCAATTTACAAACTTTAGGGGAACCGCATTTACACTATTATAAAGTTTAGGGGTCAATTACAAACACCACTCTATAAAAATCATTCAAACTCACCATGGATCTAGATAGACCCATGGGTCGGGTCTGAGTAATAATAATGTAAATGAATTTGGATATGGATCTAGGACCTTGAACACAACCCATGGCCATCCCTATTAGATGTGTAAACGAACTCGAAAGGCACAGAACTTTAGTGTTTTTAAAGTATTAATAATATATATAAAGATTATAATATTATTGATTCACGAACCGATTCGTTAAAAATTTGAGGTTCGATGTTCAATTCACTAGGAATTCCAACTCGAACGAAAAAATCGAGCTTGAACTAGAACCCGGCTCGATTCGATTCGATTCGTTTACACCTCTAATCTATACACGGTTGTATGATTTGATGGTAAAAATGTAGAGATATTTGCATGTGAATTGAGATTGTGTTTTGTGTATATCTAAAAATGGAGGAGATTTCTTTTTCTATGGTCATTATTGGCTCATCCAACAAAAAGGTCATTTAATTCTAAACAGTACGTTTGTTTAGTTCGGTGGGTAGTTGCCATAATTTAATTCAATCGTTATATATGATGATGGTAAATTGGGTAGGTGCAAAGATGGCCGATATATCTAATCATTTTATTTATTATCATGATTAAAGTTATTGTATGATATAATATTATTTTTTAATACAAACAAAATAATAATACATTCATCCTTAAAAAACCTAGATGAAATAAGAAAATTTTATTTATTATATTATATATATTTTTCATCACAATTTAATCATATCTGCTTAAATCATTTGTGAAAGTATTAATATGCTCTTATTTATCATAATTAGAATATAAATTCAGTATTCTTTTTATATATAAGAATATTGATATTTTTATAAAAATCATAATTGTGATAGTACAATTTTATCAAACACTTTAATAAATTTTAAGTGATACAACTGATATTTTGATATTTCAGATATATCATTTTAGGGAATTGTGTTTAAGGATTCATTCTCAGATAAAATTAGAACAAAATATTGTCAAATATCACCAAATATATATAAAAAATTATGAAGATGTGCCCGAACTTAAATCCAAAACCAAACCCGTATAGGCCAATATTTTATAAATATCAGATTCATTGAACGAGGAAATTAATTTCGATCGATATTAAAACGTTAGTGTAAATATCTAAATATTATATCTAAAACATTATTCATATTTAATTTGAATTAAACTAACGTTCAATAATTTACTCATCAACTAAGANACTGATTCGGAACCTATATGGAAATTTACCACAATTCGTGATAGGCTAACGCGAATTGCATTTTTTCCCCAATTCTCAATTACCAAACGCGAGTCGCGTTAGGTTGAATAAATTTAAAAAACAAACTGTGTATTTCATATTCGGGTAAGTGTGATGCTAGAGATAAGGTCTGGCAATTTTCAAAAGGTTATATTCCTCATTCTTATGGTGCATGTAATGTGAGTGGTAAGCACCGTAACATGACAATGAATTTTATCGCTAGTGATATGGTAGAATACATATGGAACAAAAAAGAAGTTATGTATTATAGATTTGTATACATGTTATAGGAGTTCTAATTTTATTTTTTTACAAGATTAAAAGTTTAAGTTGCTATAAAAAAAATGCACGATAGATATGCATTCAATGTTGGGTATGATAAAGTTTGGCATTGGGTCCAACGTGCATATGAGTTAGTGCATGGTTCTTGGGAATCGTCTATCGAGAGACTTCCGACACATTTGGCAGCTATACATATGAGTAATCCCGGTACCGCAGTTGAATGGAGTCTTTATGACACTGATAAGGGTCTGAACTATAAGGTGATTCGTTATGTTTATTGGTCTTTTCGACCTTGTGCAGACGCTTATGAACAATGTATTCCCGTTATCTCGATTGATGCTACACACCTTTATGTACGGTACAATCACAAACTCTTGATAGCCGTTTGCAAAGATTTTGGAGGTCATGTTATTCCCTTGGCGTATGCTCTTGTTGATCAGGAAAGCAAATATTCATATTGTTGGTTCATTGAGTTGATGGACAATCATATTATTCGGGGTAAGTCGGCTTGTATAGTGTCAGATAGACATGTTGGTATTACAGGGGCGGTTGAGTCGTTAGAAGCATTTCAGACTGGTCGGTTACATCACCGATGGTGTTTGAGACACCTTACATCGAATTTGAATACACATATAAAAAATCATCAGGTGAAGAAGCTTGCTTACGGTGCTGGGGCAACCCCATTAGAATCAAAATGGAGATCACTAATAGAAGAAATCAGGGAAAAATGTAGTCGTGCAAACATATGGCTTACTCGACCATAGATGGAAAACAATTTGCACAAGTGGGCACTTGTTTTCGATGGTGGACACCGACATTGTACATTAACTACTAATTAAGTGGAATGCGTAAATGGAATGATGAAAGATGTCCGCCGTTATCCGATTTCTAGTTTAGTGGATTCAACATTCCACAACACACAAAAGTTGTTCATCAAACGACGTGATGAACTTGCGATCATAACAAGAAATATGCAGGTTAACATCAATTATGCTTTTATAAATTAAAATATTGTTTCATTGTGTTTTAGCGTTTTCAGGCATTCACCCAAGAAACGCAAACGTGGTATGAAAAACAACGAATGAAAGTTGACTGATATGAGATGCACTACTAGGACCCGGATAGGCAAGTCGAAGAAGTGCACCGCATAAAACGTGGTCGTGGTCCAAGTACATGTAAAACAATCGATTTGGTTAAAAAGACTTGCTCTTGTGGTAGATGAATTGTGCATTTGCTTCCATGTGCGCATGCTCTTCGGTGTACTAGTATAAACCATGTACCGACGACAGAACTCATTATCGGGATCCCGACTTTGCAACACTTGCAGAATCAATATGCAGATCTACATGTTATGTCATTGTGTCCCGAGAACGAGTGGCATGTGCATGATTGGAGACTTTGGCACGATAAAATCGCCTGAAGAAATCATGTACTGGGGGGTGCCCCCGAACAACTAGGATACCAAATGAGATGGACACACAAAATGATGATTGATTGTTTATGTATTGTTATTTTATTTATTTTTAGACTTTTGTTATTTATTTATTGTTAATTTATAAAGATTACTAAAATTTAATTATATTAGGTCATGCTGGCCGAGATACTTGTTAATCACGTACTTGTTGTTAATCACGTACTTGTTAATTAAAATTTAATTATATTATATACTTGTTAATCACGTACTTGTTGTTAATCACGTACTTGTTAATTAAAATTTAATTATTGTTAATCACATACTTGTTATTTATAAAACTTCATTATATTCAAAAAACTCTATTAAATCCGTTAAAAAAATACTTAGTACACAAAATCAACGTCTTCTACGACCGCCACTGCCATGCTGCCCGAGATGTCCACCGGTGCCACACGCACGTCTGACACGATTACGGCTTCCCCGTCGTTCGCCTCCCACCTGCTCCGGTGACTCATCTCGGAGTCTAGTCACAGGCTCTTCATCTTCACCTTTTGGCTCCATAGTCGACTGCGTATTTCTCGGGCCGATTGGGGGTATATCGTTATGCTCGCGTGTCTGCTGTGAGGAGCTTGCTCCATGGGTAGGTGCGAAACCAACACTAGGTGTCGGGGTCTGCTGCATCGATTGGTAGAAGGACCACATCATGTTCATTTGTTCCGGGGTGAGGGAGGGAGGCGACGTCTGAACCGAAGGTGCCTGACAACCAAATGTATGGGGCACATGGGAACTACCGGTGGTCAGATCTAGAGCATATGTATCACTTCTAGGTTGCCCACCGTATAAGTACCCATATAAGTTCCGTGAATCAGTGGTCATATGAACCACTGCTGAACGAGGATTACGCTCTACAGTATGAGAAAGTACTTCGAGCAGAGCTGCCTATTAAGCAAATAAAAAAATGAAATTAGAAGTATTTAAATAAACACTTATACTAGACCCTAATACCTCATACAATACTGGCTGTGGTATCCCTCCACGCCAACATGAAGGATCTGAACTACTAGTACCGATGATTAGCACTACTATCCTATGGTACCAAATGAAGTATTCATCATCCGATGACTGGTCGTCTCGGGGATCATAAAGAGAATCAAATTGTGATGTCCAATGATTCACTTCATCACAATGAATTATCTCCCAAGTTTGTCATCTTTCTTTCCAATGTTTATGCGTGGCATCATAACAACAATCGACCGGTCTTGGAATGCAGAAGGAATAGCCAAGTTGTTTTCGAACTCGATCGATATTATGAGGTTCCACAACCCAAAAAAAAAGCATCGGCCCGGTATATATCCACAAAGCATGAGTATCTTGACGACAATGTACCATTGGAATGTAATGTATGGATTCCAAATAAACTAAGAAGATCGAAATTAGTGTTAGTAATGGTATTTTGTTAAACCAATAAAATAAAAAAAGTGTTACCCCATCGCGACGTATTAAATCTGGCGAATCACGACATATTCGCAGTTGATGGCTTGGTACTCGAGTCCGTACCATCGTCGTTACATACCTACAAAATAAAAACGGTAATTATGCCAAATATCAACACCCTATTACCAAAGGAAATACACTATTTCGCACATGTAGCCAAAGACCATCCTGCATGTCCGCTCATAACGATCATTAAGAAATCTATACCCTTCTTCAGGACATATACTGGGTATTCGACTATAAACCCAAATCTATATCAAAATAATTATGTTAGAGTTAACACAACTGTGAAAATGTAATCTACGCCAAAGAATGAAAACTATAACAAAAAAATAAATAACTTCAAATACCATAAGCAGACGCATCGGGCCTCCAAGCGATCGATGTCTCATAGCACATTCACATAGACATCGATACAAGTATGCCAACATAGCTGATCCCCAACTTAATTGGGGGATTTCATCATCATCCGCTAAAAGATCCAGTAACATTAATTTAGCCTGATCTCTGTGCGTATCTGGAAATAACACTCCGTATACTAATAACGCGACAATCGCAGGAGCACAACTGTGGCAAATAATGTATTATTCCAACCTAATACATCATATCCGTAAATATAATATAAACTTTACCGGAAGACTTCATCGTCGGTAGAATCCATATTCACTGCATTTGTAGCTTGAACCACATACTCACCTAACTTACCTAAGACAAAACATCTCTCCTTTATGTCGTCTGAAGTCGCGGTCCAACCCAATCTATCCCTCATGAACCATAACCATTCAGAATCTGTCCTAACCCGTCTACGTCTGACAATGGGAGTACCATCGATGGACAGCCCCCAAATGACAGAAACATCTTGTAGAGTAACAGCCGCCTACAAAGTCGTAAAAGTAATATAACAAATTTATTAATTGTGAACGGTATACAAAACAAACATGAAACTTACTTCACCATAAGGTAGGAAAAAAGTATGCGTTTCTGGCCGCCATCGCTCAATCAACGCAGTCAACAAATGTTGGTCCAATTGTAGTCTTGATGTCTTAAATACACCTTAAAAGCCCAATCGATCTAGAACTTGAACAACATTACGTGTAACTTGTAAATCTCTTATGGTTCCATCCCAATGCTTGAATATTATATGCCGGGCAGTTTCATCACCACATAAAATGCGATGACTTAAATGCCTCTCTTGAAGGGTCAACACACTCGAATCGATGGGTTGTTGGGTATGGTGTGTCATTATAAAACTATACAAAAATCATATATAATCAAACCAACACAACAAATATCAACAAGTAATCAAATCACCGCAATTACTATCGAAAAAAATCATATTTTCACAATAAACATCACAACTAATCAATTCGTCGAAACTAAAATCATACATAATCAAATCACAACAACAAATATCAACAAGTAATCAAATCACCGCAACTACTATCGAAAAAAATCATATTTCAACAACTAATATCGTAATTAATCAAATTGTAACAACAAATATCGTAATTAATCAATTCACCCCAACAAAATTATAGCTAAAGAAAATACAACAACCAATATCATAACAAATAATCAAATTATCACAAATACTATCGTAACTAATAATAGAATCATAACAAATTATCGTAAATAAATCAAATGTTTACTCTAAACAAAAACCCGAAATATGGCCAAAACACATACCTTCGACAGCAGAAGGTGTTAGATCGAAAACTCCGGAGTTGTTTGATCGAATGCCAGTGCGGGACTAACCGGAAAACGTTTGTGGAGACGAAATCGCGTTTGGGGTTTAGGGCTCGCGATTCAGATAGGAAATCTCGCAATATTTATACTGGTGCTGCTCGATTTAGCCTAACGCGAGCGAGTATAACAAAACGCGAGAAGGAAAAGAAGGGTTGAGACAATTTTATAAGCCTCAATTCGCGATACGCTAAATCGACTGCGTTTTGGCGATCGATTTAGCGTAAATCGAGCAGCAAAAAAATGATTTTTTTTTAAATTTATTCAGCCTAACGCGACTCGCGTTTGGCAATTGAGAATTGGGGAAAAAATGCAATTCGCGTTAGCCGATCACGAATGATGGTAAATTTCCAAATAGGTTCCGAATCAGTGGTATTTTGCGCAAAACTCCCATAATATGAACTAGTTCACAAGTCATTCAATCCACGATCAGTATTCAAATTCCAGCTCGATTTTTAATATTTTCGAACGGAGACAAGCTCAAATTGAGTTTACTCCTAATTATGCTCGTAGTCTCAAAATGGATAAACATCGAATATTTTGAAACTTACACAAAACGAACCCTGATACAATTCATCGATTTCCTAATTATACTATTTTTATCATTTTCAAAGTTTGATATTTCTTTACGTTATTTTAAAATTTCGATATGTTTATAAGTATCAGTCAAAAATAAAAAAAAATATATTGTATAATATTTATTACTTTTTATATTAAATATTTATAAAAACATATATAAAAATATTGTCGAAAAAAGTGAAAAAAATTATGTATTTTTTTATCATTTGAAATTTTACATGGGTTGGATTATTCGCCGTGGGGCGGGTATTCGCAATGGTATGACATAAATTTGAATATTCAAAACCAATGTGGATTTAGGGCGGGCATGGATTTGAAGTTATAAGTAGTGTGGCGGGCGTTGATTTGATCAAACCCGTCTCAAACTCTACCCATTGACATCCCTGCTCACCATCCCCTAACTTCATTTTTAATATATAAAACACTAGAACGTATAAAGATATCAAATGTGAAACGAAGAACGTAGATTAAGAAGTTTTAACCGATTTCATGTTGAATATATTAAAATAAAATAAATATATAAAAATTAAAATGATTGAATTCAAATAAACAACAAAAAAACTTTGAAATTATTTACATAAAAATCCATGTATTAATGTTTGAATTAATCCTAGAAAAATATATTATTTTTTATTTTAAATAAAAAACATTTTAAATATGTGTATAAATAAAAATCCATTAAAAAATTTTATAATAATTGATTTGTTCAAATTTTTTATTATAATATTTTTACTTATAATTTATATAAAAAACACAATTCATAAATTAATTTCACAATATAAATTTAATATTCAATTTTATATGAGGAGCCCTCATCAAATATAGTTCTAAGGCATTCTTCAATTGGATTTTCAGCGTTTAATTTTTTTACAACTCACGTTCTTTTCTTATAGTCTTTGAGAAATGATAGTGTCTTAAACTATGATGTTTGGATTTTCCCAAATATAAAAATTTGGTGTATCGGATACATCAATTCACCGATATTCATATCGATACACTATATGTGTATCAGAATTTATATTTTTTTAATACGAATACAAAAAAATAAAGAAAAATACAAATTGACATTTAATGATTGATTTAGATGTAGGAATGGATTTTTTTATCTTTAAAATTTGAAGTTTAATTGTTCATGTATTATTTGTACTAACTTGAATATAAACATTAATCTCATTTTAAATTTTATTGTTAAAATAGTAACTTAATTAAATTAATATTTATATTATTATTGAGATACTTCTAGATATCGCGAATTCACGTACCCGAATCCGTGTATCCACGAATCGGTACACCCATATCCTAACATCATATGTCCTACTATCATATCAAGATATGTTAATTTTATAAAAAAAGAAATAATGTTATAATTTTAAAATAAATATAGAATATATAGATTTAAAATAGATTGGTATACTATCGATATTGGGATTGATTGGTAGGAGTGCGAAAATAGATGGTTTGCCAATTTATATGGTTTAAACAGTTCAATTTAGCCGATTTTTAATTGGAATTGACCCAACTAGTTGTTGGATTTATTCTATTTTGGTTTTAGTATATAAGTTATTCAGTTTTTGCCATCGATTACAATATTAATTTAGAAAATAGAATATCAAATTAATCAAAATTTTAAAATGTTTAACACTCGTAAAAATGACAAGTATTAATTTAACACATAAAGGTGGTTATACAATAAGAATATAATTACAAATACTTAGTAGATACATAAAAACAATAATATATAAAGAAATAAAAGATACAAATTCTAAGTATCATTATATTACTGTAGGTACGAGAGATAAGTTATTTATAACAATATTTAAAATAAAAAATGATGATATTTAGATAACTCATATGAATAGAAAGAATAAAATTTCAGAATGCACAATTATGAAGTTGGAGTTCTCATAAATACATAAATTAAAGACTCCAATTGTTAAAATACTATGTAATTTATTTCATAATGAGCATCAATTAACTTAAAATATTATATAAAGGCACAACAAACCCTAAATATTTATTTAATTGTAGCTTTTTTTGGCAACTTGAATTAGTGGATTGAAGTAGGCTTATTTTTATCTTTATTAAATTCACAATTTAAAATTTTACTTTAAATAAATTTAACAACTTTATACATGAAATTTAGAAAAGTAATTATACATTATTAGTTAAAGTAATGACTAATCAAAAGTGCATTAACATTAGTTTTAGGAAATTCCAAGTGGAATTGTAGGTTAAAAACCTTTTATATTTTTCCACAGTTCCACGTGGAACTTTATTTCTCAAATCAAATGAATTGAAAGTCCTTGAGTGCCCTCTCACTCAAAGAAATTGATTTAGACTTTGTGTCACGTAAAGACATGAAAAGCCCCTAATAATCATCACACAATCACCTTAACATATTTTTTTGTAAAATCAATTGTTTTAAATTTCGATAATTCAGTTTTGTCAGATATATAGTCTAAATTTTGATCAATGTGAACTTTTATCGGGTTTGATCAAATCTAACTAATTAGTAGGGAAAAACAATAATGGAGTTTGTAAAATTTTCTTATTTTTTAAATAAGATATCATATAGGAATAAATTTTAAAAACTAATATTTTCTTCCTTGAGTTTCTGATTTGCTGGTTATTTAATTCATTTAGTGACTGTTATAGTGGATTGGTCAAGTAGTTCTTGTCCTGTGGTTTTCTTCAGGCACTCGAATTCCACGTAAAAGCTCTTGCTCTTATTCACAAACATAAGCAAAGAATATCAGATAAAACATAAACTCTTCACTGATGCATTAGAATCTATTTGATTAAGTATTTACAGACTGGTTTCAAGTTTAACAACCAGACCCAGTTTTCTTCTTCAAGGTCAAGGTTTCCTCCTGTTCAAGGTTGAAAGTTTGTTCTTTTGAGAGTTCTTTCTCTTATTGATCTTTCAAGTTCAAAAACTTTCGACAAAAACAAAGAACTTTGGGATAAAATACAGTTATTGGTTTGCAACATGCACACAACACTTTCACCCACACTATTTCACTCCTCGATAAATTTTTCTCTCCCCTCCAACACTTAATCTTAGTACCGCTTTTCTTATAATTATATTATTATAATAATCAACTTCCTAAAATTGACATATAGTCTCATTTTGAGATTAATCCTATTTTATATAATAATAATTTATGTTTACATCTTAATAACATATTATATTAAATACTCTTCTCAACATTACGTATCTCCTCAATTTATATTTTCGTTTGTATTTTTATTTCTTCAATATTATATTTTAATGAAGTTACCATATTTTAATGAATTTTAAATATTGTTGAATTTAAAGTATTATTTATATATTATATATTTTAGACGAATCGAAAACCCGACATATGTAATTCACGTCGACGCGGCAACGAATCCACGTCTACGCACCAAACATCATAGGTGTATTCTATACTAATTCTGGAAAGTCGTTTATATAGAAAGAGAAATAGAAACCAATGTTTTCATACCTGTCGTGAATTTCGTACCGATCTGAACTGGTATAAAAAAAGTACTTAAAAAAACATTTTTAAAAAAAATTTATTTTTTCTCGGGTCGACCCGGGAAAACCTGCGATCCGACCTAGATACCCTGTATTTTGCGTACCGGTCGGTATAAAAACATGGATAGAAACACAAACAGAAATACAAATATAAATTATAAAGTGTTATGTAATGTTTTATAAATTAATAAATATATATAGTGTCATGTGTAAATATATTTTGAATTATAAAATATAAAAATATTCTGGATAGATATAGAATTTGAATTAAGTTATAATGTAAAAAATAATTATGTCTCTTAATTATAAATATAAAATATAATACTAAACTAAAATAATATTTGTAAAGATAAAATAAATTAATAATTTTTTTTATAAAAGACATATAATAAAAAAATGATAAAGACATAAGAATAAACTCAACATATGAGAATATAAATGCTAAATTTTAGAAATCAAAAGAATTTACCTTTATAAAACGATGCAAATTTGATTTTAAAATATCCATATATGTGAAATATAAGAAGTTGAATTCATAATCATTTTGAGAATCACATCTGAAATTGATTTTGATTATAGTTGATAAGTCTAAATACATATAAATTTGAATTTAATATGATATTGTTCTATTTCAAAAACTGATATACATCCTATAATGTATAATTCGTTTCATAATTTATGTAGAATACAATCTAAATTTTGTTACACTTTCTAAGGTTGTAATTCATCGTAATTTTTAATGGGTTTTGTTTGGTTCCAACCTTTTAAAATTAAAATGTGGTAACATATGATGAAGTGTTATGTGAGATCATCTCACTGAGATATGCTAATTATAAAATTTTAAATATATTAGATAAATTATAGTATTATTATCGTTATTTATGTAAAATAATAATGTATCTTATATATAATAAAAAAATAAATATAACATATTAAAATTATTAAAAGTGAGAATAAATTCATTTTTTATTAAATCATGATGAGACATAACTGATTTTATAGATGTGATGAAATAATGAATTTTTGAAGCGACCAAAGACTGTAAATTTATTTTATTGTGTACGTTAAAAAATTACGATTTAATAATCTCATTGTACTTTTAATTTGAAAATGAGACATTCCCACCCAACGTTGTTTCTTCAACTCATCACTGTTCACAAACATACATTTACTGAGATTAAAAAGAAGAGGAAGAAGAAAGAAATACATGTCAAGGTGTATCCTTGTACTGCATCAATCCTCTGTAAAATTTCATTATAAATTCTTCAGCAGCTTCATCAATTCCAAAATCTTCCTCCATCTCCAGAAACGGCGAATCTGTTACCCTCAGCTGTCTCACCACCGGCGTCCGCCCAAAACCTGGAAGCGCCGGAGAAGAAGACGCACTTAAGTTCACAAACTCAATCGCCGCCGATACTAACTCACTATGGCTGGGCTTTTTCATCTGCATCTCATTAAAACTTCTGTAATCTGGAGTATTACTGCAGCTAAACTCGTAAAATTCGCCGGAATGATAAATAAGGTTTTTTCCGGCGATCTTACTCTTGCTACGCTTGATTAACACACTGAAAGTCGCGATCAGTTTCGATTTATAAATCCCTTTTCTTAACATGAAATACATAAGTTGAACTAATTTGCAGAACTTCTTCGGGGGACTTTGCTCCATTCGAGAGAATTCTTACACAAAAGCAGAATAAGATCTGGGTTTTCACGTTGCAAGTCTCCGCATATGACTGTATCATGTATATATAGATAATTCGATAGTTGTACACCTCGATATATCGATGGTACCCTCTTTATTACATGGAAATTACATTTGACTCTCTCAAGTTTCGTAAATACTATTTTCGGTCCATTGGAGGACAAATATCAAATATACTTTTGTAATCTTCAGGACCAAAATGATATTTTTGATAGTGTGATTAGTTGCCCTATATAATATAATAGTAATGCAAACAAATGAGCTAGATCACAAGTCATTGATTCAATTTCTAGCTCGATTTTTAATATTTTCGAACTTAGAGGTGCTCAAATTGAGTTTACTCCTAATTATGCACCTAGTCTCAAAATGGATAAACTTCGAATATTTTTAAACTTGCACAAAAGGAACTCTAACACAAATCATCAATTTCTTACTTTTCAAACTCGAATGTAGTACATTTAGAGCCAAATTAGAATACTAGAAACACTTAAGATTTATTGGATTTGGTTCAATTGCCCTAATATAATATAATATATCATTTTGTTTTGAACTAAGATAAGGTTGCATGTAAAACCTTGCTCTGTCATAAAGTGCAACACAATGGGGTCACTTCAGGTGCGCTTTTGCATTTATAATGATATTTTCTTCCTTAGCCACAAAGCTTTGCTCTTGACACGTGTCATTTCCACAAACTCTTTCCCCTCTATATTTATTTTGAATTTATATTTTATTGATATTATATAAGGGCATTTAATTGAGTACGCTATGGTTCAGTTTTACGACTTCAATTGACCCGATTCATAATTAAAGATATTATATAATAAATATAATAGTTTGTATTTAGTATTTAGAATAAACTACTAAATTTATTTTATATTTATATATGATTTAATCATAATTCAACCATCTATTAAACCTTTAAATTCTGAATCTCTCACTTTACCGTTTTCAGGTACACTTTTAACAACATTGATATAAATATATTTTTTAAATCCAACCAACTAAGAATTTGAAATTGATAATTTATATTGATGAATGATTATCTAATCAATTTAATTAATTTGAATGATAATGTTAATTTTATATATATTTATGCATCATATCATTTAAAAATATTTTTAAAAATATGAGAAATGGATAAAATAATAAGACGACAAATCGAAAGAGATAAATATGAAGTGCTTTTTATTCCTCAAAAGGAGCCAATGAAGGGGGATGAGAACTAGGGCACGGCAGAATTCCAAAAGGGCCAAAAGTAATATTAATTAATGTTAGTTTGGAAAGAGGGAACCCAATCCATAAATTAATTGTATCAAAATAAAAATAATTAAATTACAATCACCACCACCAACTTTTCTTTTATTGCACTTTCCAACTCACTTTCCCTTTACTCCATTTTTAATATATAAAACACTATACGTATAAAGATATCAAATGTGAAACGAAGGACGTAGATTAAGAAGATTTAACCGATTTCACGTTGAATAAATTTAAATAAAATAAATATATAAAAATTAAAATGATTGAAATCAAATAAATAACAATAAAACTTTCAAATGATTTACATAAAAATCCATGTATTAATGTTTGAATAAATAAAAAAACATTTTTAATATGTGTATAAATAAAAATCAACAAATTTTTTTTATAATAATTGATTTGTTCAAATTTTTTATTATAATCTTTTTCCTTATAAGTTATATAAAAAACACAATTCATATAAATTACACAATATAAATTTAATATGTGTATCAATTTTATATGAGGAGCCCTCATCAAAGGTAGTTCTAAGGCGTTTTTCAATTGGGCTCTCAGCGTTCAATTTTTTTTACAACTCACGTCCTTACTATATACTCTTTGAGGAAAGATAGTGTCTTACTTTATGATGTTTGGATTTTCCCAAATATTAAAATTTGGTGTATCGGATACATCAATTCACCGATACTCAATTTTTGGTGTATCAATTTCATACCGATACACGATATGCGTATCTGAATTTCTATTTTTTTATATGAATACCAAAAAATAAATAAAAAATACAAATTGACATTTAATTGATTGATATAGATGTAGCAATGGATCTTTCATCTTTAAAATTTGAAGTTTAATTGTTCATGTATTATTTGTACTAAGTTGAATACAAACATTAATCTCATTTTAAATTTTATTGTTAAAATAGTAACTTAATTAAATTAATATTTATATTATTATTGGGATACTTCTAGATATCGCGAATCCACATCCCCGAATCCGTGTATCCATATCCTAACATCATATGTCCTACTATCATATCAAGATATGAAAATTTTATAAAAAATAAATAATATTATAATTTTAAAATAATTATAGAATATATAGATTTAAAATCGATTAGTATACTATTGATATTGCGATTGATCGGTAGGAGTGTGAAAAAATACGGTTTGCCAAATTATATGGTTTAAACAGTTCGATTTAGCCGATTTTTAATTGGAACTCACCCAACTCGCTGTCGGATTTATTCGATTTTGGTTATCAGATTAGTGGTTTTAGTCTATCAGTTATTCAGTTTTTATCGATCGATTACACTTTTAATTTACAAAATATAATAACAAATTAATCAAATTTAAAAATCTTTAACACTCGTAAAAATGACAAGTTAAAATAAGAATATAATTACAAATAATTAGTAGATACATAAAAAAAACAATAATATATAAAAAAATAAAAGTTACAAATTCTAAGTATATGTACATTATTGTAGGTACGAGAGAGAAGTTATTTATAACAATATTTAAAATAAAGATTAATTATATTTAGATAATAGAAAGAATAAAATTTCAGAATGCACAATTATGAAGTTGAGTTCTCATAAATACATAAATTAAAGACTCCAATTGTTTAAATACTATTTAAATTATTTCATAATTAGCATCAATAAACTTAAAATATTATATAAATGCACAACAAACCCTAAATATTTATTTAATTGTAGCTTTTTTTGGCAACTTGAATTAGTGGATTGAAGTAGGCTTATTTTTATCTTTATTAAATTCACAATTTAAAATTTTACTTTAAATAAATTTAACAACTTTATAAATGAAATTTAGAAAAGTAATTATACATTATTAGTTAAAGTAATGTCTAATCAAAAGTGCATTAACATTAGTTTTAGGAAATTCCACGTGGAATTGTAGGTTAAAAACCTTTTTATTTTTCCACAGTTCCACGTGGATCTTTATATCTCAAATCAAATGAAATCAAAGTCCTTTAGTACCTCGTCTCACTCAAAGAAATTGATTTAGACTTTGTGTCACGTAAAGACATGAAAAGCCCCTAATAATCATCACACAATCACCTTAACATATTTTCTTGTAAATCAATTGTTTTAAATTTCGATAATTCAGTTTTGTCAGATATATAGTCTAAATTTTGATCAATATGAACTTTTATCGGGTTTTAGGATTTATGGATAGTCACATTTTTATAATCATAGCAGCCCATTCTTTGTGGTTGGGCGGACTAATGGATCGGCACATTTTTTTTAAAATATTTAATATTTATAAAATAAAATTATATTTTAATAAATTAACAATTTTAAAATAATACAATTCATAAAACTATAATAACCCTATGTACGTTAATATTAAACAAACCAAACAAAAAATATATTTTAATAAATTCGTATGCAATGCAAATCAAAAATATTTGAAATATTATTTTATTATTGAATATATTGTAAAAAATAATATATTTATATTTTTTAATCAACGAATTCTTGATACACAATAATCGAATTCACAAAAAATTAATGAATCTCGTATGTTCGTACCCCGAATCTCGTAGCCTTATTGGTGCAACATAGTAATAACCATTCAGTACTAATTCAAGTGTTCGACAATGATTTGATGACCACATAAAAATTCTTATTTAATGAATGAATCGTATTTGAGAACACTAAGACGAAAACAACCACAAATTGTCATCCCTATGAGGCCTAATCGTATGATAGAAACATATTATGGAAGTAGGATATCCAATATAGAGTTCCTTGAACACTAAGGGTGTATTCCTGCGATATCTGGAAGCACGAGGTCCCTTGTCACGCCAGTGTCGAACGTTGCAGGACGCAGTTTTTTTAATGTAATTTTTATTTTGGTTTTATTGATGTCCAATGTCTCCTTTTTTCCTTTAATCTAAAACTTAAAATGAGAATCAGCTTTCCCACGGCTCAGTGGGCTGATAAAGCCGATTCCAACTTATGAGCAGCAAGACACATGGTCTAGGGCACCCCATTACGTATTAACATTGAATAAAGGAAAGTGGCCCATGTTAGAGGTCGAGTTACATGAAATAAAAGTCACGTACTCAAAGGAAAACACAGAGTGTGAAGAGAGGTGGCTGCCTTTGTCTTCTTGCTGATATGGTGAATTACTGGAAAGCTAAGAACTTGCAAGGATTATGATACATGAAGTAAGCTTTTGAGGAGTTGAAGGTCATCGGGAGAGTTCTCTGATACATGCACTGAAGGTCATAGGGAGCTAAAGTACTGATACATGCACTGATCAGTACATGTGTATCAAGAAATTGATATGTTTCTTCCTTGAGCTTCTGATTTACTGGTTTTGTAATTCATTTAGTGATTGTTATAGTGGATTGGTCAAGTGGTTCTTGGCCCGTGGTTTTCTCTCGGCACTCAGGTTCCATGTAAAAGCTCTTGCTCTTATTCACAAACATAAGCAAAGAACTGAAACAGATAAGACATAAACTCCTTACTAATGCATTAGAATTTGTTTGATTAAGTATTTACAGACTGGTTTCACGTTTAACAACCAGACCCAGTTTTCTTCTCCAAGGTCAAGGTTTCCTCCGGTTCAAGGCTGTAAGTTTGTTCTTTTGAGAGTTCGTTCTCTTATTGATCCTTCAAGTTTAGAAACTTTCGACCAAAACGTAGACCTTTCGGATAAAATATAGTTATTGGTTTGGAACTTGCACATACCACTTTCACACACACTATTTCACTCCTCAATAAATTTTTCTCCCCCCTCCAACACTTAATCTTAGTATCGCTTTTCTTATAATTATATTATTATAATAATCATCTTCCTAAATTTGACATATAGTCTCATTTCGAAATTAATCCTATTTTATATAATAATAATTTATGTTTACATCTTAATAACGTATTATATTAAATACTATTCTCAACATTACGTATCTCCTCAATTTATATTTTCGTTTGTATTCTTATTTCTTCAATATTATATTTTAATGAAGTTACATATTTTTATGAATTTTAAATGTTGTTGAATTTAAAGTATTATTTATATATTATATATTTTAGACGCGTCGAAAACCCGACACATCTATTATTGCCGCGACGACGCACCAAACATCATAGGTGTATTCTATACTAATTCTGAAAAGTCGTTTATATAGAAAGAGAAATAGAAACCAATGTTTTCATACAGGTTGGGAATTTCGTACGAGTCCGGTATAAAAGAATGTATTTAAAAAAAAATTAAATTTTTTTTTAATTTTTTTCCGGGTCGAACTGGAAGAACCCGTGTTCCGACACAGATGACCGATATTTTGCGAACCGGCTAGTATAACAACATGGATAGAAACACAAACAGAAATACAAATATAAATTATAAATTGTTATGTAATTGTTGACAACCGTAAACCAGGTACAAAGGATGCGTTCTTGTTGAGAACCATTAAACCCGGTACTAACGAGGAGTCCTAAGCAAGAATGAAGGTGGTCAGGCCCAATCGAGAATTCGACAGCTGAAATTATCAAATAGACCGAAGGGTCCCGGAAAACAGCTTAGGGCGATCGGTCCAGGCAAACAGCATAGGGCGATCGGTCCCGACAGTTTGCTTAGGAGCAGCATACCGATCGGTCCCGGCTGACTGCTTAGGGTCAAGCAGACCGATCGGTCCGGCTAACTGCTTAGGGCCAAGCAGACCGATCGGTCCCGGCAGTTCGCTTAGGGCCAGCAGACCGATCGGTTCGGCAAACTGCTTAGGGTCAAGCAGACCGATCGGTCCTGGCAGTTTACTTAGGGCCAAGTAGATCGATCGGTCCCGACAAACTGCGTAGGTCCCAGCAGACTACATAGGCACTGACAGGCTGCATGTGGGCCCGTCAGCATGTATTCCATGCTTCAGGCTCAACCACACTTTCCAGCATGGGGTAACACATTGTTAGAGGTGGTTTCAGGACGTGGGCCACACGTGTTTCTCCCTCTATAAATACATAGCTAAAAAGGAAGGTCAATTTGGAGGAATCCTAACCGCTGTAATTTCATTTCCGCTTCTCTTATTCTCTTTGTATATTTCATTGATTTATTAATGAATTTGCCGTGGAGGTTCTTCTCTCGGCAACGTGGTTTTTTCCCCCTTTCTTAAGGGGTTTTTCCACGCTAAAATCGCATGTGCTCTTTCCATTTCTATATTTCAAATTGTCTCCACAAACAACAAATAAAACCGATTTTCAGAATCCGGTGACTGTTGGTACTTCTAAAAAGGAACCACAACAATAATGTTTTATAAATTAATAAATATATATAGTGTCATGTGTAAATATGTTTTGAATTATAAAATATAAAATATTCTGGATAAATATATAATTTGAATTAAGTTATAATATAAAAAATAATTATGTCTCTTAATTATAAATATAAAATATAATTCTAAACTAAAATTATATTTGTAAAGATAATATAAATTAATAATTTTTTTTATAAAAAACATATAATAAAAAAATGATAAAGACTTAAAAATAAACTCAACATATGAGAATATAAATGCTAAATTATAGAAATCAAAAGAATTAACTATTATAAAAACGATGCAAATTTGATTTTAAAATATCCATATATGTGAAATATAAGAAGTTGAATTCATAATCATTTTGAGAATCACATCTGAAATTGATTTTGATTATAGTTGATAAGTCTGAATACATATAAATTTGAATTTAATATGATATTGTTCTATTTCAAAAAATGATATAAATCCTATAATGTATAATTCGTTTCATAATTTATGTAGAATACAATCTAAATTTTGTTACACTTTCTAAGGCTGTAATTCATCGTAATTTTTCAAATTTGATCTCTAATTAATTATAGGGAAGTCAAAATTTGACGTAATTATTCACATATGGATCGTAATTTGTCACCAAAAAAACCAAATCATCGTGTTCATAGAGATGGTACTTATCTCAATTCTCTTGCTAATGTATTAGCACTTGTATAAGTTATTTGATGGAAATACTTATGTTTTTTAAATAAATTAATCTGGATTTATTAAAGCCGTTAATATCATAATTAATCCAAACAAAAAATCCTATGAAAAGACAAGTAAAATGTGATTAAAAATTAAGAGAAAATGCTAATATTAATGGGTTTTGTTTGGTTCAAACTTTTTAAAATTAAAATGTGGTAAGATATGATGAAGTGATATGATAATTGTGGAATTTTAAATATAGTCGATAAATTATGATATTATTATCGTGATTTATGTAAAAATAATAATGTATCTTATATATAATCAAATGAATAAATATAACATATTATAATATTAAAAGTGAGAACAAATTCATTTTTTATTAAAACATGATGAGACACAACTGATTTTATTGATGTGATAAATAATGAATTTTTCCAGATTAAAGATTGTAAATTTATTTTTTTTATACGTTAAAAAATTACGATATGATAATTTCATCGTACTTTTAATTTGAAAAGAAAACATACCCAATATTGTTTCTTTAACTCATCACTGTTCACAAACACACATTTACTGAGATTAAAAAGAAGTGGAAGATGAAAGAAATACATGTCAAGGTATATCCCAAGGAAGTTAAACCGATCAGTACCGTTCGACCGGTACGAGCGATTTTACCTATATACCGGTGGTATACCGGTGATATATCAGAATATCGGAATATCGGTCATGACCGATATTTATCGGTATGACCGGTATACCGGGCGGTATAACACCGGTACGACTACCATGGTATCCTTGTGCTGCATCAATCCTCTGTAAAATTTAATTATAAATTCTTCAGGAGCTTCATCAATTCCAATATCTTCCTCCTGAAAGAAGATATGTAGCTCACGATCTTGGAGCCTCGGTATGATATGGTTTTGAAGTATTTGAATTTGATATAAACTTTTGGCATACAAATGATTTTGTTCTATCATCTATTTATGCAGAAAATGTATTCATTAATGTTGCATTTCCTAAGCAGTGTATTGACAGTTGGTTCATCTTCATATGCACTAATTGATATTGCATCTCGGTCTTTTAATTTGGGCTTCGTAGATTGAGTTATCTCTATTTGGACTTTGATTAACTAATTTCATTTGAGTCCATTTGGCTGCATTTGTGTAATGACTTCACGTTTTGAGGTTTTGATTTCCCGATAATAAATATATTTTATATATTTCCTTTTTACGATAATTAAAACTCAAAGTTTGGAGTTATAGCAGACAAATTCCCCTTTTCAAATTCTTAGAATCGTAATTATCGTAAATTCAAACTTTGAGGACTAATAAAGCATTAAGGATCAAATTCAAACTTTCTAGTATACTATAGAAATCAAAATTATTATAGTTGGGGACTTCAATTGCCAAAATTGAAAATATTAAGGATTAAATTTGACACACACATTAAACAATGAGAGCCGATTTCGCCAAAATATAGAAAGTGTGGGGACTTGTTTTGCTAACTTAAAACTATGGGTATCATAATTGACACAATTAGAAAACTTTGGGGATCAAATTTGAAAAAATTAGAAAACTGTGGGGACTAAATATGTACGTCGCCCATTTTTTATTTTATATATATTACAATTTTTTTAGAAAATGTGCCGATCCATTAATCAGCCCAACCAAAAAGAATGGGCTGCTATGATTTTAAAAATGTGCCGATCCATAAATCCTTAAAATGGGTATTTTAACAAAACTATCATTTTACTAATGCTTTAAAAATGGGTACCGGTCAATCTATTTTAGAGCTCGATACAATGATATATCGAATCTTTAAATGAATAATAATAAATTGTATGAAGGTGATAATCAGGTAAATTGATTAAGATAATAATTTAATTATTAATTTAAAAAGAATATACAATTTTTAAATTTATTCCTATATAATATCTTACTTAATAAATAAGAAAATTTTACAAACACCATTATTTTTTTCCCTACTAATTAGTTAGATTCGATCAAACCCGATAAAAGTGTATATTGATCAAAATTTAGACTATATATCTGACAAAACTGAATTATCGAAATAAAAAAACAATTGATTTTACAAGAAAATATGTTAAGGTGATTGTGTGATGATTATTTGGGGCTTTTCATGTCTTTACGTGACACAAAGTCTAAATCAATTTCTGTGGGTGAGAGAGGCACTCAAGGACTTTCACTTCATTTGATTTGAGAAATAAAGTTCCACGTGGAACTGTGGAAAAATATAAAAGGTTTTTAACCTACAATTCCACGTGGAATTTCATAAAACTAATGTTAATGCACTTTTGATTGGACATTACTTTATCTAATAATGTATAATTACTTTTCTAAATTTCATGTATAAAGTTGTTAAATTTATTTAAAGTAAAATCTTAAATTGTGAATTTAATAAAGATAAAAATAAGCCTACTTCAATCCACTAATTCAAGTTGCCAAAAAAAGCTACAATTAAATAAATATTTAGGGTTTGTTGTGCCTTTATATAATATTTTAAGTTTATTGATGCTAATTATGAAATAATTTACATAGTATTTTAACAATTGGAGTCTTTAATTTATGTATTTATGAGAACTCCAACTTCATAATTGTGCATTCTGAAATTTTATTCTTTCTATTTGATGAGATCTCCGGAACCCGGTACCCCAAACAAGGTCATGACTAAGTTTGGCCAGAAATGCCCAAACAACGTAAGTCGAACTTGGAAGTCCAGATCCAGCCCACGTGAGTGAAATTTTATTCTTTCTATTATCTAAATATAATCATACTTTATTTTAAATATTATTATAAATAACTTCTCTCACCTATAATAATCTACATATACTTAGAATTTGTAACTTTTATTTCTTTATATATTATTGTTTGTATCTATCTACTAATTATTTGTAATTATATTCTTAATGTATAACCACCTTTATGCGTTAAATTAATACTTGTCATTTTTACGAGTGTTAAACATTTAAAATTTTTGATTAATTTGATATTTAATATTCTAAATTAAAAGTGAAATCGATCGGTAAAACTGGATAATTGATAGACTAAAACCACTAATCTGGTAAACAAAATCGAATAAATCCGAGAGCTAGTTGGGTAAGTTCCAATTAAAAATATGCTAAATCGAACTGTTTAAACCATATAAATTGGCAAACTGTCTGTTTTCGCACTCCTAACGATCAATCGCAATATAGATAGTATACCAATCGATTTTAAATCTATATATTCTACAATTATTTTAAAATTATAACATTATTTCTTTTTTATAAAATTATCATATCTTGATATGATAGTAGGACATATGATGTTAGGATATGGGTGCACCGATTTGTGGATACACGGATTCGGGTACGTGGATTCGCCATATCTAGAAATATCTCAATAATAATATAAATATTAATTTAATTAAGTTACTATTTGAACAATAAAATTTAAAATGAGATTAAAGTTTATATTCAAGTTAGTACAAATAATACATGAACAATTAAACTTCAAATTTTAAAGATGAAAAAATCCATTACTACATCTAAATCAATCAATTAAATGTCAATTTGTATTTTATTTTTATTTTTTGGTATTCATTTTTAAAAAATAGAAATTCCGATATGCATATCGTGTATCGGTATGAGTATCGGTGAATTGATGTATCTGATACACCAAATTTTTATATTTGGGAAAATCCAAACATCATAAAGTAAGATACTATCTTTCTTCAAAGAGTATATCGTAGGGACGTGAGTTGTAAAAAAATTGAACGTTGAAAACTCAATTGAAGAACGCCTTAGAACGACCTTTGATGAAGGCTCCTCATATAAAATTGATACACATATTAAATTTATATTGTGGAATTAATGATATAAATTATGTTTTTTATATAACTTATAAGGAAAAAGATTATAATAAAAAATTTGAACAAATCATTATTATAAGTGGATTTTTATTTATACACATATTAAAAAAATTATTTAAAAATAAAAAATAATATATTTTTTAGTGGATTTATTCAAAGATTAATACATGGATTTTTATGTAAATAATTTGAAAGTTTTTTTGTTATTTATTTGATTTCAATCATTTTAATTTTCATATATTTATTTTATTTTAATTTATTCAACGTGAAATCGGTTAAATCTTCTTAATCTACGTCCTTCGTTTCACATTTGATATCTTTATACGTTATTGTGTTTTATATATTAAAAATGGAGTAAATGGAAAGTGATTTGGAAAGTGCAATAAAAGAAAAGTTGGTGGTGGTGATTGTAATTTAATTTAATTTTTTTTATACAATTAATTTATGAATTGGGTTCCCTTTTTCCAAACTAAAATTAATTAATATTACTTTTGCCCTTTTTGGAAGTCTGCCGTGCCCTAGTTCTCATCCCTTCATTGGCTCCTTTTGAAGAATTAAAATCACTTCATACTTATCTCTTTCGATTTGTCGTCTTATTATTTTATCCATTTCTCATATTTTTAAAAATATTTTTAAATGATATGATGCATAAGTATATATAAAACTAACATTATCATTCAAATTAATTAAATTAGTTAGATAATCATTCATCAATATAAATTATCAATTTCAAATTCTTAGTTGGTTGCATTTAAAACGTATATTTATATTAATGTTGTTAAAAGTGTACCTGAAATCGAAGGGTAAAATGATTCAAAATTTAAAGGTTTAATAGATGGTTGAACTATGATTAAACCATATATAAATATAAAATAAATTTATATCATTTTAAATTTTTAAATAAAGCCGATTGGACTGAGTTTTTAGCTAATCAATCCGATTTTTAATAGTGAAAATCAGTTTTTCTATTTTAATTTTTTTTTTTAAAAAAAATCAGACCGAACTTATGGCAGGATCACGTTTATCCGAAGTGATTTTAACTACATTGATTTTGATATGAAAATGTTCCAAGTTGGATTTGTGATTAACATGATTGAAAAGTATATATTAATGAATTTGGAGAAATTACAATAATTGTCCAAGTAATTACCATAATCACAATATCATCAATATAAAAAAATATGTAATATATTGATTTAGTAGTTTATTCTAAATACTAAATACAAACTATTATATTTATTATATAATATATTTAAGTCTGACTCGGGTCAATTGAAGTCGTAAAAATGAACCCTAGCGTACTCAATTAAATGCCCTTATATAATATCAATAAAATATAAATTCAAAATAAATTTAGAGGGGAAAGAGTTTGTGGAAATGACACGTGTCAAGAGCAAAGCTTTGTGGCTAAGGAAGAAAATGTCATTAAAAATGCAAAAGAGCGCCTAAGTGACCCCATTGTGTTGTACTTTATGACAGAGCAAGGTTTTCCATGTAACCTTATAAACAAAATGATATATTATATTATATTAGGGCAATTGAACCAAATCCAATAAAACTTAAGTGTTTATAGTATTTAAATTTGGCTCGAAATGGACTAGATTGGATTATATTCTAGTTTGAAAAGTAAGAAATCGATGATTTGTGTCAGAGTTCGTTTTTTGCAAGTTTAAAAATATTCGAAGTTTATCCATTTTGAGACTACGAGCATAATTAGGAGTAAACTCAATTTGAGCACATCTAAGTTCGAAAATATTAAAAATCGAGCTAGAAATTGAATCTTGATCGAATGACTTGTGAACTATCTCATTTGTTTGCATCTAGGCTAATGGATACATAATACGTGGACATTTAAAAACGGCAAAAACGGGAACGGCGACACAACCATCTTAAAGTGTCCATTAGACACGTCAATACCACGTAGGATTTAAAAATAAAAACTTAGTAAAATATAAACAAAAACATCAATATGTATAATGAAATATCAATAATATGTCATATATACAATAAATATATAAAATAATCATATGATATTTGATTAAATTAAATATGTATTTAAAAAATAAAGCAATTAGTAGTAAAATTTTAAAATAAAATAATTTTAAAATATAATATATATTATAATAATGGACACGAGTATTATAGCTGGGACACGGGAACGCATATCCGAAATATGAAAAACGTAAAGTTTTAAAAATATGAAGTTTATAAACCGCCTGTACGTTTGCATTACTATTATATTATATAGGGCAACTAATCACATTATCAAAAATATCATTTTGGTCCTCAAGATTACAAAAGTATATTTGAAATTTGTCCTCCAATGGACCGAAAATAGTATTTCCAAAACTTGAGAGAGCCAAATGTAATTTCCATGTAATAATGAGGGTATCATCGATAAAGCGAGGCGTACAACTATCTAATAATCTATATATACATGATACAGTCATATGCGGAGACTTGCAACGTGAAAACCCAGATCTTATTCTGTTTTGTGTAAGAATTCTATCGATTCAAAAAAGAATGGAGCAAAGTTCCCCGAAGAAGTTCTGCAAATTGGTTCAACTTATGTATTTCATGTTAAGAAAAGGGATTTGTAAAGCGAAACTGATCGCCGCTTTCAGTCTGTTAATCAAGCGCAGCAAGAGTATGCTCGCCGGAAAAAACATTATTTTTCATTCCGGCGACGTTTACAAGTTTAGCTGCAGTAATACTCCAGATTACAGAATTTTTAATGAAATGCAGTTGAAAAAGCCCAGCCATAGTGAGTTAGTAGCGGTGGCGATTGAGTTTGTGAACTTAAGTGCGTCTTCTTCTCCTGCGCTTCCAGGTTTATGGCGGACGCCGGTGGTGAGACATCTGAGGGTAACAGATTCGCCGTTTCTGGAGATGGAGGAAGATTTTGGAATTGATGAAGCTGCTGANCTATATATACATGATACGGTCATATGCGGAGACTTGCAACGTGAAAACCCAGATCTTATTCTGCTTTTGTGTAAGAATTCTCTCGATTCAAAAAAAAATGGAGCAAAGATCCCCGAAGAAGTTCTGCAAATTGGTTCAGCTTATGTATTTCATGTTAAGAAAAGGGATTTGTAAAGCGAAACTGATCGCCGCTTTCAGTCTGTTAATCAAGCGTAGCAAGAGTAAGATCGCCGGAAAAAACCTTATTTTTCATTCCGGCGACGTTTACGAGTTTAGCTGTAGTAATACTCCAGATTACAGAAGTTTTAATAAGATGCAGATGAAAAAGCCCAGCCATAGTGAGTTTGTGAACTTAAGTGCGTCTTCTTCTCCTGCGCTTCCAGGTTTATGGCGGACGCCGGTGGTGAGACATCTGAGGGTAACAGATTCGCCGTTTCTGGAGATGGAGGAAGATTTTGGAATTGATGAAGCTGCTGAAGAATTTATAATGAAATTTTACAGAGGATTGATGCAGTACAAGGATACACCTTGACATGTATTTCTGTTTTCTTCATTTTCTTCTTTTTAATCCCAGTAAATGTGTGTTTGTGAATGTTGTATAAAATATAACAATATTTAAAAGGTTTATTATGTTAAATACATAATAAAAAGTCAATAGATTTTTTATTTTCATTAAAACTATCTTCTCTATTTTATTGGTGAAGTTGATTTGGAAATAGAGAAATATTTATCTACATATTATATTATATAAATAATAATAGAATTATAGAAGATATAGATGGAAAATATACCGAGATACAGAGGATATATTGGTTTCTATTTCTATTTCTACATAAATGACTTTCCAGAATTAGTATGGAATACACCTATGATGTTTGGTGCGTCAACGCGGCAATAATGGATGTGTCGGGTTTTCGACGCGTTTAAAATTTATAATATATAAATAATACTTTAAATTCAACAACATTTAAAATTCATAAAAATATGTAACTTCATTAAAATATAATATTGAAGAAATAAAAATACAAACGAAAATATAAATTGAAGAAATACATAATGTTGAGAATAGTATTTAATATAATATGTAAATATAAATTATTATTATATAAAATAGGATTATTTTCGAAATGAGACTACATGTCAATTTTAGGAAGTTGATTATTATAATAATATAATTATAAGAAAAGCGATGCTAAGATTAAGTGTTGGAGGGGAGAGAAAAATTTATTGAGGAGTAAAAAAGTGTGCGTGAAAGTGGTGTGTTCAAGTTCCAAACCAATAACTGTATTTTATTTAAAAGTTCTTCGTTTTGGTTGAAAGTTTATGAACTTGATGGATCAATAAGAGACCGAACTCTCAAAAGAACAAACTTTAACCGTTGAAACGGAGGAAACCTTGACCTTGGAGAAAAAAATAGGGTATGGTTGTTAAAACTGAACAAGTCTGTAAATAATTAATCAAACAGATTCTAATGCATCAGTGAGTAGTTTATGTCTTATATATTTCAGTTCTTTGCTTATGTTTGTGAATAAGAGTAATAGCTTTTACGTGGAACTCGAGTGTCGGGAGAAAACTACTGGCCAAGAACCACTTGACCAATCCACTATAACAGTCACGAAATGAATTAAAAAACCAACAAATCAGAAACTTAAGGAAGAAACATATCAGTTTCTTGATACACATGTACTTATTACAGAGAACTCTCCCGATGACCTTCAGCTCCTCAAAAGCTTACTTCCTGTATCATAATCTTTGCAAGTTCTTAGCTTTCGAGTAATTCACCATATCAGCAAGAAGACAAAAGCAATCATCTCTCTTCACACTCTATGTTTTCCTTACCGTACGTGACTTTTATTTCATGTAATTGGACCTCTAAGATGGGCCACTTTCCCTTATTCAATGTTAATACAGAATGGGTTGCCCAGCCCATCTGTCTTGCTGCTCATAAGTTGGAATCGGCATTATCAGCCCACATAGCTACGGGAAAGCTGATTCTCATTTTAAGATTTAGATTAAAGGAAAAAGGAGACAATGGACATCAATTAAACCAAAATAAAAATTACCTTAAAAAAACTTCGTCTGGGCCGCAACGTCTGTGCGGCCGTGCGTCCTGCAACGTCCTACACTGGCGCGACAAGGGACCTCGTGCGTCCAGATATCGCAGGAATATACCCTTAGTGTTCAAGGAACTCTTTATTGGATATCCTACTTCCTTAATATGTTTCTATCATACTATTATGCCTTCTAGGGATGACAATTTGTTGTTGTTTTCGCCTTAGTGTTCTCAAATACGATTCATTCATTAAATATGAATTTTTATAGGGTCATCAAATCATTGTCGAACACTTGAATTGGTGCTGAATGGTTATTACTATGTTGCATAAATAAGCGTGCGAGATTCGGGTTGCGAACATGCGAGATTCATTAGTTTTTTGTAATTTCGATTATTGTGTATCAAGAATTCGTTGATTAAAAAATATAAATATATTATTTTTTACAATTTATTCAATAATCAAATAATATTTCAAATAATTTTGATTTGCATTGCATAAAATTGCATACAAATTTATTAAAATATATTTTTTGTTTCCTTTTTAAATTATTGTTTAATTTTAAGTACATAGGGTTATTATAGTTTTATGAATTGTATTATTTTAAAATTGTTTATTTATTAAAATATTTTTTATTTTATTAATATTAAAAAATTTTAAAAAAATGTGCCGATCCATTAGTCCGCCCAACCAAAATGAATTGGCTGCTATGATTTTATAAATGTGCGGATCCATGAATCCTAAAAATGGGTATTTTAACAAATAAATCATTTTACTAATGCTTTAAAAATGGGTACCGGTCAATCTATTTTAGAGCTCAATACAATGATATATCGAATCTTTAAATGAATAATAGTAAATTGTATGAAGGTGATAATCAAGTTAAATTGATTAAGAAAATAATTTATATTATTAATTTAAAAAGAATACACAATTTTTTAATTTATTCCTATATAATATCCTACTTAATAAATAAGAAAATTCTACATACTCCATTATTGTTTTTCCCTACTAATTAGTTAGATTCGATCAAACCCGATAAAAGTTTATATTGATCAAAATTTAGACTATATATCTAACAAAACTGAATTATCGAAATATAAACAATTGATTTTACAAAAAAAATATGTTAAGGTGATTGTGTGATGATTATTAAGGGCTTTTCATGTCTTTACGTGACACAAAGTCTATATCAATTTCTTTGAGTGAGACGAGGTACTAAAGGACATTGATTTCATTTGATTTGAGATATAAAGATCCACGTGGAACTGTGGAAAAATATAAAAGGTTTTTAACCTACAATTCCACGTGGAATTTCCTAAAACTAATGTTAATGCACTTTTGATTAGACATTACTTTAACTAATAATGTATAATTACTTTTCTAAATTAAAATTGTAATCTATCGATAAAAAACTGAATAACTGATAGACTAAAACCACAAATATGGTAACCAAAATCGAATAAATCCGACAACTAGTTTTGTATGTTCCAATTAAAAATCGGCTAAATCGAACTGTTTCAACCATATAAATTGGCAAACCGTCTGTTTTCACACTCCTAGTGATCAATCGCAATATTGATAGTATACCAATCGATTTTAAATCTATATATTCTATATTAATTTTAAAATTATAATATTATTTCTTTTTTTATAAAATTATCATATCTTGATATGATAGTAGGACATATGATGTTAGGATATGGGTGCACCGATTCGGGTACGTGGATTCGCAATATCTAGAAGTATCTCAATTATAATATAAATATTAATTTAATTAAGTTACTATTTTAACAATAAAAATTAAAATGAGATTAAAGTTTATATTCAAGTTAGTACAAATAATACATGAACAATTAAATTTCAAATTTTAAAGATGAAAAATCAATTCCTACATCTAAATCAATCATTAAATGTCAATTTGTATTTTTTCTTTATTTTTTTGTATTCATATTAAAAAACTAGAAATTCGGATACGCATATCGTGTATCGGTATGAAGATCGGTGAATTGATGTATCCGATACACCAAATTTTTATATTTGGGAAAATCCAAATATCATAGAGTAAGACACCATCTTTCCTCTAAGAATATACCCGAAGGAAGTGAGTTGTAAAAAAAATTGAACGCTGAGAGCCCAATTGAAGAACGCCTTAGAACGACCTTTAATGAGGACTCCTCGTATAAAATTGATACACATATTAAATTTATATCTTGGAATTAATTATATGAATTGTGTTTTTTATATAACTTAAGAAAAAAGATTATAATAAAAAATTTGAACAAATCATTATTATACATTTTTTTAGTGGAATTTTATGGTAAATAATTTGAAAGTTTTTATATTATTTATTTGACTTCAATCATTTTAATTTTTATATATTTATATTATTTTAATTTATTCAACGTGAAATCGGTTAAATCTTCTTAATCTACGTCCTTCGTTTCACATTTGATATCTTTATACGTTATAGTGTTTGATATATTAAAAATGGAGTTAAGGGATAGTGAGTTGGAAAGTGCAATAAAAGTAAAGTTGGTGGTGGTGATTGTAATTTAATTATTTTTATTCTGATACAAATAAATTAACTTCTTGGCGGTAGCAGGCGCTTTGATAAATTGCCCTTTTCCTTTCGAATTTATTGATTGGGTACCCTTTTTCCAAACTAACATTAGTTAATATTACTTTTGGCCCTTTTTGGAAGTCTGCCGTGCCCTAGTTCTCATCCCTTCATTGGCTCCTTTTGAGGAATAAAAAGCCCTTCATACTTATCTCTTTCGATTTGTCTTCTTATTATTTTATCCATTTCTCATATTTTTTAAAATATATTTAAATGATATGATGCATAAATATATATAAAATTAACATTATCATTCAAATTAATTAAATTGATTAGATAATCATTCATCAATATAAATTATCAATTTCAAATTCTTAGTTGGTTGGATTTAAAATATATATTTATATCAATGTTGTTAAAAGTGTACCTGAAATCGAACGGTAAAATGAGAGATTCAAAATTTAAAGGTTTAATAGATGGTTGAACTATAATTAAACCATATATAAATATAAAATGAATTTGTATAATTTTTAATTTTTAAATAAAGTCGATTGGATTGGGTTTTTAGCTATTCAATCCGATTTTGAATAGTTAAAATCGGTTTTATTTATTTTAATGTGTTTTTTGAAAAAATCATATCGGACTTATGGCAGAGTCACGTTTATCCGAATCGATTTTAACTACATTGATATTGATATGAAAATGTTCCAAGTTGGATTTGTGATTAACATGATTGAAAGTATATATTAATGTATTTGGAGAAATTACAAATAATTGTCCAAGTAATTACCATAATCACAATATCATCAATATAAAAAAATATGCAATATTTTGATTTAGTAGTTTATTCTAAATACTAAATACAAACTATTATATTTATTATATAATATCTTTAAGTATGAGTCCTGTCAATTGAAATTGTAAAAATCAATGTTTTCATACATGATCCGTCGGTATATCGTCCGGTACGTCAAATTTCATTCGGTATCGGTATTTTTTTTCATTCCACCCGGTATCGGGTATTAGGGTTGATTTCCGTGTTTTTTCGGGTTTAACCTTAAAAAACTAATTAAATATTAATTTTTTTAAAAAAAAAATAAAAATTTGTATCGACCTGTATATCTTCTGGTATACATGTCGTACCGCTCGTACCGATCTGGACTGGTATGTTATTCCAGATCGGTATGAAAAGATAAGTAAAAATGAACCCTAACGTAGTCAATTAAATGCCCTTATATAATATCAATATTATATAAATTCAAAATAAATTTAGAGGGGAAAGAGTTTGTGGAAATGACACGTGTCAAGAGCAAAGCTTTGTGGCTAAGGAAGAAAATATCATTAAAAATGCAAAAGAGCACCTGAAGTGACCCCATTGTGTTGCACTTTATGACAGAGCAAGGTTTTACATGCAACCTTATCTTAGTTCAAAACAAAATGATATATTATATTAGGGCAATTGAACCAAATCCAATAAAACTTAAGTGTTTCTAGTATTTAAATTTGTCTCGAAATGGACTAGATTCGATTAAATTCGAGTTTGAAAAGTAAGATATTGATGATTTGTATCAGGGTTCGTTTTGTGTAAGTTTCAAAATATTCGATGTTTATCCATTTTGAGACTACGAGCATAATTAGGATTAAACTGTTGTTATTTTTAATCCTATTAGTTAAGCTACGTTATTAAAGCGATAAAAATGACATCCAGATTTATAGTGGTATCCGATCACGTTGTCTTAGTTAAGACACTATCGTATCGGCAATCCACTTTCCAACACACTGCAATTTATTCACTATTTTAGTTGAAATGTTCAAAAACAGAACACAGACACAACTAAAATCACAGAATACAAACAATTCACAGGAAGTTAAAACTATGGTATAAGAATAGATCACCACCATAATACTGAACTTCTTAATCACTAAGAAGTCAATAAACAAACCTGTAGTTTTCAAACAAACCGTTAGTCACACAACAGTTTAAGATTATACGTTTTTAAAGCCTTAACAGTGGAAAGAATCTATAAGCAGTTTTTATCACACAAGTCCAACGTATTATCAAAGATATACTTAATGTTTTAAGGCTTCAGTACGTATCTTGGTCAACGGTTTTCAGGAACACAGATATGTACAGATATGGCTTAAAAACACTTATATAGACTCAAGTCTTTAAGAAACCCAAAGGTTTTCTCAAAGATGTAACCCAAAACAATATGTAATCGCACAATAAGTGCTTGAATCCAAATGTTTAGGCTAGAAGCAAACAGTTTAATCGTAAATGTATAATGAAAAAATCGCAGAAAGAAAAACCTATCGCTTTCTTTAACCAAGTCTCACAGTTTCTCAGATCTACGCGGATCTGTCTGAAACTCAGACTATTACAACAAGATTCTACAGAAACAGTGTGTTCATCTTAAGCACAAGTTTACAGTTTCTCAGATCGTCTAGGATCTGTCTGAAACAAAACTATAGGCTCAAGATCGTGAGAAAATCCACAGATTTTCTCAAGAACACTAAAGATAAAGCGCTGAAAGTTTTAAAAAAACGTAAAGGTTTTCAGAAACGAAAAACAGCGCTGAAACGTTAAAGCTACACTTAGAACTAAGCACATAGAAGCAGTAATAAGAAAAGAAGCAAGAATATCGCAAGCACAGTAAGAAATCGCTAAAAGAAACTGGAGAGCAAAAGCGATAATTCAAAAATCCGTAAACGTAAAAGTGGCGAAAATCTGAAGCGCCCAAAGTATATATAGTATGGACCCCGCCTTACTGTTACCACATGTCCAGTAGGCCAAGCCCAATCGTCAAATGTAATTAGAATGTGCTAGAAGGCCCAGCAGCCCACTCAACTTACAAGGTCCATTAAAGCATACGAGACCCATTAAGCATATAAGGATAACGATATTACCGAGATTAGATGACTTCAACATAAACTCAATTTGAGCTTGTCTCCATTCGAAAATATTAAAAATGAATTTGATCGTGGATGGAATGACTTGTACATAAACTCAATTTGAGCTTATCTCATAGTATGTATGTCAAGTAATCACATTATCAAAAATATCATCTTGGTCTTCAAGATTACAAAAGTATATATTTGGTCCTCCAATGGACCAAAAGTACTATTTCCAAAACTTGAGAGAGTCAAATGTAATTTCCATGTAATAAAGAGGGTACCATCGTTGAAGCAAGACGTACAACTAACGAAAAATTGTCGTCCTGTCCGAGAATTATCTATATATACATGATACGGTCATATGCGGAGACTTGCAACGTGAAAACCCTGATCTTATTCTGCTTTTGTGTAAGAATTCTCTAAATTCTCTCGAATGGAGCAAAGATCCCCGAAGAAGTTCTGCAAATTGGTTCAGCTTATGTATTTCATGTTAAGAAAAGGGATTTGTAAAGCGAAACTGATCGCCGCTTTCAGTCTGTTAATCAAGCGTAGCAAGAGTAAGATCGCCGGAAAAAACCTTATTTTTCATTCCGGCGACGTTTACGAGTTTAGCTGTAGTAATACTCCAGATTACAGAAGTTTTAATAAGATGCAGATGAAAAAGCCCAGCCATAGTGAGTTAGTAACGGCGGCGATTGAGTTTGTGAACTTAAGTGCGTCTTCTTCTCCTGCGCTTCCAGGTTTTGGGCGGACGCCGGTGGTGAGACAGCCGAGGGTAACAGATTCGCCGTTTCTGGAGATGGAGGAAGATTTTGGAATTGATGAAGCTGCTGAAGAATTTATAATGAAATTTTACAGAGGATTGATGCAGTACAAGGATACACCTTGACAGTATTTCTGTTTTCTTCATTTTCTTCTTTTTAATCTGAGTAAATGTGTGTATGTGAATGTTGTATAAAATATAACAATATTTAAAAAGTTTATTATGTTAAATACATAATAAAAAGTCAATAGATTTTTTATTTCCATTAAAACTATCTTCTCTATTTTATTGGTGAAGTGGATTTGGAAATAGAGAAATATTTATCTATATATTCTATTATATAAATAATAATAGAATTGTAGAAGATATAGATGGAAAATATACCGAGATATAGAGGATATATTGGTTTCTATTTCTATATAAACGACTTTCCAGAATTAGTATGGAATACACCTATGATGTTTGGTGCGTCAACGCGGCAATAATGGATGTGTCGGGTTTTCGACGCGTTTAAAATTTATAATATATAAATAATACTTTAAATTCAACAACATTTAAAATTCATAAAAATATGTAACTTCATTAAAATATAATATTGAAGAAATAAAAATACAAACCAAAATATAAATTGAGTAAATACGTAATGTTGAGAATAGTATTTAATATAATATGTTATTAAGATGTAAATATAAATTATTATTATATAAAATAGGATTATTTTCGAAATGAGACTATATGTCAATTTTAGGAAGTTGATTATTATAATAATATAATTATAAGAAAAGTGGTGCTAAGATTAAGTGTTGGAGGGGAGAGAAAAATTTATTGAGGAGTAAAATAGTGTGCGTGAAAGTGGTGTGTTCAAGTTCCAAACCAATAACTGTATTTTATTTAAAAGTTCTTCGTTTTGGTTGAAAGTTTTTGAACTTGAAGGATCAATAAGAGAACGAACTCTCAAAAGAACGAACTTTCAGCCTTGAACTGGAGGAAACCTTGACCTTGGAGAAAAAAATTGGGTATAGTTGTTAAACTTGAAACCAGTCTGTAAATACTTAATCAAACAGATTCTAATGCATCAGTGAGGAGTTTATGTCTTATATATTTCAGTTCTTTGCTTATGTTTGTAAATAAGAGGAAGAGCTTTTACGTGGAACTCGAGTGTCGGGAGAAAACCACTGGTCAAGAACCACTTGACCAATCCACTATAACAGTCACGAAATGAATTAAAAAACCAACAAATCATAAACTCAAGGAAGAAACATATCAATTTCTTGATACACATGTACTGATCACATAGAACTCTCCCGATGACCTTCAGCTCTTCAAAAGCTAACTTCCTGTATCATAATCTTTGCAAGTTCTTAACCTTCCAGTAATTCACCATATCAGCAAGAAGACAAAGGAAGCCACCTCTCTTTACACTCTATGTTTTCCTTTGATTACGTGACTTTTATTTCATGTAACCGGACCCCTAACATGGGTCACTTTCCTTTATTCAATGTTAATACAGAATGGGCTGCCCCAACCCATCTGTCTTGCTGCTCATAAGTTGGAATCAGCTTTATCAGCACAGTGAGCCACGGGAAAGCTCATTCTCATACTAAGCTTTAGATTTAAGGAAAAAAGGAGACATTGGACATCAATTAAACCAAAATAAAAATTACTTTAAAAAAACTGTGTTCGGGCCGCATTGTATCTGCGGCCGTGCGTCTTGCAACGTCCGACACTGGCGCGACAAGGGACCTCGTGCGTCCAAATATCGCAGGAATACACCCTTAGTATTCAAGGAACTCTATATTGGATATCCTACTTCCTTAATATATTTCTATCATACGATTAAGCCACCTAGGAATGACAATTTGTGGTTGTTTTTGTCTTAGTGTTCTCAAATACGATTCATTCATTAAATAAGAATTTTTATGGGGTCATCAAATCATTGTCGAACATTTGAATTGGTACTGAATGGTTATTACTATGTTGCACCAATAAGGATACGAGATTTGGGGTACGAACATACGAGATTCATTAATTTTTTGTGAATTCGATTATTGTGTATCAAAAATTCGTTGATTAAAAAATATAAATATATTATTTGTACAATTTATTCAATAATAAAATAATATTACAAATAATTTTGATTTGCCTTGCATACAAATTTATTAAAATATATTTTTTGTTTGCTTTTAAATTTTTGTTTAATATTAACGGGTTATTATAGTTTTATGAATTGTATTATTTTAAAATTGTTAATTTAATAAAATATTTTTTTTTTAAATATTAAATATTTTTAAAAAAATGTGCCGATCCATTAGTCCACCCAACAAAAAAGAATGAGATGCTATGATTTTAAAAATGTGCCGATCCGTAAATCCTAAAACCCGATAAAAGTTCATATTGATCAAAATTTAGACTATATATCTGATAAAACTGAATTATCGAAATTTAAAACAATTGATTTTACAAAAAAATGTGTTAAGGTGATTGTGTGATGATTATTAGGGGCTTTTCATGTCTTTACGTGACACAAACTCTAAATCAATTTATTTGAATGAGAGAGGCACTCAAGGACTTTCACTTCATTTGAATTGAGAAATAAAGTTCCACGTGGAACTAGGGAAAAATATAAAAGGTTTTTATCATACAATTCCACGTGGAATTTCCTAAAACTAATGTTAATGCACTTTTGATTAGACATTACTTTAACTAATAATGTATAATTACTTTTCTAAATTTCATGTATAAAGTTGTTAAATTTATTTAAAGTAAAATCTTAAATTGTGAATTTAATAAAGATACAAATAAGCCTACTTCAATCCACTAATTCAAGTTGCCAAAAAAAGCTACAATTAAATAAATATTTAGGGTTTGTTGTGCCTTTATATAATATTTTAAGTTTATTGATGCTAATTATGAAATAATTTACATAGTATTTTAACAATTGGAGTCTTTAATTTATGTATTTATGAGAACTCCAACTTCATAATTGTGCATTCTGAAATTTTATTCTTTCTATTCATATGAGTTATCTAAATATCATCATTTTTTATTTTAAATATTGTTATAAATAATTTCTCTCTCGTACCTATAGTAATGTAAGGATACTTCGAATTTGTAACTTTTATTTCTTTATATATTATTGTTTTATGTATCTTCTAATTATTTGTAATTATATTCTTATTGTATAACCACCTTTATGCGTTAAATTAATATTTGTCATTTTTACGAGTGTTAAACATTTAAAATTTGATTAATTTTATATTTATTTTCTAAATTAAAAGTGTAATCGATCGGTAAAACTGGATAATTGATAGACTAAAACCACTAATCTGGTAACCAAAATCGAATAAATCTGACAGCTAGTTGGGTAAGTTCCAATTAAAAATCGGCTAAATCGAATTGTTTAAACCATATGAATTGGCAAACTGTCTGTTTTCGCTCTCCTACTGATCAATTCAATATCGATATATATCAATCGATTTTAAATCTATATATTCTATAATTATTTTAAAATTATAACATTATTTCTTTTTTATAAAATTATCATATCTTGATATGATAGTAGGACATATGATGTTAGGATATGGGTGCACGGATTTGTGGATACATGGATTCGGGTACGTGGATTTGCCATATCTAGAAGTATCTCAATAATAATATAAATATTAATTTAATTAAGTTACTATTTGAACAATAAAATTTAAAATGAGATTAAAGTTTATATTCAAGTTAGTACAAATAATACATGAACAATTAAACTTAAAATTTTAAGATGAAAAAATCCATTACTACATCTAAATCAATCAATTAAATGTCAATTTGTATTTGTATTTGTATTTTTTGGTATTCATTTTAAAAAATAGAAATTCCGATACACATATCGTGTATCGGTATGAGTATCGGTGAATTGATATATCCGATACACCAAATTTTTATATTTGGAAAAATCCAAACATCATAAAGTAAGATACTATCTTTCCTCTAAAAGTATATCGTAAGGACATGAGTTGCAATAAAAATTGAACGTTGAGAACTCAATTGAAGAACGCCTTAGAACGACCTTTGATGAGAGCTCCTCATATAAAATTGATACACATATTAAATATATATTGTGGAATTAATGATATGAATTATGTTTTATATATAATTTATAAGGAAAAAGATTATAATAAAAAATTTGAACAAATTATTATTATAAGTAGATTTTTATTTATATACATATTAAAAAAAATTATTTAAAAATAAAAAATAATATTTTTTTTCGTGTATTTATTCAAAGATTAATATATGGATTTTTATGTAAATAATTTGAAAGTTTTTTTGTAATTTATTTGATTTCAATCATTTTAATTTTCATATATTTATTTTATTTTAATTTATTCAACGTGGTTAAATCTTCTTAATCTACGTCCTTCGTTTCACATTTGATATCTTTATACGTTATAGTGTTTTATATATTAAAAATGGAGTAAAGGGAAAGTGAGTTGGAATGTGCAATAAAAGAAAAGTTTGTGGTGGTGAGTGTAATTTAATTATTTTAATTTTGATACAATTAATTTATGGATTGGGTACCCTTTATCCAAACTAACATTAATTAATATTACTTTTGGCCCTTTTTGGAAGTCTGCCGTGCCCTAGTTCTCATCCCCCTTCATTGGCTCCTTTTGAGGAATCAAAAGCACTTCATATTTATCGCTTTCGATTTGTCGTCTTATTATTTTATCCATTTCTCATATTTTTAAATGATATGATGCATAAAACTNAAATTAATGTAATGAGAACCGAATGTAAATGAAGAAAGATAAAAGACACAAGATTTAACGTGAAAACCCAAAATTGAGAAAAATCACGTGACCGATAAACCTCGGTCGTTAACTCACATCACAAGAAGAATAGGGATACAATATGATACGCTATTGATTGATTGATTCATATTGTCTTCATAAGACTACTATTTATAGAGTTTCAACTAGGATCTAATCTATGAAATATTCTACCGAATATTCTGCAATATTCTATTTCCATATCTTTGACCGCATCTTTTATATATCTAGTTAACAATATATATTTTCATATATTCTTCCATATATATCACAAGAATATGTGTTCATATATTTTTATATATATATATGTAACCAACAAGATATATTTCAATATTTTCTTCTTTATATACAGCCAATAAGATATATCTCAATATCTTCTTCCATATATGCAACCAACAAGATATATATCAATATCTTATTCTATATATCTTATTCGGTTCTCATCACATTAAGTTGTTGGGAAAATTCCCTCTTATCGGAGAAGAGAAGAATTCCCGTTATCCGGGGTCGGATCAAATTAATGTGATGAGAACCGAATGTAAATGAAGAAAGATAAAAGACACAAAATTTAACGTGAAAACCCAAAATTGAGAAAAATCACATGACCGATAAACCTCGGTCGTTAACTCACATCACAAGAAGAATAGGGATACAATATGCTACGCTATTGATTGATTGATTCATATTGTCTTCATGAGACAACTATTTATAGAGTTTCAACTAGGATCTAATCTATGAAATATTCTACCGAATATTCTGCAATATTCTATTTCCATATCTTTGACCGCATCTTTCATATATCTAGTTAACAATATATATTTTCATATATTCTTCCATATATATCACAAGAATATGTGTTCATATATTTATATATATATATAACCAACAAGATACATTTCAATATTTTCTTCTTTATATACAGCCAATAAGATATATCTCAATATCTTCTTCCATATATACAACCAACAAGATATATATTAATATCTTATTCTATATATTTCATGGGTCAATTAAGAAATATATGTCCCCTATGATTTTCTTGAATCCCGATCCAAGTCAAATCCGACCGATATCAAATAGACTCATCACAATCGTCCGATCGATATCATTGTTAGATCGACGAGATCCATCAAGTCGATCAACATCACCCTTCTTGTTAGGTTTCCCCTAGTCGATCTTCCACACCTATCAATTTCTTCGACTATCACCCGACCTTCATTCCTAACAGATGTTTGGTGCACTCAAACCACCAAAATTTGGGCAGAGCCTGTGTGCATTTCCCCATCGGCGGCACACTTGTTGCAGATAATAATGGAGGTGTTTGGTTGTTACAGACACAGCGACCCCTATTTCTTATTTTGCCTGGAATCAATTGACCCAAAGGTCTCGATTTCAGTGGGGGAAAATCTTCCCCAGCGTTGCAATCAGTCCGTTTATATCATCAGAGCTTTGATACTATGTTCAAATTCAAGAGAGTTTAGAGAAATATTCAATTCAATACTTCTTGTTCTAAGGAATAGTGCAAATATTCACAATTACACATGTATTGATTTAACCTAGCGATTGAAAATGATGACCTATTGAATGTCGATCGACGCAATCTGTTGATCGATATCGGGTTTTATATATCGGTCGATATTGACCATTAGGATGTCAACCGATACCCAACATAACATATCAGTCGACAATTTCTATTCGATAAAGCTTCATTTTTGTCATTTATTTGGATATCATGACTTGTTTAGTAGTGAATAAGATCAGTTACATCCATCAAAATCCGAGTAATAAAATGATTGATGTTCTTCCAATATTTTTGATAAATCATTAAATTTAATTGAAAACTCAAATCAATAAATAAAAGTCGAATGTATAAATGGGCTAGCAATGATATTAAGCAATTATAAGACTTGGCCCAGCAATGTAGAACCGCAATTGGGCTGCTAAAGAAATGTATTTTATATGGTAAAATAATGCTTTTTGTACGGTATGGTTTTGGTATATAATTTAAATACCAAAATTTTTAAAATTAAATTAAATAAAAAATAACCATAATATTATACTTAATTATAATATTAATACAATTTATTTTTTCAAAATTTTAAAATTAAATAAAATGCTGAATTTGATATTCGGTCAATTATCAAATACTGAAATTTTAAAAAATCAAAATTGAACACCGAAATAACTAGAAAAACAGAATACCAAAAATTTATGTAATCGCACCAATTACAAACTTTGGAGATTTGTAACACCGTTAGAGACTAAAATTAGCCAATTTTTGAAGTTTGAGAACGAGAAACCACATGTTTTTTTCCGTATGAAAACTTTAATTCCCAAAATTTGAGTAATGATTTTAACGAAATATGATTATTTGTTTTGTCACCAGTATACTTTGGACACTTAAATATCAAAATTATGAAATTTTATGTACCCAATTGTTAGTTTTATATGAAATGTTTTTAACTCTTTATAAACAATTTAATATCTAAAAGAAAAAATCTCTCATTATATTATTTTAAAGTATTTCATATTTTAAGACAATGAAATGAACTCATAATATCATTAGTGATACTTCCAAAGATAAAATAGATTAACCCACATTATTAAAAGTTGGAGTCCTTCTAGTGATCATTTTATATTTTAAATCTTATTTTATTAATTTTATTTACCCATATAAATATAATATTTAATTTAATTTTGACAAATATATCATAATAAATTATAGTTGTAAACATACTATATATTTTTATTTGTAGTTTGTACGGTCATAATTTGTAATAGCCAAGCTTATAAACTATTAAGCTAATAAATGCATAGAACAAACATATATGTATACAAAAGAACCTCAATTTTAATATTCATGAATTTTTTGAGAAAAGGTTGCATTCAGTTTCGTAGTTCTGACAAATTTAGAACAAACATATATGTATACAAAAGAACCTCAATTTTAATATTCATGAATTTTTTGAGAAAAGGTTGCATTCAGTTTCGTAGTTCTGACAAATTTAGAACAAACATATATGTATACAAAAGAACCTCAATTTTAATATTCATGAATTTTTTGAGAAAAGGTTGCATTCAGTTTCGTAGTTCTGACAAATTTAGAACAAACATATATGTATACAAAAGAACCTCAATTTTAATATTCATGAATTTTTTGAGAAAAGGTTGCATTCAGTTTCGTAGTTCTGACAAATTTAGAACAAACATATATGTATACAAAAGAACCTCAATTTTAATATTCATGAATTTTTTGAGAAAAGGTTGCATTCAGTTTCGTAGTTCTGACAAATTTAGAACAAACATATATGTATACAAAAGAACCTCAATTTTAATATTCATGAATTTTTTGAGAAAAGGTTGCATTCAGTTTCGTAGTTCTGACAAATTTAGAACAAACATATATGTATACAAAAGAACCTCAATTTTAATATTCATGAATTTTTTGAGAAAAGGTTGTATTCAGTTTCGTAGTTCTGACAAATTTAATTACCATTGTTTGTAACAATATATTTATTCCTCAAATTTTAAGGTTTTAACAAATTTATTTTTTTAAATTTGTAACATTTAATAAATCATATATAAATTTTGAATTTCGCTGAGGACATCAATTGCTAAAATTGTAAACTAGGTACCAATAATTCCTTATATACTAAATTTTGAGGAATAAATTTGCAAAAATAAACAAAATTTTACCATCTTTATATTTTAAGAATCAGAATTGTAATTATTATAAACTTTATTAACTAAAATAGCGAAAACATGAAACTAGAATATACAAAATTTGCGTCTTGCAATTTTTTTTTATTCGGTATAAATTGACCAATCACAAAAAAACAAATGAGCAATTTATATTTGCCTCAAGATCATTTCATATTTGAAACACCCCAAAGAACATAAGACCTAGCACATGCTTTGGGTATTCAGGGACCACTCACGTGCAGGGACCCGGATCCACGTGACCCGATTCACATACAGGCTAAGTTGTAACCACGTATACACAGACAATTAGTGACAATGAACATGCACATAAAAATGTATTGAGCCCATGCACAATTTAATAATTAAACTTTTTCCAATGTAATTTGACTTGCTGTCTTTAGCCAGCGAATCATGGGCTACCACTATTTAAAAATCATTAATATATAGTCTATCATATAATTATAAATTAATTTTAACTATTTTAAATTAAATGTAAAATTTTTTTGCATATATAAAATTAAATTAAATATACCTAAATTTATATTAAAATCATTACAATTTTTAATGATTAAATTAACTATTAAATTAAATTAACTTTTTAATAGGTTAATAAACCATAATATATACTAATAACTTTTTTTAGGGTGACACACAAAAAAATCACTGCAATTTCATCGATTTAACAAATTGGATTAACAAAATTTTATAATTATGAGAAATATTAACACAAAATATGAGAAAGGTGAAACATCTACTTATATTTTCTCTAATTTGATATAAATTGTTCTTAAAATTCAATGTGCGATAAATTGATCCTTAATATTTTTTATTTTTACAATCAAATCTTTCGAAAAAAATCAAATTTGACGATTTTATAAAATTGTGGATTAAATAGGGTCAATTTTGTACATTTTGTGGATGAATAATGGAAACAAATAAAAATTGGGAGGTTTAATATGCAAATAAAATTTTAGATATTAAATTTAACAAAATAATCAAAATGCGATCATAAAATACCTATTTTTTCATTTTTTTATATATTTATGTGAAAATGGCAATGTCGTTGTCTCACTCACGCTTCACTTTCCCCTCTTTTTTTGTACAAAAGCGGAAAATAAAGGTAAAGTAAATGAAAATAAGTGTCACGTAAAAGAAAAACTGGGCTTTTATGCACGTATTATGGTTTTATAAACGGTTCAATCCCCTTATCGAAAATCCTAATGAATCCGGTCTAAACCGATTTTAACTTATTGTTAGGCGTTTTATATGTGTTTTTTTTGCATTTGTTAATATTGTTTATATATGAGAAATTGCCCTAAAGTTTTATTGGGTTTGTTTGGTACTCAAATTAAAACTGCGGTGAGGTGCGGTGCGATGTTCAGATCGTGATTTTCTTATGTTACACAAAACACAAGTTTAATTGCGATGTGATAATCGTTAAAAAATCACGATATCATCACAGCTATTAAAACCATCTGTGGTCTCATCGTGATTTTGGAAAAGACTAATTTACTCTTAATTCTATTAATTATAATATAATTATATTTATTATTTTATATATATATAGGTATATTAGTATTTTTACGTAAATCGCAATCATAATATTACAATTTTACCAAACATATTTAAAAATTCACGATTATCATATCTCACCACACCTCACCGCACCTCATCACATCTCACCACACCGCAATTTTAAAAATCTATACCAAACAAACCCATTATTTTGTTAAATTTGATTTACAAACTTTAATTTATCATTTAAAGTTCATGAACTTTGATTATTTACAAAAATGATTATCAAGATTTCACAAATTTGACAAATTCAGTTTCGGTGTGTGAAAATAATCTCCAAAATTGATTTTGAAATACATATTAAATTGTGAATATTTATTTTAACAAAATTTACAAAATATGAATAACAGTTTTTTCCAAAAATTCAAAGTATTAGGATTCATTTTGTCAACTATGATAAGAAGACTTGCTTAAAATTAAGAAATTTTTTATCAAATTATATAAGCTATGTAGACCTTAAATGTCATCAATTTTATAAAAATAACTTTGTTCTATTTTTAATATAATTATAATTTTTTTCGTTTTCATTATTTTAAAATTCAAACTAAAATAACTTACAATTTAATATGTAGAATGTACTTCTGATCCGATTAAACAGGTTTTTTAAAATATGACTTCTATTATTAATGTTTGTTGGATAATTTGGGAAGTTTGCACAATTAACGAAATAAATGACAAATGTATGGACATATTTTATTCAATTATAGATAATCAATATAATTATTACAAAATTAAAATACCGGAAATATCCCTGTGGACCCGGAGACACACTAATGTCCGCCCGTACGTTCTACTATTTGCATTAGGAAGGCACCAAAACGTCCAACCATATAAAGACACGTGGTTATTTTAAAATAGTTTACGGTCGTGGATTACGGACTGTAATGACATCTGTAGCATCAAATTATAAGCTATTTGGATAAAATTATATATTTTAGGAACAATTAGTTAATTAAATACCAATATTAAATAATATTGAGGAAAAATAGATAAAGCCGGCGGTAAAATTGGGACAATAATGGTACTGTTGTAGCCACTGAATTATGATTGATCTATTCTCATGGGATAAAAAAATAATATTAATTATTGCTTATTGGAATTACTATTTTACCCTTAACAATGCAAGCCAGAATGAGCTGTGTGTCGTGAGGGTAGAATGGGAACCGTGAAATGTTTTAGAAAAAAGAAGGAATTTTACAAAGTGAAGCGTAAATAATGGGGGTTTGGTTGTATTTTTATGAATATATAAATTGGAAATGGATAAATGAAATGTTTTTGTTTTTTAGTGTGTTTCCTAAATTACCCCTGCTTTCACTCGTGAAAAAGCCACCTCACCGCACCGCAACCTCACCTCACTTTCATTACAGACAGACAGACACTCTTCCAAAAGTAGGAAATTCTCTGCGTTTCTCCGTGCCAGTTGCTTCAGCTTTTTTCTCTGCGTATAGGAGTCTCTTGAATTCGTAATCTAAATGGAGTATTTTGCATCGGATTACGCTGAATTTTCATCTGTAGACAATAAAAACAACAATGCTGGGGGTGCCCATTTCACCATGGATGATTTGCTTGATTTTTCCAAAGAAGACGAGACGATTCCAGACCCAGATGCTTTTCTTGAAGGAATTACTGTTAATTCCGGTGATTCTTCCACCCTTACTCCTGTTGAAAGCTGTAATTCGTCTCTTTCCGGTGGTGCTGACCCACATTGTAACTTCAAAGTTAACTGCCGGAGCTTTAACGAGTCCCAGTTTCCCGGCAATGAGCTCTGTGTTCCGGTAATTTCATATTTTTTTGTAAAAAATCTTAATTTTCAGGCAAGCGTGAAAATGTTCTTGTCTCTGTTAACAGTTTGACGATTTAGCGGAGCTTGAATGGCTTTCGAATTTCGTTGAAGAATCATTCTCCAACGAAGACCTCGGGTGTCTGATCCCAGCCGCGGCAACGGCGAAAAAAGCCAGTGCAACCGCCGACACGTCTTCGTCGATTACGGTGACCCACTCAGTTCCGGCGCCACCTCCACAACCAGTTTTCCCTTCCGACGTCTCAGTACCAGGTAAAGCACGTAGCAAGCGTCCACGGGCACCGCCATTTGACTGGTCATCCCGGGTCCTCCATGTCGCCGCCACACAAACGAAGAAAAGAGAACCGGTAGAAACTCCGGGACGGAAATGTCTACATTGTGGTTCAGAAAAGACTCCACAGTGGAGAACAGGACCAATGGGACCAAAAACTCTGTGTAATGCTTGTGGTGTTCGTTATAAATCGGGTCGTCTTGTACCCGAATATCGCCCCGCTTCTAGCCCGACATTCATCTCCAACAAGCATTCCAATTCTCATCGCAAAGTTCTGGAGCTCCGTCGACAAAAGGAAGTGCAACGACAGCAACAGGTGATTGGTCGCCATGTTACATTGTTCAACGGTTCTGATGATTTCCTGATTCATCACCACAACGCCATTCTCAACGGTCAGGATTTAAGGCACATGATCTAGTCTAGTATCCGTTTCCTTCTCAACCCGAACCCGTTTTCTCTAATTTTAGCTTGAACCGACCCGATCCAGTCCCCGGTCCTCCACTTTGCATTATATTAATTTTTCTCTTGCAAATTTATTATTCTGCTTTTTCTTCGCACAATTCATCTAGAAAACTAAACCACCACTAATGACATGATCAATGTCATTAATTAATCACTAATTAGGTTTTATGCATACAAATAAATAGAATTTGGACACATGAAAATACAATATAATATATATTATATACTAGTTCTAAGTTGGTTTTATAATCGTTTGGGCATATGACATTTAATGGTTGATTGATTTGTATTATTTAACAAATTTGATCTATAATATTTCTTATTTTTGACAAATGTGGTTCTCAAAGTATTATATGTATAGCAAAATTAGTTATCAATCTTTGGTGATTAGTTTTATCATACAAAAATCAAATTTGCAAATTTAGAAAATATTGGAGATCGTTTTTAAAGTACATCGACTACTGATGTCAAATTAAATTTTCAGAACTAATTTTGCCAAAATCATGAACTTTTAGATATTAAACACACATTTTGTCATTTTATTAAGAATTCTACTCGAATTGAACTAATTTTGATTCAAAAAAATAGAGTTCGAAATATCAAATCAACTCAAATGACTTCTAAATTAGTCTAATTTATAGTGCAGATTTTTACTTTATATTTGCTTGAAATGTGGGCAAAGGAAGTAAAAAAAATAATGGCAAGTGGGTGATAAGTGATGTGAATGGGTGGAAAGCATTAATCCAAAGGGCCCATTGTTACTTCATTCTATAGGAACATGCACATGGCAAAAACTAACACCTTCAAACTCATATGCTTCCCTCCTAGACTTATATATATTCAAAATAAATTCTTTTATAATAATCGGTCAAAAATACTTTACATTTTATCATATATTTTCATCAATTTTGAAAATCTTGGTATATCTATTTTATACTAGGATACATATTAATTTTTTTTGTATGTTTTATCCGAATGGTGGAATTACGTTTATGCATGTATTTGACAATGTTTTCGTACCATCATATATCGAGTATTATGATTAATTTCTGATTTGTTTGGGTCTAACTCTAAAAAACTAATTAAATATTATTTTAAAAAAAATAAAATGAAACTTTTATTTGGTACCGATCGGTATACATGACATGTACGAAATTCCAGACCGGTATGAAAACATTAGTATTTGATATTTAAATATATTTTATTGAGTTTGTTTGTTTCACCATTTTAAAATTGAGATGCACGGGGATATGATGATATTTGGTTAAATACGATCATCAATTTTTAAGTGTGTTTGGTACAATTTATAATTGTAATTTATGTATAAATAATAATATACTCTTATATATAAAAATAATAAATATAATTATATTTTACGTATAGAATTGAAGGATATTCATAAATTTGTTATGTCTTAAAAGCCACAATTCAATTATTTTACCACACCACATAACTATTTTGATATGAGTATCAAACAAACTCATTATTTCGACAAAAAATGCACAATTTTGTAAACTATTTGGCCTAAAGATAGGTTATTCAGCCAATAGTTTCGTAAAATAGGTCATTTCACAAACTCTTTTTCAACACAGGTCATTTAACAAATAGAACTTTGTCAGAAAGGTCATTTACCAAATTTCCCTCGGGTTTAGTTAGTATTTTATATTAAAAACTATGAATAAATATATTTTGAATATTTAACCCGAACGGAATTTTTATTTTTTTATTTACAAAATTATTTATTTTAAATATAAATTCTAAACTCAAAAGTATACTTCAATTATGAAGAAAATAATAGTGAAAATTATTATTATATTACATAATAAACATCTCATGAATTTGTGTTTTAAATAGTGTGATAAAAATTTCCTCAAAATTAATATCGTTTTCCTAAAATTTCATTTCGGTTCAAATCCAAAATTCGAAATTTACCCAAATATAAAACATTGCATGGAGGAATTAAATATTTAAATGTATTTTGTACTAATATATATATATATTTGTAGCAAACTTTGGGACCATAACAATTACATAACAAAAATTATTATGACAAATAAATGTATATAAAAAGCAAATTGGATGGAAAATAGAGGCGATACCAGGAAGTTAAACCATGGGCGTAAAGGGAAGTTAAACCAAGTATTTTAATTTCGGACGAAATTTCGTTTCTACTGGTGTTCACCTAGATGACCGAAATTCCGATATGTTGCCGATATATCAGGTATATCGACAGTATACCGGTGTACCGGTCAAGATCGGTACAAAACCGGTAAACCGGTATTCAAACATTGGTTAAACCATGAAAAATAGAGGCGATACCCTCATTATTTACCCATCAAAGTTAAATTTATTTGATAGTTTCTATTAGCATATTTAAAGTTTATATCGATCGTTTTCTGAAAAAATGGCATATGCTATCCCCAATATTTTATAGTTTTTTATCGATTCCCAAAACTATATGAAAATACGATATTAGGCACCAGATAACCGCCAACATGATGTCCAAACAATTGTTTGGGCACCAGGTTCGCAAGGCCGTCCTGACCATGGCATGGGAGAAAGAATACAAGCCTCTTTTGTTATTTTAAATTTAATTTATATATTTATAATTGTTTTAATTATATAAATTAATATAGTTTATAAATAATAATAAATTTTAATTTTAATAATGTTATAATTAAAAAAATAAATAATATTACAAAGATTAAAAAATAAGTACAAATATTATTACACAAAACCAAGAAAATATGTAATTAAACAACAAAATTGGATAGAATAAGAAATAACATAGTATACTTAATTTGATTGACAACGATTTTTAATACTGTGTTTTGATATGATCTTTTAATATTTAATATTTTAATTATATATATTTACAATATAAGTTATATTTTTAATTTTTGTATTTATTTAAAGAAATATATTGAAATACATTTAACTAAATTTATTTAGATTGATGTGAAATAAAGATAATGAAAAAATCTGATATAGAAAAAGATGTAATGTGCTATGAGAAAAGTTTGATATTGACGAATATTATTACAACAATAAATGAAATGAACTAATCCTTTCTATTAGGATATGGCAATGTAGAATTTTTATAGAAAAGAAACAAATATATCAAATTAAATTATTTGAGGGGAAAATAGATAGAAAAACCATGTGGAGTTGGGGCTGTAGAGCACATGGTTTGAAATAGTAATAAAAGAGAAGAAGCATGAAGACCTATTGTTGTGTGCTGTTGCTGTCTTTTTAAGCCATTTTTTCCATTTTATTTCTTTTAGCCATATCACATTAATTTGTTGTCTAATCCTAACTTATAAAAAATTGATTGTGCTTGATTAATTTTGTATATGTAAAGACATACAAAGTTACGCTTATTCAAATCATGATTTGGTTCGTATAAACTGATCGAATATGTGGTGAATGGTTGATTGTCATAGAGGTGAATGTCATGTAAGATGCACAAAAATGATTATTAATTGTCTATCGATTGCTAGAACCTTAGAAACACATAATTACCTGACGTCGATGCGATCATCAAATGCTAGTCTTCACCTCTTTCATTTAGTAACCTATGAAATTATGAAAGAAGAGAGTTAGAATGCCGCCTACACAGCGGAAACGAATGACAAAAGTTTAGTTTTTGTTAGAAATGGAGGTCGGGTGATAGTCGAAGGGTTCGATGGTGAAAGACCGACCAGGGAAACCTAACATGAAGCTGTGATGCTAATCGACTTAATGGATCTCGGATCTATTAAGGATATCGATCGGACGATTATGATGAGTCTATTTGATAGAGGTCGGATTAGACTTGGATCGGGATTCGAGAGTATCGATGGGAAATATCTTTCCTTAATTGGCGCATTAAATATATGGAATAAGATATTGAGATATATCTTATTGGTTGCATATATGGAAGAAGATATTGAGATATATCTTGTTGGTTATATATATATAGAAGAAGATATGAAGATATATTCTGAAGATATATATGGAAGATGGAGTCAAATATATGGAAATAGAATATTGTAGAATATTATGTATAATATTTCTTATATTACATTCTAGTTGGACTCTATAAATAGAGGTCTTATGATTACAATTGTAATCAATCAATTATATTCTTCTTGTGATAGTGGGTTCACGGCCGAGGTTTATCGGTCACGTGGTTTTCCCGGTTTTAGGTTTCCACGGTAAATCTTGTATCTTTTACCTTTCTTCATTTACATTCGGTTCTCATCATATTAATTCGATCCGACCCCGGATAACGGGAGACCCCGGATAACAGGAATTTTTTTCTTCTCCGGGAATAGAGAATTTTCCCAACAGTCTTTTCCCTGAAGAAGGTGGGACCAGTCCCGTAAACATTGGAGTCTTTTTTTCGTACAGTATGGAGACTCGGGCTTTTAAGTTATAACTAATATATACCCAAAACGCATTCAAGAAGATCATATATGCGAGATGGATCTCATCAAATCAAACTTGTAGCATTTTCAACATGAGAGATCAATGAACTTCAAGACAATAAATTATATGGGGTGGTTGGTAAATCAACTCATATTGATATTTATATGAAAATTATTATGAGTAGACACATATTTCTATAAAATTGTTTCCAAGTCGAAAATGACATAGATCGCGATGTTTAGATGACATGCTTTACATGTGACTTTTCGTAGTATTTGAATCGGATTTGCTTATTTGGTGAATTATTGTTCTTAATTTTGAGGGCTAATAGAATAAATTTTCATTATTTGAGATTCTTTATAAGACTTGTAATTTAACTAGAGTGTACATCTATATAAACAAAGTGAAATTGTGAAAGAATTGAGTTTTGGTGACCTTAAAATCAGCCACTAACCACTTCTTTTCAGGATTTCATACGGACTTATGTGGCCATCAGAGAATATGATTAAATCTTCTTTTGATTTCTATATCTTTTTATTGTTATAAAATTACAAACTTGATGTTAATAGTTGATTCGAAGGCTACATCCATTGTGATTTTTATCTTTTATTTGATAGAAATGTTTTCTACGTACAAAATTCAGTGTTTTTCTTATTTATTTTTGTATTACTTTTTTCAAAAACTATCATTAGAATATTACTCATGAAAGAAGGCTATATTTTGTTATAGTTGAATTTTAGTAAGGATAAGAGATATATACATTTCTATATAATATATTACATATATTGTTACCAAATACAAGATATCCCGCTCAATAACTTTTGTGTTACAAAAAATATGTTGACTTGTTAAACTCAAGAAAGAAGGCATTAAAGATACCTTTGGAGAATTTAGCAGCCCCTCTTGTTTGAGGATTTTTCATTGTTTTCATATATGAGGATGTTTCAATGTTTTCATACATGTTCGAAATATCGTTTCGGCCTACATCAGTATGATCGTTACGCCTGGTATACCCGACGGTATGAATTTATTTTTTTAAAAATATTTTTTATTGTTTTTTTCCCGGTCGACCTGTGTTGTGGTCTAAAAGACCCTGATATCAACAATTTACATGTTCACAATAAATTGAACATGTTTTTGATTTGTTTGAAATGAGGGAAACGATTATAAAACGTAAATAAAGCGAGTGACACAATGATTTAACGTGGAAAACCCCTAGAGAAAGGGGAAAAAACCACCGGACTAAGAGCTTGAAAATTCTATTAGTCGATATATTGATTAAACATTTAATGATTACAAACAGTAGAACTTATGAAAATGACTAAGGCAAAAAATAAAACGTTGTGAGTGAAATCGGCATAGTAACGCTGATTTCGAGCATAAAAAATGTCTTCTCTAGCCATCCCATTCACCTTATATTTATAAATGGTAGATCGTGCGTGGAAAACGCTTTGTAACCACCTATGACATGTCGTTTTCCTTAGTGAAACGCATGGCTGCTACCCGATGCTCGTGTGTAACCGTTCGGACCTATCCCCGAAGCATTTGAAGATTGCTTGTCGCACAACCTTCGGTCCTTTAGGCCTTTGGACCTTGTAGCACTGGCCTCGTTGCCTGTAGATCATTGGGTCATCAACTAGTTACGGATCTTGGGTCATGTAAGTTCGTATATTGTCACATGGGCAGACTCAAATCACTATGGACCTCCACCGGTTAGGGATACCGGGTCCCGGAATTCTCATTAATCTGGAAAACTCCGGGTTCCAACCCTGTACCAGTCGAAATACAGGTGATGCACAATTTTCATCGTAATGGCCAATATGAAAACATTGGAATTTTTAGATGGTCATTCTATTGAAATTGCACACATAATGGGTTTGTTTGGTACCCCGATTAAAACAGCGGTGAGATTTTGAAATCGTGATTTTTTTAATGCGCACAAAACATAAGGTTAATTGCGATGTGATAATCGTTAAAAAATCATGATATCATCACAGCTGTGGCTTCATCGTAATTTTGAAAAGACTCATTTACCCTTACTTCTATTAATTATAATATAATTATATTTATAAGGGTATATTAGTATTTTTACATAAATCACGATCATAATATCGCAATTTTACCAAACATACTTAAAAATTCACGATCATCATATCTCACCACACCTCACTACATCTCACCACACCTCACCACATTTCACCACACCGCAATTTTTAAAAAGCTGAACCAAACAAACTCATTATCTATTTATGCTAACTCTAATTCTTTGGCTATTTTATATACACGTTTTCAGAATACATTTTGACTGTTAGAATGAATTTCGTAGATTTTACAGAATACTATCACATTTTCATTCACGTTTTACATATAATACATTTTCGCATTCTCATGATTTATGCTTAGAATACAAAATGTGGTCTAACCACATGAGAACACATTTTAAAATTGTAAATTATAAATTTATCATCCATAACTATAATCTTTAACTCCAACAACGTGTTTCATTATTTCTGATCTCAAACCAGAATCATCGCTGAAGGTGAAGCTTCAAGTGGTTATCCAAAACTCATATATTTGATTGTGAAGGTGAAGCTTTAATATTTTCAACATTTTTACGACGTCGGATTCAAGTGTGTTTCACAATCTACGTTTTTTCTTAAGTATTTTGTTTGATTTTTTGTTGGGGTGTTGGACAATATGAACGACGTGGATGATAAATTTATGAATTGTTATTTATTGATTGTATTTGTGTTGTATTAACAATATTTCAAATTTAATTAAATATAATCTAATTTTATTCATAACTAAAAGGGTAATAAAGTAATTTATTACTTAAAATGTATTTTCTATTTAACTTTATACATAACATAATTTTTATTATATAATTCAATTTATAAATTACAGAACACTGAATGTATTCCTGATCTGTAATCACATTATAAAATACATTCTTAAACTACATTTTAAATCTCAAAACACATGCAGAACATACCTTTATTTATTTATGGTAACAAGTGTTACTATGTAAATTTATTATTTACATAGTAAATAATAAATTTATTAAGTAAATCAATTAGGTTCGATATGAATCATATGCATTCTATATAAATATATTAAGTATGGTAACAAGTGTAACTATGTAAATTTTTACAAGTCATTATTTACTCAATTGTTAGGGATTTGGAAATGCAATGATTTGGATCCATGTTAATACAACAATTTTCAATACTTNATCGACAGTATACCGGTGTACCGGTCAAGATCGGTACAAAACCGGTAAACCGGTATTCAAACATTGGTTAAACCATGAAAAATAGAGGCGATACCCTCATTATTTACCCATCAAAGTTAAATTTATTTGATAGTTTCTATTAGCATATTTAAAGTTTATATCGATCGTTTTCTGAAAAAATGGCATATGCTATCCCCAATATTTTATAGTTTTTTATCGATTCCCAAAACTATATGAAAATACGATATTAGGCACCAGATAACCGCCAACATGATGTCCAAACAATTGTTTGGGCACCAGGTTCGCAAGGCCGTCCTGACCATGGCATGGGAGAAAGAATACAAGCCTCTTTTGTTATTTTAAATTTAATTTATATATTTATAATTGTTTTAATTATATAAATTAATATAGTTTATAAATAATAATAAATTTTAATTTTAATAATGTTATAATTAAAAAAATAAATAATATTACAAAGATTAAAAAATAAGTACAAATATTATTACACAAAACCAAGAAAATATGTAATTAAACAACAAAATTGGATAGAATAAGAAATAACATAGTATACTTAATTTGATTGACAACGATTTTTAATACTGTGTTTTGATATGATCTTTTAATATTTAATATTTTAATTATATATATTTACAATATAAGTTATATTTTTAATTTTTGTATTTATTTAAAGAAATATATTGAAATACATTTAACTAAATTTATTTAGATTGATGTGAAATAAAGATAATGAAAAAATCTGATACAGAAAAAGATGTAATGTGTTATGAGAAAAGTTTGATATTGACGAATATTATTACAACAATAAATGAAGATGAACTAATCCTTTCTATTAGGATATGGCAATGTAGAATTTTTATAGAAAAGAAACAAATATATCAAATTAAATTATTTGAGGGGAAAATAGATAGAAAAACCATGTGGAGTTGGGGCTGTAGAGCACATGGTTTGAAATAGTAATAAAAGAGAAGAAGCATGAAGACCTATTGTTGTGTGCTGTTGCTGTCTTTTTAAGCCATTTTTTCCATTTTATTTCTTTTAGCCATATCACATTAATTTGTTGTCTAATCCTAACTTATAAAAAATTGATTGTGCTTGATTAATTTTGTATATGTAAAGACATACAAAGTTACGCTTATTCAAATCATGATTTGGTTCGTATAAACTGATCGAATAAGTGGTGAATGGTTGATTGTCATAGAGGTGAATGTCATGTAAGATGCACGAAAATGATTATTAATTGTCTATCGATTGCTAGAACCTTAGAAACACATAATTACCTGACGTCAATGCGATCATCAAATACCAGTCTTCACCTCTTTCACTTAGTAACCTATGAAATTATGAAAGAAGAGAGTTTTTATGCCGCCTACATAAAAAATGTCATCTCTAGCCATCCCCTTCACCTTATATTTATATATGGTGGATCGTGCGTGGAAAACGCTTTGTAACCACCTCTGACATATCGTTTTCCCTGGTGAAATGCATGGCTGCTACCCGATGCCCGTGTGTAACTGTTCGGATCGATCCCCGAAGCATTTGAAGATTGCTTGTAGCACAACCTTTGGTCCTTTAGGCCTTTGGGCCTTGTTGCACTGGCCTCATTGCGTTCAGATCTTTGGATCGTCAACTAGTTATGGATCTTGGGTCATGTAAGTTCGTATATTGTCACATGGACAGGCTCAAATCACTATGGTCCTCCACTGGTTCGGGGTTCCGGGTCCCGGAGTTCTAATTAATCTGGAAAACTCCGGGTTCCAACCATGTACCAGTCGAAATATAGGTGCTGCACAGTTTTCATCGTAACGGCCGATATGAAAACATTGGAATTTTTAGATGGTCATTCTATTGAAATTGCACACATAATGAATGGATGGAAGATGGCCAAGATCGACTGATGAAGGAATAGAGAGGATGAAACCAAGCTTGTAAATATCACTAGTACATACTAAATAAAAATAGGACCAATTTCATAGAATTTGGAAGAACAAGAAATGAACAACCAAAAAATGTAGAAATTTTGATTTAATGTAATGGGAAAGTGTTCGTACAGTCAGTATATAAAGTATATAAGAAAAAAACATGAATTACATTGAAAGTATTAAGTTAAATTAAATACTCATGATACCATATTATTTATAATTTAAAATCATTATAATTTCATATCCAATATAGGACCATTAGACACTTAACTTTAACATTACTCTCAAGTGGAACTTGTTTTTCTTAGTTAAGACTTAGTTCAATAAACCCAATTGTACTAGTCATAGGTTGATTAAGTTTAATGTACTTTTATATCATTGTTTTTTGTAAACCTATACTACTCAACTCCAAATTTCATTTAAAAAATCAGGATTTAAAGGTTCATACAAGTATAGGTTTAGTCAAGTGTATAAGAGAATTAAAACACATTCAAAAAGCTAAATCACATTAATTACTTAAGATACAAATCCCTTATAATATAAAATTAAAATTACTAATTATAAATTAGCCATCTAAGAATCAGTATTTAAACAAAATATTTTATTGTAACCGATCATTTTTCCAATGAAAATTCTCTAATTTCTGGTTTCTCTTTTACAGTATTCGAATGACTGGTCATTGTCGATCACGGGGCATCTTTTACAGCATCAATCTTCCCTCTCTGTCTCAGCTCTCCCGCGCCACGTATCCTTCCCCTACCTTCACAAATCGCGCTTATTCGATTTCATTTCATAACTGTAATGGAAAACGTACTCAAAAGCAACCCCGAGATCCCCATTCACAACCCAGAAACCACTCTCCCTGCGCCGCCGTGCCGGTGGAAGAACATTAACATCGTCGTGCATGTGACTATAAGGATACTATCCCTCCTTAGCAGCGTCGCCGCTTTGTCTGTGATGTTCACGGCTGAGCAAGCTGGAATCCTTTCTTTCTACGGTTTCAGTGTTCCTCTTTACTCTAAATGGTCCTTGTCCGATTCCTTCAGGTAAAGAACAATATCAGAATTCTCGATATTTATTACAAAACCTGCTAAGATATTATAAATTGCGATGGTGTCAGGTATCTTGTCGGAGTTTCAGTTGCTGCGGCGGTTTATTCATTGCTTCAGCTTATCGTCGTTGTTTTAGTCTTCGGAAAATCTCCCAGAAGCCATTGTTGGCTCATATTTGCAGGTGATCAGGTATTTCAAAAGAACAATAAGAACTCTCTCTATTCAAATATTGTCGCACAAAATAGAAAATGGTAGTTGATATCAATATGATACTGTGAGTAATTTATTTGATCTAATTTTTTCAATATAATTAACTTATCTTATCGATTAAGTACTCTCCTGATCTATTTAATTCACGATTTATTTAATCCTGAATTTATATATGATATCGGTGGGGTTTGGGATTGATCCGTATTGATTTTTTAAAATAAATTGGTAGAAAAATACATCGGACTAAGGCGACAATAATATATCGACTTATGATTCGAGTATTATAAAGTATATTGAAATAAGTCTGAACCATACCAAGTCTAATTCAATTTAATGGGAGTATTGAAATATTATTCTACATCGTTTGTGGAAGTAGAAAAATTATAGTATCATGATCAATGTTTTTATATCGGTCGATACAGGGTTCCGGATCCGAACCTGGGTTTATTTTGGTCAACCCGAACAAAATAAAAACAATTTTTTTTTAATATAATATTTTTTACCGGTCATACCAATAAAAAATTCCAAACTCATATAATAATATTGATAATAAGTAATTAATTTATTCTAATTTTTTCAATATGATTGATTGCTCTCTGTACCATTTATCAATCTATTGAATTCTCAATTTCTATATTTTTTCTTCCAAATTGGATTTGTGCGCGCTGAGAAACTGATTGTTTGTGTAGATTTTTGCGTACGCAATGATAAGTGCAGGATCGGCAGCGTCGGGAGTAACTAGCCTGAATCGGACGGGGATTCGCCATTCAGTTTTACCTAATTTCTGCAAGCCTTTGAGCGTTTTCTGTGGCCGTGTCGCGGTGTCCATTAGCTTCGTCTTTCTCAGTAGCTTTCTGTTGGCCCTCTCTGCAGTTCTTGACGTGATTTCATTGTCCCGTCATTGAACTTACTTCTGCAGAGAATCGTTTACTCTTTTATTAGTAGTTGTTGTAGTGGAAGTATAAGTTTATAACCGGTTTCCGATTCCCGCCGGTAAAACGGTCGGCGATTGCGGCGGAATTGTTTTTGGGCTGTGGTTGGAATCTGACGCTTGATTTTGGAGACAATAAAGGCCCATTAAGTACTTTGGCCCATTTTCTGAATTATTTATGCGTTAAGAATATTTCAAACTTAAATAATGTGTTTTACTACAAAGTGAAAAAATATCAAAATGACATTATATTTAACTATGTTAAACGGACTCTTTTCCGGGGACGCTGAATCTGAATCAGACTCTTTTCGAACACCGACTCTCTTCGGATATTTGTTGGATACGAGTCAGTTTTTTATATTTAAATTTATTATTATTTATTTTAAAATAAGCATACTTTAAATAAATTATTATTTATTTATATTAATATAATTTCATTAATGATTAAAAAATTAGCAGTATATCAATATTATTGAGATATAATATAGTTTATACCAACTATTTCAATATTTTATTAGTTTTAAACATTAATTATCATATATATTTGTGATCATAATTTATTATATTTTATAATATAATTAGATAAATCATAATTTATTTATTGTTAATTATAAATCAGGTTAATCACACATATCTTTTAAAATTTTATATTTTAATTAAAAAATAAATTATAATATTAAAAAGTCGGACTCTTGAACTAATCCGAGTCCCCGTGGTGCCGTGGCCGTGTCCGTTTAACATAGATATTTGATCCTTTATGTTATAGTTTCTTTTTAGGGATCCCAACAGTTATCGCGTTCTATTAGTGAACTTGTTTAAATTGAAAGAACACATACAATTTTAACGTGAAAAACTTCAAAAGAGAGGGAAAAAATCACGGCGTCAAGAGAGAAACCTCTATGATCAATTCACTAAAAGGATGAATCAAAAGTGATCTTCAAATCTTCCCATTATATATAATTGGGCTGTGGATGCTCACTTCTTTTTTGTTATTAGATCAATCGAAATATGTAACTTCTGCTTGTCATAAGTAGTATTACCATCCTTAAGTCTCATCAAATTTTGGCCAATAAACCAATATAAAACAAATGTTGAGCGTACGGACAGAACTTTTGGCCACCTCTAATTTGTGTAATGTATTATTTATCAAGTTTTGTAGGGTCGTGTCATTATGCTCAATAATATGGCGAAGGTTTCCACATCAAATAACTATTGGCGTGTAATGAATTGGGATATAAAAATCTAACAATCGTGTTCCAATAGTTACACGTAATGTACTCGTCATTTTTCTTTTACGTTTAGATAAACTTTGTACGAAACCAAATTTACCACTAATTATTACATATCAAAATGAATAATATTGTGCAAATAAAAAAAGAGACCGTCCGTATATGATTTTGGTGATTGTGTCGGGTTTTTATCAATCAAATTTATTTATTCATTTATAGTTCAAAAATAAAAAGTTACATGGACCAATTTTCGAATTTCAATAATATACATGATTAGATTTTGAAAATTAAAAGAAATGTTTAATCTTTAAATTATAATAAACGTTGGTTTAGAATATTTAATTAAAAGTTATAATTTGTAATTAGACGATGACACTTTAAAAACAAATATAAGGCGTTGAAAATGTTCCACGTACTTTATCAATTTAACTCATAAATTGTACTTTAAATAGTGAAACTAAAATTTCATTTTTGAATCCAATCAAAAATATTTTTGAGACAAACTTGCTAAGAAATATGATGCATGTTTGCGAGATTTTTATTAACGAATTTACAATTAGTTATATTTAGAATATTGTCTCAAATTTGTGGAAATAAAAATATTTTAATTTATATTGGAAGTGATAACATTAATAATTAATTTTAATCTGACATATTCAATGTGATTTATTTTTGTTGTGAATTTATATGCATTGACAGAATTTTGGTCAATTGAATTCTAAATTTCTGCATAGTATCGAATTTGCATGGTGAGTTTCGGGTTGATCAATAACAATTTGGACAAAAAAATTCTATTAGGTGACAAAAAATTGTATTGGGTCTATTAAAGTAAGTCAAATCGACCCATAGTTTCAAGGTCATTTCGATTTGAAGTGGAGTGTTGAGAATATTGTCCTACACCAATTGTAGAAATAGAAATATTCTATTAGCAAGTAGAATTATATTATAAATAATTGATTTGACGTAGTATTTCAATGTAATTCTCTTATTTTATTTTGTTAACTACACTGACTCTCCCATCGAATCATGCATTCATAGTTACTATTAATTGAATTTAAACTTATTTTGTTGGTAAGTGGTAAATACAATTGATTATTTTAATTTATACATTCTATAAATTTATACATTTTGAGGTCTAATAATTTAGCTTGCTTTGTTTTATTATATTTTATAATTAAAATAGAAGAAAATGAAAGGACAAAATGGTACTTTCGTAACGGGAGTGCCAGCGTTGTGACTTGAGATTGAGAACGATTGATTGAGCTTCTGTGAATTCACGGGGCCCCCGCCGGACCGCGTGTTAGGTGTAAGAAATGTACGTGAAATGTGGTTTTGGAATTTATATAATTATTGTACGGTCTAATGTCCATTTTAAATTATTATAATTTCATGATAATTTATTTATATAGAAAACACAGCATAATAAATGTATTTGCATAAGGCGCTGTAGTTATACAATGTTACACGTTTGAACTGTATAAAATATAATTATAATTCATGGGAATTTTTCAATTATGTCATCCCAATTCCACGTAAATTCAATTTTAGTGTTTTTATTTAAAAAATAAAATAAACTCATTTAATATTTTACTCAAAAATTATTAAAATATGTCTAAACAAAATATTATTATTAAATTAGTTTTCTCAGTTGCAATTAAAGTACTCAAACTTTACTTTCGTAATTTTGGGCTCCAAACATTGAAAAGTTACATTATTTTTCTCCATAGCTTAAAAATACAAATCTAATGAACATCATATTGGTTAAATGAAATTAGTGTAGTTATAAACTAATGAACAAATCTAATTTATGTGATGAAATTAGAGTCGTTCGAAACCCGTTCAAAAACTACTTATATTTTTGTAAGAGTTAATTTTATGAATATTTCAAGTTACTACTATTGTATATCATTGATCCTCTAACGGTATTGTTAATATTTATAAGACCATTAATCTTATAAAATGATAGTATTTTGATCTCTTATATTTTGAAATGATGTTCTTTTTCCTTCCGGTATTGTTATGAGTTTTTGATAGTTAAATCATATTTAACCATAAATTACGATGGATAATATACTATACATTTATATAAAATAGGAGACATAATTCACATATTAGTATTATTTTAAGTGATATAAAAATATGAGATGTTAATACTTCAACTCATAATTGATGTATTGAAATATATATGATGTAACAAATTATTTTATATTAATATGCACATTTATTTATTGAAAGGGTCAAATTTGTATTTTTTAACGATTAGAAGTGTCCAATTCGCATAATTTATGAACTTTGAGGAACAATACCATTAATCGAAAATCGATTGCTTAAAATAAAGGAAAACCCATTGCTACAATCCAATGGTAAAAAAAATAAAGATTAAGGATACTTTGATGTCACAATCTTGTAATTATATAAGTTGTGGCATTATTTTTACACTGATAGATGGTTTTTTAGCAGTTTTCTTAATTTTAAAAAAGAACACGTTTGAAATAATGATAAATAAATTGATTACACACAAAATATTGTTAGGGATTAAATACGTGTGTGAACAACCTCGATAGATTAAGTAGAACACAAGAATTAAAGCAAAAGATAAAACAACGACACAAGAAATTTAACTTGGAAACCTGGGATTGGAAAATCACGTCATCGGCGTAACAGCCAAATTCACTATCACTTGAGAAGAATAAATCACACACACGAAGAGGAAATTTGGAATACAAGAATATTGAAGTAATTATTGTAATTACCAAATATTCCTAATATTTGATCATATCCTTATATATTATATTTCATAATCAAATTTTATGTATGCGTCTATATATATTAATGTGATATGATATTTGTTCCTTCAATATGTCATTTCATAATTGACGATATCCTACACCAGTTCGATCATCGACCGATTGACTCCATCTCATATCTTCGGATCGGTCTCTTTATCACCTTCGGTATTGCGTACTTCAATCTTTGACCGATCGACACCAATGTCGACCGCCATCCAAGTGTGGCAGATTGACAATAATACCGATCTCCATACTTAATAAATATAAATGTAAGAGTGCATTGTACACGTACAAGAATAGATAATTATTAACGAATATCAAAGAAATTTTGAGTAATAGATTAAACGTAACCGTACAACTTGCCAGCATTACAATTGGAAATATAAGCTCTCCATCACAAAAGTTGTAATAATTTTTCCATTTCGGTCCATTAAAAGAAAATTTTTATTTATATAATATAAATATGTGGCAAAAATTAATTCGATGAAAAGGATGGATAAGTTTCCACATGTAGTTTGATCATCTTTGATGTAAACAATACTAATTTAAGTTAAATATTAATTGGCCGCTCGAACACCAATACAAATGTTTTTACATTGAATCGAACACTTTAAGAAGTATGCGGAACCATTAATGGCACTTAAATTATTAAAAATTCCAAATGTAAAAATTCAATATTAACATAAGTCGAAAAATTCAATTGAACAATGTGCCAATCAAGCATTTTTTATCCCGTCCAATGTGAACTAAAGTGACGTAATTTGCGAATGAAATTTCAAAGGTGCAATATCTGCAACAACACAGAATAAATATATGTATTGATACTTGTGAAGAGAGAATAAGTGTTCCGGTTGTATACATCTATTAATTCTTGCAAAACACAATATATGTAGTACAAGAGAGGCAATGCACAAAAATTGTTCTCATGGTTTTGGAGTTTTAGCAAATTGAGCTTTATAGTTGATAGTTTTAGTAATTTTGAACTCCAAAATTATAGTATGGCATAATTAATCCTTGTATGGTTTGGTAAAAATAGTATCTGATATTTATCACATTTGACAATTTAGTCCTAAAAGTCTTCAATTTTGACAATTTTAGTCTCCAAACAAAAACAATGACGTATTTTAGCCTCATAATTCAAGATTTTTGGCAAAAATCGTCCCTGACACCGTTAGAGATCTCCAACGTTTTGGAAAATTATCAATTATGATCCTCAATGTTATGTTTAGCAAATGAAATCCCCAAAGTTATGATTTGAGACAAACCCACATAAACCCTAAACATAACTGCTGTTAAATAAATTAGGGACTATTTTGCCAAATTACCCAAATTTAGAGACTCGTTTTACCAATAAACGTAAATAATGAGGATTTGTTTGCATAATTTAAACTTTGGGGACTAATAATGAACTTTGAGAATCTAATTTGCCAAATTGTGTAAACTATGAGGATGAATTTTGTCAACTTATCTAAGTTTGGGGATTTTATATGCAAAAACCAAATTTGCCAATATAATCAAACTTTGGGGACCATAGACATATTTTTCTTGTACAAAACATATATTTCACATTCTGATTATCACTTAGGCCTAGCCACCTATAGTCAACGAATGGGTATGCCTTAAAACAACATTGTCCACATCTACTATATTTTCATCCATGAAAATTTCATCGGATAAAAGTGACGAACTCAAAATCGGCTTCAAGAATGGCACAACCCCAATGTTGGTTTCTTAATGACGTTAACATTAAGGACAACATTTGCCCAAATTAAGGGGACTCATATTTTCATATATGTCAATTTTGTAATTATGACAATCAGTATTATATGATATGTTTCGTCATTCTAAGAAATATATTTCTCAAAATATAAAAATGTAATGATCAAATTTATCAAAACTCTAAATTTGGGAACTATAAATACGATTTAAAATAACGATGTTTAAATTTGCTAAAATCACGAAATTCCAATCCAATATCATTTTCGAAATTCGGAAAATCATAAATAATAAAAGAAATTGAATAACATCTATTTGTATTCTGCAATACCACTAAAGGTGTGTTATGTATGTATTATGAAAATTTAAATGTGTTTTCAGAATTAATTATCAAAATGTATTTATATAATACATTATGAATATTAAAATATTATTTTATCATTTTAATTATAAAAAAGAAAATTTATTTAAATTGAAATATATCAAACTCATCTTAAACATAAATTAACATACTTAAATTTCAATGTCGTTTAGGTGGTCTAGCATAATAGCAGTACACCCTCCACATATTTTCAGTGATTTAACATTTGAGTGTGTCCATTGTAATATCAAATTGATTGTCACCGGCTCCTCACTTCATTCCTTGTATTGTTCTTTATTTTTTATTGATTTGTTTCACATTCAGCAAAATTGGAGTCATCGTTAGAAACATCTAAATGACAAAGAAATATATGTATAGCCATTGTTGATGGAATCAAAGCTACCTAATATTTGAATTTTAGGTTGTGTGACATATCAACTAAAATATGAATATTTTTCTTCCAAACTCCAAACGCTTTTTCAATCACCGTACGGAGAAATCAATGATTTTAATTGAATAACTCATTTGGACCAGTATAGCATGGTGCTAGTCGGAAATCAAACATATGATACAGTACACCTCGATGGGGAGTCACGTAATCCACAGTATTTGAAAATCCAGTATTAATTAAATAATATTTACATATATAACAAAATAGGTAATGATAGTTAAATTCAAAACCTTGGAAAAAATAAGAACCAATGTTTTCATATTGTTATGCCGGCCGGTACAAAATTTTATTTTATTATTTAAAAAATAAAATATTTAATTAATTTTTTAGGATCGGACTAGAAAAAATCGGGAAATCGACCATAATACCCGGTATCAGACGGTACCAAAAAAATACTGTCACTGCCCTAAATTTGACGATTGACGGTATACCGATCCGGTATGAAAACATTAATAAGAACATGCTTTAAATTGAGGATGATATTTTGGTCATATATTTATTAGAATGTATTCCACATTTCAAAATGTGTGTTCGGGATCATTTTGCGTTAAAACTTAAAACCATGATGCGTTTTGAAATTATTATGTAAAATAAGAATGAAAAAGTTGAAGCGTTCTATAAACGAATTCAAAATTCATTTTAAGAATGACAATACATTTTCAAAATACAATCAGAACACAAACTAAATCTCTAATATTGAAGCTTTGTGTTGTGATAAAAAAATAAGTAAAATTTAAATAGAAAATAATAATCCAAGAAAATTTAATATATAATTTAGTGAAAATTAGTAAGATTGATTGGGTTTGAACTATATGAAAGTAAAAATATTGTAAAAATATAATTAGTACAAAGATATGAAAATGATTCATTCAATCCCTAAACATTCGTAGTTTCATTGGATTTGGTCTCTAAAGTTTTTAACTAAATATTAAATCACATAAACTAAACCAAAGTGACAAAAATCAATTTTTGAAATTTGATTTTTTCGAATAACTTAATTATTAAAATTAAAAACTTTCGGAGATCTACTATCTCATAAATAGTAAACTTTGGGAGCTACTTTACAACAAAATACAAAGTATGTGGATCAAATGTTAATATATAATAATCACAATTATCATAATTATAAAATTTTGGAATCAAAATTACATAAAATATTAAAATATAGAAATAAAATTTGCGCACCGTCCAAATTAAATACATTATTTTTTACTATTTGATTGGATCCATCAATTCTATAAAAAATCGGCAAATATCTAAAGGCAGCCCCTATGCCAGAGAAGCATAATAAATAGGTTTCTGACTTAGTGACTTTTCTTCTTTTTGTTTAATAAGAAAATATAAAATAAAAGACAGACTATTAAATTCATTATTTTGATTAAATTTGTTTTATTTGTTGATGTGGCTGCTCGTACACCACATTCATATAACTTGCCGACTGTTTTGGTCGTATATGATTATCAATTATGTGTATTTGTTATTATTAAATAATATAAATTAACGAGATATGTATGAAAATCCGAAGTAACTGAACCGTAATAGAAACGATTTTTCAAATATCCGAACTGCAAATATTTAATCGGGTCGAGTCCTATATGGTTTCGGGTCAGATAAAATTTTTGAAAATTAATATCTAATCCGATACTTATTATTATATTATATAATGAGCCAATTTGTGTTGATACATGCTTAGAAAAATTAGAGAATTTTGAAACATGTATATATATATATATCATTTGGTGTAATACTTATTTTTTCGTTAATATCAACTTTTTATATTTTATTCTTATTTTGCATAAATAACTGATAGATAAGAACATCAAGTAATCAATCTTATATATTGATTTTTGAAATTTATATGATCTAGTAAATTAGATACTATCAGACATTTTATAACGTTATTTAAAATGTAATTAATTTTGATTTACTTTTCAATGGTTGATTATAAATATCTATGTGAATTAGGTTTATTTTTTTGTAGATTTAGTGTACTTTGAAGAAAAATCATTAATTGTAGACATGCTTTAGATTTAATTCAATACTAGTTATGAATTCAAATTTTAATTTATGAAAATTTAAAAATTCGGAATATACGTTTTTTGGTTGTAAGTGTAATGTTTTGCAAATAACTAACATTTTTTGTTGATCATTGACAATTTTTTATTATCAACTATAATTCAAAAATAAAGATTATGATATCTGCAAATCGATCCGCAAACTGTTCACTATTGCGGATCGGGTCGAAAAATTGGTGATCATGTCTGTTACCCGATCCACGCATACCCCTAATTTCTAATGGAATGAGTTTTGTTAGAGTTCACTTCTTAAAGGGATATTCAACGAATAAAATGATAACCCGACGAATCAATGCACAAGATATATGTTCGAATAACGAGAATTCACATCTTAACAACAAATTAGAGAAAATGGTGCAATAATCCTGAATGTTTAATGATTTTGATCAAATTGATTTATAATTTCTTATAGACTAGTTTGATTTTCCGATTTTTTGCAAAATTAGTATTCAAACTTTGCAAAATTCAGCTCTGATCTCCAAATGCGAAAACATCCATAAGGTTTGATTTTTCGTGGAAAATTTCAATTAAAAAATATTGTGAAATTTGCAAATATATAGTTTGAATTGTCAGTTTGCAAAATGTTACACAATGAGTTTGTTTGATACGATGAGATTTAGTGAGATGCATATGGTCACTTGAATGTTATAATATTGTCGCACATTGAAAAATAAATGTGGTTTAGATTGATTTATAAAAGAGAAATGGTACCATAATAAATTGTTTGTTCAAGTCTTTTACCTGTGATCTCCTCACATTATACGTTATATCCGTGCACACTCATATCGTAATTTCGGTCAGACTCTATAATTTCAACATGATATCGGAATTGGTTCGGTCAAAATTATGATTATGAATATCGGGAAAGTCCGATTTATTTCAATTCACAAATCCAAATTTGTCAGGTATTTTGACATGAGGGGGTGTGTTTAAATATGATATTGTCCAACATTAAAAAATGAATGTGGTTTGGATTGGTTTATAAGAGGAAATAAGTACCATAGTAAATTATATGTTCAAGTCTTTTACAATGTGCACACTCTCATCGTGATTTCGACCAGACTCTACGATTTCAACATTGTACGCAATATGTTACTTATATTGTTCAATTTTTGTTTTATCATCAATCTATATTACAAAAATGTTCATAGTAAAAACATTTAACAGATATTTCAAAAAGAAATGAATTATTGTTGTTATAAATCGATAAAATGACATTGAATATCAAATATGTGAGATAATGTTTTTTATTAAATATATAAAAATACAAATTGAACTATTAACCTATTATATTTATGTCTCTTTAATAATTACATTTTACTAGTATATAAGTGTAGTTATATGTTAGGATTGTACACGAAACTAACCGAGCTGAAGTAAATGTTTTTAAAGTTCGGTTCGGCTCGAAATATATAAAGCTCGGTTGATGTTCGAACCGAGCTTCAGGTTTGTCTCAGTTTTGAATTAAATGTTAGAAATAATTAATAATAATATTTATATGAATATATAAATTATATATTAATATATATTATGCTATTAATGTAAATATTATAATATTTTTATCTAGCGAACTTGTTTGCTGAATTGGCTATAAACTTTGAGGTTCTTGATTCGATTCGTTAGGAATTCGAACTCGAACCAAGATCGGCTCTGTTCTAAAAAATGACTTCAAACTCGAGGTTGATCGGCTTGGATACAAAGGTACGCGAATCAACTCACTTCATTTAGACCCCTAATATTGGTGAAGTGCCATTAACTAATAAATGTAAGTATAATTCAAATACAAAATATATTAATGCAAATCTTTATATAAAGATTATATGAGTGTAGAGATATGAGATATTGATCACTTAGGTTCGACATGAGGTAATCATAGAGATATCGAGTTGATCGATAATGGTATTTCGTGAGGACAAACTACCAAATACAAAAAAATACTTGTGAATAGGCTCGATATTATGAGACGCTGTTTTCGAACGAAAGACTTGTAAAGAAAAACATATCATGCCAAATCATATAATATATCGAAAAGATTTACGTATGATTTCATTCATACAAGTCATATATGATATATGATCATATATTAAAGAATTTTCTTGGGTTTCCTAATTCGACCCAACATTAAAATCTCTAAATAAAGATTTTGGTCTCACAAGTTTTCATCGATCGAGTAATCGAGTTATTAGATATTTCAAAGTTTCATCTTGATCAAGTAGTGGATTTTGAGAGTGCATTTGACAATATGTTTTTACTCACTATGATGTTTTTCTCGTTAAATTTTTTATGTCGTTTTATGTGTTCATAGTTTAGGATTAATAATTCTAATTGTGAGTATTTTCTTATCCAACAAAGGGCTCAAAGTAGTGTTACCATGATATTTCGTATTAATATAAATATATGAATCATATTCATAAGGATTTGTGATTCTATAACGATTCTCAAATCGTAGTTATATAGAAGTTACAAATTACAATTGAAAAGGTTAAAACAAGTAAGAAATCAAAAAATCAATTAGGCTCATTAGAGAATCAATAACTATATTATTATCAACTTGTAACTAGTTTTGTTGATTTTAGATTAAACGCATTTTAGTATTTCAAGGTTTATGAAAACAATTTTATCATATATTATTATTATTTTGTTAATAATTAAAGTATATTTTATCATATTTTATGGTTATATTAACTTATAACAAATTTCTAAATTATATAACCGAAATACTTATTATAATAATGAATTTTGCTGATCTTTAAAGAATTTACCATGCTTCTCTAAACAATAATTCACTACGAATCGCGAATCGTGTTACGTATCATGAAAAGATAGACTCAAAGTGATTAGAAGAATTTCCACATAAATGTATAAATATAGATGTCAAGCTAAATAAACAATATTATAAAAGGTTAAACTAAACCTTTTACTTATAATAACATATTTGTATATGGTTTTTTAAAAATATTTATAGGGTAATGGATATTTTCCAATTCTAATCATTGTTTTCATACCGGACGGTATACCATCCGGTACGTCAAATTTCACTCGGTACCGGTATTTTTTTTGTACCGCTCGATACCGGGTATTCGGGTCGATTTGCGGATTTTTTTGTGTCTAATCCTAAAATACTAATTAAATATTAATATTTTTAAAGATAAAATAAAATAAAAATTGGTACAGTTCGGTATACCGGTCGTACCGCTCATACCGGTCCGGACCAGTACGTAATTTTGGACCGATATGAAAACATTTATTCTAATATCACTAACTTATATTTTTAAAATAAATCTATTGAGGTCCTAAAGATGGGTATTCAAGGTTCTTATTTAAAGAAAGGGAATGAGTTTTAGATTTAGTTTAAGTGTTTTGACTTTATGTTATCGTTCAATATACCGAATACACTAGATTTATCTGGAAAACCCGAAATAAATTAAGAAAAAACTACGGCAACGAGAGATAAATCTCTTGGCGAGTTTTCACTAGTGAAAGCAAGTGATAACATTGAAAAGAAGCTCATTATTACAAGGATATTAATTCTTGCAATATGAAGCCTAAGTAGAATGTAAGCATCCAAGTCAAAAATTACCAAAGGTGTCTTAAGGCTTTTAAGGTGAAAATGTCATATTGCACGGGTGTTTGAAATTTAAAAATTTCACGCATCGGGTGTATGTTAGGTGAGTGGGTGCGCGAATTTACACACCAAAATATATATTTTTTTAAAAAAATTATTGTTAATGAAAGTGGAATAAAAATTCGTGCAGAAACTCTTGTGGATGGGGAAAAGAACTGTATAGATGACTAGAAGTTGGTGGGAATAATAAACTAATAAAGGTGAATTAAGAATTACATATTTCATTCGTAATTTTTTTTAAATTCATTACTTTTTTACAAATTTGTGTATTTTGAAAATTTCAAATATTTATATTCATTATTTTAATATATTGAATTTGACGTATAATGAATCGGATATTTCTTAAATCGTCGCACCTCGTACCCCAGAATCCTACACGAGTATCTCGGTACCCGTGCAACGTAGTCAAAATGTGTCTTTCTTTAGATCTTCCCCCGTATTTATTGATAATTGGGAGGGTAATATTGTCCTTACTTTAGAATATTTGTACTTATTAGATGTCTTCACATTTGCTAGCCCCCACACCATAGATCAACCTTATCTCTCGTGAAATCACGAACACAGGGCAAGACTCAACCTTGCGACCACTTGAAAAATGTAGATTGTCTCCTATGATCCGCTCATTATGTCTGTCACTCAACTTACATGCCTTCTATGGACTATAATTTGGATCGCTTCGTGACTTGATAACTGAATCTGACATATCTCTCGATTTATACAGATCGATCAATTGAGGGGTACCCGATCCAAAGATCCAGTTTAAAATCATATATCTTATTGCTAAATTATTTTCAATGTTAAAGTAATCTAAGAAGGGCTAGAAGTACATGATCGCCCGAGGCATCAATCCTAAGTACCTTAACAAGATTATTAGCCTACCCATTCTCTGAGCAACATATATACAGCTCACCTAAAGGATAAAGATCGAAATGAATGGCTGTCCGTCTAATGTCAGTAATAAAGACTCAAATTTCAGACAAAGTAATTCCTGCCTTCCAAACCAAACAATTTAATTCATATATTTTATATATTTTTTGTAAATTTGATTCTATATATTTGCATAATGTGTTAAATTTAATCTATAAAGTGACAAAATATATTCTCAAAAATTTTATTATAACAATATCAATCGTCGCATTTTACATATAGTGGCAAAATCAGTTATCAAAGTTCGTATATTTTGGCAAAATTAGTCCTGACCAATTTTAACATTGTTAAGATTACCGTTAGTGTTAGAAATTTAAAATCATACAAATCTTGGTCAGTTCATCTGGTTCGAACTAGAACCCGTAGGAAACTTGATATGATTTAATTTTAAACTCAATTATATTAATTTGTTTGATTTTCATATCACTCAAAAGTTCCGTTATGGTACGAATCAATATACTATTACGTTTGGTATATCGATAATGTCGATTACATATACTAAATGCACGTTCCGGAGACTTAATTTGACAACCCAAAGTTTGGGGACCATTACCGTTTGAGACTGAATTTGTCAAATATACCAAACTTAAGGGACTAAAATTAGCTATTTAAACTTTGAGCACCATAATTGCCACAAGCAAGTAATTATGACGACCAATTATGTCATATACAAATATTTGAGAATTGTTTTGATCAAAGTGTCTAAATTATGGGACTTGTTTTGAAATGCTAAAACTTCGAAGATGTTAATTACCAAAATTAACAAATTATATAGACTAAATTTGTTAAAACTAGGAAACAATGAGGATTAAAAATGCGTGTCACCCATAAATTATTATAAATTTTCAATTTTATATTTTCTTATTTTACATAATTATTTAAATAACTTTGTGTTATTATCAAATTTTACCATTATATAAAAAATACCTATAATGTTTTAAACATTTTATGTCGGGTGTCTGATATTTATAACCATAATTACTTATCATTAAATAAAAATTCATATTCAGTACATTATATTGTTGAGATTTTATGGTTTGCGTATTTTATATGAGTAATAACATGATTTCTTCAACAATGATTAAAATTAATAATATTAACTTATATAATTAGTTTATACTATTTTTGAGATAAAATATATAAATTAAAAAATCTCCAAATTTTGAATAACTTAATATGGAGTTTATATTATGAGAAATAAATATTTTTTTGAACGGAAATATGATATTAATTACATCATGGAATAACAAAATGTTATTTTCTTCCAAACTATTACAACAACATTAAAAATAACACAAAATACAAATTGCGTAAAATATTAGGACAATTTTGTTTGCAAGAATCAAATTTAACATTAAAACTAGTTACATTATTTTATTTTATGAATTTTTAAATAAAATTTAATATTATGAATAAAAAAATTGAAATTATCATATTTACTAACTTATTTTCATTTAAGAGCCTTTGGGAAACACGACATCCAACTAACAAACCACGAGACCATCGAGCCAACCGGGAAAGTAGGGTTTGCAACTAATTATTAACATCTTTATTCCTCATAAATGAAGTGGTCCCCATTTGAATAATTTTTAATTACCCGAAAATATATTTACAAAAACAATTAACAACAAAGTATAAATTCTTACAAAATATCTAATAAATATAATGGTTTATGTTTGTCCACGGCCCCCCAACTTACGGTATGTGTAAAGGACATGCCCTCCAAGTTATGAAATTACAAATATAATACAATTTTTGATAAAAAATATGCATTTATAGCTCTTCAACTTCAATCAAATGCAAATAAAACACCTAGAGTTTCCAATACCGTTTATGATTGTCACTTTAATGAACTCGTAAATTTTTAATATTTCATGAACAATTGTCGAACATCAAAGGTAATTTTTGTATAATTTTTCAAATGGATCATATTTGTGTATTTTGTGATGAATTTTCAAACGATTTTCAACTTACGAAAAACCGGGTGCTAAATGTTAGGGGTAAAAAATAAACGGTATTGATAATTTTAGGTGTCATTTTTGCAATTTCGTAAGTTTGAGGGTATGTCATTTACACAGCTCGTAAGTTGGAGGGTTAATTATGTAATTTTTCTCTAAATATAAGATGTTATTAGTAATAACTCACAAATTTAAGTATATGTAAATTGTTTTATATAATTAGGTTTCTTAAATTAATTATGTTAAAAAAAGAGGATTAGAAAACTTATCCACAATCCAATTAAATATCTAAATTTAATAATTATTAGGTACAAGAAGGAAAGCATAAGGCACACACCATATACAACATAATTTATAATTAGCAAGGTGAATTTGATATCTAGAAAATGCATGTGATAGAATTCCCAGCTCCGTCCATTTGATCGGAAAAGTACTCACAGAAGTCTTTATCCAAGGCCCACCACGGCGGCTGCGGCCACCCATCGCCGGAGTCAACCACCGCAAACTCGCTTTTAGACTCATAGTTCCCTTCCAAACTTGGAAGCTCAATTATCTCACCGAGCTCGGCGTTAACGGCTTCACAGCTAGGCGAAGAAGGAGCGGTAGAATTTGTAGTTGATGATGTGGAATCTGCCGGAGATACAGAAAGATTACAAACCTCTTCCATCGCCGCCGCCTTCGCCGCCGCTGCTTGTACGTCTCTCGGTGACTGAGATTCTGGTCGTGGTAGAGACTCACTGAGATGTGGGAAATTGAGAACTGCTGAGCTTCCTTTAATACTCATAGCAGCTACATCATGTGCCCGCGCCGCCATCTCCGGCGTAGGGTAAGTTCCCAGCCAAATGCGCGATTTCTTCTTCGGCTGCCGGATTTCAGATACCCATTTACCCCAACTACGCATTCTGACACCTCTGTAAACCGGGTGCTTCGTTCCACAATCCTTGGCCCTTTTCTTCCCTTTTTTCTCAATTTCCGGCGACCCAACACCGGAGCTCCGGTCACCGGCCATTCCAATAATTTAAGACAAAATCAGTGAAGCGCAAAGATCCAAGTGGAACAATAGTTTGATACGCCTTGTAAATTAATGAATGATGAAAGCAAATATATATACAATGAATTCAAAGAAACATTATTGCTAAATAAAACAAAAAAGAAATATATAAATAGCATATATTATTACATGTCATCATTGCATTATTACTGTAGTTTTCTAGCGGGGGTTGGACCGTCAATTAATAATAATAAATTTTATAATTTAAATTTACGATATATGCATGTGATACTCTAACTACCACTTTTATTTGGAATTAATACATTTTTATATGTATACAAATTTACAAATATCTTATTAAATAATAATATTTTATTATTATTTAGAAGATATTCTCTATTTTTCACTATAAAAATATTGATATTATTAATATATTTCATATACTTAAATCCCACATCCCAAAATGAATGAGAATAATAGGTGTGTTTGGTTCCCTTATTAAAAAAGAACATAGATGTGGTGATTTTCAAATCGTCATTTTTAAACAAAAATATATTTGTGGTGTGTTCATCATTTAAAAAATTATAATTTTATAATTTGATATAATCGTGATTTTAAATTTTAAAATCAGTTGTGATATAATCGTGATTTAAGAAAATAATAATTTAATCTTGCTTCTAAAATTTATAATTTGATTATATTTATTATTTATATATATAAGGTTGCATTATTTTTAAAATAAATTATGAACATAATAACATAATTTTAATAAATATATTTAAAAATTCACGATTATCATCTCAGTGCATCCCAGTTTTAGAAATGTGAACCAAACCAACCCAAAAATTGATTTGCTCATTTTTTTCTTAGTATATTTATCGAATTTTGTACGTTATATCTTACAAACTCCACCTTATAAGTCTTATAAACATTGTCGGATTCTAAATATACATAATATATTGTAAATGCATTCAATTGACCAACTTTAACTGATAAATTGCTGTTGACAAAGACAAGTTTTATACAATTTGTTTTATTATACTATCAAATAAAATGATGGTTTTGGTTCATTATATAACAATTTATATTTTTTACTAAATAAAAAAGTTGCTACTTATATACAAGGGCTTTTGCGGCATAATAATTCGGATCGAAAAACTGATCATATTTGTACAATCTGTGCACCCACTGTGAGGTGCAGGGGTGGAGTTTTTTTAGTTGAATAACACTGTTAGGGGTGTGCCCCATGTATGATTTTCCTAAGAAAACATTTAAAAATTACATTTAAATTAATTTGTATGATATTTTATGACATCCTACATATTATGTGCTAAAATTGTTTGAAATATTATCTGAATAATATTTTTTTCAAAAAAATATATTGTATTTTTAAAGAACTAATACGAGAAAATGGCGACTTGAGTCCCCAAAGTTTCCAAAGTTTCGAGTGGCAAAAACAGTTCTCAAAGTTTTGATGATTTGGCAATTTTGGTCCCCAAAGTTGCGTATTTTCGCAAAAATACGTCCCCAAAGTTTGCGAATTTTGGCAAAACCGGCCCCCAAATTAATTTTGGTCCGGGGACCTAATTTGTCACAAATAAAAACTTTGGGGACCAATTATGCCACACACACATAACTTTGGGGACTGGTTTTGCCAAAATTCGTAAACTTTGGGGACCGGTTTTGCGTACATGAAACTTTGGGGGCTGGTTTTACCAAAATTGGAAAGTTAAGGGATTAAAATTATCAAAAATTTCAAACTTTGGGGACCAAAACTGCCTTCCGCCCAATAATTAACTTATATTGATAAAATTTGTAAAATTAACGAATTTTATATCCTTACACTTCTCACTCGCACCATGTAACCAAGCTACAAAGAAGTATACTCTACATCCTGGGACATGTTCCATATATGCATATGTATTTTAGGGTGATACGAAAAATTAATCATATAGTTTCATCGATTTAACAAATATAATCTAAAAGTTTCATAATTGTGGCAAATAAATTTTGAACCCCAAATTCCGGGAAAGATAAATTAGGTCATCATATTTTCTATAATTTACTAAAATCGATTATCAAAGTTTTGTGTGAATAAAAAAATTTATGCTCAATATTTTTAAATTTTTACAATCAAATTTTGTCGATTTTATAAAACTTTGACCCCAAAAATCAATTTTGTCGATTTTATAAAACTTTGATAATCAAATTTTGTTTGATTCTGTAAAGTAGGTTGAAGAATATTGCAAAAAATAGAGGCATATACCCTTACACTTCTCATTCGCACCCGAGTAACCTAGCTACACATAAGTACCATAATTATACTATGGGTAGTGGGTTGTGTTCTATATAAGCATGTGTATCTCAGGGTGATAAGTAAAATGGTCTATGTAGTTTTATAGATTTAACAAATTGACTTATTTTCATAATTGTGGCAATTAAATTACGAACTCCAAAGGTCAAGAAAATACAAAATAGATTATCATATTTTCTATAATTTAGCAAAAGTGATCATCAAAGTTTAGTGTCACTTGCAAAATTTATGCTCAATATGTTTCAATTTTTACAATCGAAGCTCTTCGCAAAAAAAAATTTGTAAACTTTTATAAATTTTGAGAATCAAATTTGTTTTATTTTGTTAAAGTATGAGGATGAATAGTGCAAAAAAACGAGACAAATTTCTCACTCGCACCCGTGTAAGCTAGCTACACATATGTATCTTATGGTGATGAGTATAAATGATATGTACTTTATTTAACAAATTTGATTTTCAAAGTTTCATAATTGTAGCGAAAATTATGAACCCCAATGTTCGGAAAAGGAAAAATAGGTCATCATATTTTCTATAGTTTAGCAAATCGATCATGAATGTTTAGTATGTATGAGAAATTGATCCTCAATATTTTTAATTATTACAATCCAAACCCTTTCACAAAAAAATCAAATTTGATTATTTTATAAATTTATAAATCAAATTTTATTGGTTTTGCAAATTATGGGGATCGAAATTTGAGAACTACAAAAATCATTCAAAAATTTATGAACCTAATTGATCAAAATTATCAAACTTAGGGGAATAAGCTATTTTCTGTGTATCTTATGTTCTAGTTATTGTTTATTAGAATTAAAATTTTATTAATAAGATTAAATCTAAATTAAAAATTATTATTACCCCTTGGGCATTTATGTCAACATCTGTCACTCTCCTGTCTCCTCAATTAATCAAAATTTAAATGATCAATCAAATTTCGTGACATTATTATTTTAAAAAAATCATATCACGATAGAAACCAATCAACAGTTTGGTGGGATACATTAATCACATCATTAAAAAAATAATCAATATAATGCCATTTTTTAGGTGATATTATTAAATAAATAGGTAGCCGTTCTCAATATTATTAATTATTCAATTATTAACCTGTATAAAATACACTATATCTCTATAAGTAATGCTGCCCATGTATCAATTTATATATTAGTAGTAGTGTAATTACGTATGCTCTATTTATTATATATAACTAGTGTGCATTATACACTAATAGTGTTTTTAATGCGACGTCGTATTCCACTTATGACTGTAATTGGAATTGTGGGATATGTCTTTTTTAACCTTTAATACATTTAAAAAAATGACTTGTTTTGTCCCTAATACTTTGTGATTTTAACAAATTGTTCGTCAAATTTTAGATCGGCATCAGTAATCTCTTTATTTTGATTATATTGGTTAAAAATATTTTAAAATTTCCTAAATTTGACAAATTCGATTTCTATAGTACAAATTAGTCCACAAATGTTAATAGTCAATTTTACCATATATTAAACTTTGAAAACATGTTTTCACAAAATTTATAATGTATGAAGATTAATTTTATCAAATTTTGAAAGTATGTAGACTAGTTTTAACAAAATTTTAAAGTATATAAACTACTTTTGTCTTCGAACATTTTTTAATATTAAATTTGTCAAAAATAAAAAAATTCATGACCAAAATTTGACAAATCATTCAAAATATCAAGACCTTAAATATCAAATGGAACTTTATATTTATATTTGTTGTTGTGCATACAACTTTAGAAAACAATAGTTTAATGAATGTGGATACTTCTAAAATGAACTATAGTATTATATTTGTAAAAAATGGAAATTATCTTTCAAATTTAATATAGTTCCAATATTTTTAAATAAAGTCCTTAAATTTATTTATATTATAAATTATAATATTAAAAAGCATTAAATCCAAGCATGCGAATAACATATTTATAATCATGTTAATTCAATTTATTATTACATATCCGTTTCACAAAATCTCCCACCAACACCATATCACTAATTCTTGTCTAATCAAACATAATGTAGATGATAATGTTCATGATAAATTGAAAATAGTTTGAGATGTTATATAGTGTCGAAAATTTAAAATAAATAAATATATTCATTCAAGTTTGGGTAAATAAGAAAATAACGTGTTTGATTTTCAAACTTTTTAAATTTTGGCACATTTGGTACTCGAATTATAATTTAACATCGTTAGAATCCCTAGTCTCTACTTTATTTATATTTTTATAATATTTACATTGAAATTCATAAATTAGTTGGCTATCTATTCTTAGTTGATTTTGATAGAATGAGATTATTGATCTCGAATAATTGATTTCTGCACTCAAATTGTCCTATTTGGAAATTAAAAAAACTAATAAATTAATATTATACTAAGGGCATTTTGGTCAATGTATGTACCTTTAACATAAACAATTTATGTTCTTGTCTGTGGGTGAGGAAATTAGTTTTTTTTACAACTTTGATTATGATGTATTAAGCATTTGTTAATTAAATTATTTCAATATCCAATTATCGGATAGCCTACAATTTTTTTTCCAAATAAATAAAAACTAAATTTATCTAAAATAATTTTATACAATATTCTAAAAATTTTTATTAAAAAGTGACACACCTATCGAATTACGCACGAGGTGTTGCGTGAGTATGGTACGAAGACAAGTTAATCATGCAACCCATCAATAATGTATCCCAATTTTTATGGTACGAATAATAAAATTGTATTGAAAAAATAGTAAGTAAATAAAAATTGGAGAATAACCATAAAAATTATATAAAGAATTTTATATATTGTAGGAGATCATAAGATGTAACTTGATAAAACGGTACGTAATAATCTTTAATATTCCAAATTTTATTTTTTAGAATTTATTAAATCTAGATGCATTTTATTATTTTATTTTAATTTATTATATTTTTCATATGTCATTAATTTTGTATTTCAAGATTTAATTTAAACTTGTTTCATATTCTATCATTATTCTTTAGTCCTCATGTTCACAAAACTATTAATTTTTTTAAACACACACTAATGCTCTATAACAAAGTTTTTTTAGTGTAAATATTTAAATTTACAAAAAAAAATATAATCTCAATTTTAGTATGTTTAGCAAGCATTCATTATGGTACAGGTAAATCGTGAATTCTTTCATATAACTCGAGATGAAATACAATGTAAATGAATAGTAATATGTCGTGTTTTCATTACTATGTAATAAAAATACAATGTAAATAAAAACAGGAGGAAGTCAGTTTTTTATTTTTTGATATTTAACATATTTGAGTGCTAAATCCCTAATTATGATATTGTTGTGGTTTTTTTAGGGCTACCAAAAGTTATCGAATTATGATCGAAATAATTGTTCAAGATTAGATTTTTAGATTTGTAGGTGTTTGTGGGATAACTTAGAGTAAGGAGATATTGCAAACACAAGTTATTTAACACGAAAAACCGTTCGGATCCCGAAGCAACATTTGTTTGGATTTAGTTTGAGTTTATATTTACGGAATACTTCGAAACAACGAGACAAGTAAGAAATATGGTCTTCATCATTCATAGATTTGACAATCATATCATCAATATATACTTCCATAACGTGACCTATCAAATTCCTAAATATTTTGTTGACCAACCTCTGGTATGTTGCTCAAACGTTCTTTAAGCCGAAAGGCATAACCTCATAGCAATAAACGCTATCTTCTGTCATGAATAATAACTTCTTCTTATCTTCCTTAGCAAGGAAGATCTGATGGTACCCGGAATAAGCGCCCATGGTACTCATCATTGTGCTGCCAGCTACAACATCCACCAATCGGTCAATATGCGGCAGCGAGAAAGGATCCAACTCATAGCTCTTGTTGACGTCGGTAAAGTCGATGCACATCCTCCACTTCCTGTCAGCGTTGGAGACCACCACTGAGTTCGCAACCAACTCAGTGTAGTGAATCTCTCTAATAAAACCCGACATCAATAATTTGTTCACCCGGGCCCGGATGACCTCAATTTTCTCAGGAGAATAACACATCCTCTTTTGCCTAATAGGCTTTGCTCCGGGCTCAGTTTTGATCCGATGCTTACTATTGGATCGGTCAATCCGTGGCACATCGTCAGGGGTCTAGGCGAATATGTCCACATTACTTCTCAGCAAGTGGACCAACTTCTCTTTAAAAGCCTAGGCCAAGTGCGCCCCGATACGGGTTCCATAGCTTGCCTCGGGTGCGGCGCTCTTCGAGCAAATCCACCCGGGCTCTCTTTATTGGTGCCAGAGTTCGGCACGAGCTCATGTAGCACTGTCTTGTTACTTTCTAGTTCCCCTTGACAGAAATCCCTCCATGAGTGGAGGGGAACTTGAACATCATGTGGTACGTAGAAGGGACCGTCTCAAACTTACTGAGATCGGTCCGTCCAATAATCACGTTCTAAGCCAAGTCAACTTCAATGACGATGAACTCCAGGGTTTCCGATCGGTCCCTATTCGGCTCCCCCAACGTGACTGGGAAGAGAATATTCCTATACGGGATCACACTCCTTTGGTCAAATACCTAATGGTTTATGTTGGCAATAGGGAGATCATGAGCCGCGGCTCCTAGCGTCTCAGCCACTTCACGCTTCATTAGATTGGATGAAGCCCCGGTGTCCACGAAAATCATGTGGAGCAGTCGGTCGGCGATGATTCTAGTGATGATGAGAGGATCATCACTAGGATCGGTAACCCCTTCCCAATCGACCGCGGTGAAGGTAATATCGTCCTCGAAGGTAGAGGACCGCTCGGCCGAATCATACTTTACCAGCGCTACAGACTCGGAGCCTTCGGGGAACTCCTCGCGCGCTGCTCTCATTCGGTCCCTGACCGACTCATTCATTCTTATTCCGCCGGAAGTAACATAAATATTTGTGGCAACCTCCCTGTCCCAAGGCACCACCTCATTTGGATGAGGTTGGATGCCTACTTCAGCAGGTGGGGGAGCGGGCTGCTCCAGTCTTCCACCTTTGTTTTGCGGGGCTTTGCCGCCACGGCCCCGCCATCTCCTGCTTCAGCCCTGGCCACGGTTTTTTCGCCGTGCTCACCTCTGTCTTGTTCGGGCTAGGGGGACCTTCGCTCCCCTGCCCTGTCATTGTAGTGTCGGTGCTGGCCCCGATTATCTCTCCCCCTCGACCGATGACGATCGTCACCATGATTACTTCTTTGGGGAGACTTCGCCCGCTTTCCCTTATGACCATAGGGATTCTCCTTATCTATCGTTGCTACTATTTCTCGCAGCAGCGAGAATTTCAGCGTTAGGTGATTGCGGTTGTGATACAACTTGAAATATACTCGAATGTCCTCCTTCTTTGGGGGGGACATCCTTCTAAGCCACAGCCGCTACTTCTCACGGCTGCTTTTTAGGGTATGAAATAATATGATCACCCGCGGGTTCAGAATTTCCGCTAGGCTTCCGATAACCAGCTCACAGCGCTTCGTCCACCCTGATGTACTTGTTGATCTTCTGAATGAGTTTTACCAAGATGGACGGTGAGTTTTTCACAAGGTTGGCTGAAAGGCCACATGCTCCCAGGATCTGTTGTAGAATATCAATGTTGTCTCGGAGTTCTAGCTTGATACCCCGAGCGATTATGTTGAACTTCTCAATGAAAGATCGGATACTCATCTTCGTCGTGATATATTTCAAACTGTATAGTTCATGTCTACTTCGAAGCGGTCCTACATTTGGAGTAAACTGTTCCGAAAAAGCCAAGATGAATCCGCCATACGACTGTATGGATCGGGCCTGCAAGTTCTTGAACCAGGTCCGGGCATTGCCCTATAATCCGGCCGCGAATATGTGGGACTTCAATGAGTCAGAGGCCCAAACGGTCCCCGTCCTCATCTCGAAATCCATGACATGATCGATCGGATCACCATCGCCTCAGAATATTGGCAACCCTTTCGGGTTGCGGTAATATCGATCGGGGGCTGCCGCTCAGATCTCTTCAGAAAAATGGAGCATCAAATCTCCCAGTGCGGCAGAGACACCTCCAGAATGCTGGGATGATTCATGGGCCACATATAGATTATACCACCAGTCATCATCCTTACTTTGCCTGATCAGGGCATCCATGGCCGATCGAATAGTCCAAGATCGCGCCCAAGATCGAGCCCACAATCCATCTGCGTTCGCAGGTTCTCCAACTCTCTGGTAAATTCATCATTGCGTCTTTGCATCTGTTCGTCATGAGTCCCAAGAACGGGAGTTGGGGTTCTAACTGGAGGAGGTGGAGTAGATGGGTATCTCTGCCTCCTTATTGTCACTCCGTACCTTATAATCTCCTCTTCATCGGAGCTTCGCGCGTCAGGGTCGCTTTCGTACCCTCTGCTTGCTGGAATAGAGCTTGTGATAGCCGGTGGTTCTGTTCCACTCCTCTCCGGCGTAACTTCGATTATTGCTTTCCTGAAAACAGCCTGCAGGTCCTACAGAGAGAACGTTGATGCTGGAAGGCTGCTCGGAAGCGTGTCACTATCGTTGGTCGAAGTTCCGGTTGCCATACCTTTGATTATCCTATCCAAGGTAAAGATCTCAAATGGGGATTAGAAAATCGTCCCCACAGTTGGCGCCAAACTCTTGTGGTATGAAAACCGAGGGTGTCAACAGTCGTCCGGTTCGTTGCAAGACGAACTCGGTTTTAATTTGTTTTGTAGGAGGAAAACGATTTAGAATCAAATGTAAAAGGACAAGACAATTTTAGAGTGGAAAACCTCTGAAAGAAGGGGAAAAAACATTTGAATAAGAGCTGGAAATGCTCTTAGTAGATCCAATAATCAAGCTATTCATTACAAATGCCATATTTTTTCTTTAGAAATAACAGGTGAATGGATAGCTTAAGGTAAACAGGAGAAAACAGAAGAAGATGAAGATCTTGTTTTCGTTCCCAAGTGTTCCCTTTTATATGCCTTTCGTGCTGTGTGAATAGTAGGGTGTTGTTTTGTACTTGTTTCATGCGGCTAGGTCGGCTCGTGTCGGGTGGGACAGCCGCCGGGCTTAGCTCTAGCCGGCTGCACGGCGCCAGGCCTTTCGGCGTTACTAGCCGGCTGTCTCCAGACCAGAGGAGGATCGTACGACTCTGTCAGGCACGTCTCTAACAAGATTATCATAGGCTATTGTCACATGTTGAGGAGTGCGGATGGCCTGAAGCGTAGTCTGTGCGTTCTGGACCGATCGGTCCCGATGAGGAGGAGAACGCATGATTCCATCGATCGCTCCCGATCACTAAGATCGGACCACCCATTCGCGTGAGCTGGATCTGGGCCTCCAAGTTCGTCTTATGTCACTTGGGCTGGTCTGACTAAGTTTGGGCCTAACTAGGTTTGGGGTACTGGGTTCCGAAGTTCTCATCAATATTATGTTGTAATTTTTTTTTGACAATTAACATCTTTGAGTATTAAAATCTGTAATTAAGATTATTTTGGGTTTATATTTTTATGACAATTAACCTATTTGAGTACTTAATCCCTAATTAATAATATATGATGTTTTTATATTTTTTCTACAATCAACATATTTGAGTATTACACTCTCTAATTAATAATATAACCTATTGTAAGTTTCTTTGACAATTAACATATTTGAGTATTAAAATCTCTAATTAAGAATATCTTGTGTTTAAATTGTTTTAGACAATTAACATATTTGAGTATTAAAATCCCTAATTAATAATATATCGTATTTTTATTTGTTTCTAGCATATTTGAGTATTGCAATGTTTAATTAATAGATTTGTGTATCAGAATCCCAAAGTAAATATATATAATATTTTTATTTTTTCGAAAATTAACATATTTGAGTATTAAAAATCCTAATTAATAATATTTTGTGTTTAAATGATCTTAACAATTAACATATTTGAGTATCAAAATCTCCAATTAGAATATTTTGTGTTTAAATTTTTTTACATAATTAACATATTTGAGTGTTAAAATCCCTAATTAATAATATTTTGGGGTTTTAATTTTTTCGACAACTAACATATATTTGAATATTACAATTTCTAATTAATAATATGTCGTGTTTGTTTTACAATTAACATATTTGATTATCAAATTCTCTAATTAATTTTTTAAAAAAATTAACATATTTGAGTAATAAAATAAATAATAATAATATATATATATTTTTTATATTTTTTTACAATTAACATATTTGAGTATTAAAATACCTAATTAATAATATGCCATGTTTTATATTTATTCAAAAATTAACATATAGACTATTCAAATCCAAAATTAATAATATATCGTTTTTTTATTTTTATACAATTAACATATACTTGAATATTACGAACCTAGTTAATAATATATCATGCTCTTAATTTTTTTACAATTAATATATTTGAGCATTAAAATACCTGATTAATAATATATACATATTTCCCTCATAATTTCTTTGCATGTGTTAGTTTTAAGTTCATTATGTACTTCACCAATCACCACTACAACAACCTTATAACTCTCCTGTCAAATATTGTCGATCGCATTAGTTCAAGAGGCACATATTGTACCTACGAAACTACTTCATGGCATGTTAGAGTTGTTATTCGATCCGAAAAAACTGATCGCGTCGTGTTCATGTTCATTCATATTTTTATTCCAACTAGTTCATATTTTATTCGAATGTAAAACTATGTTCAAACATTGTTCAAATTATTAAGTGAATATTCATGTTTATTCTAATAGCTTGTTCGAACATGTTTGTACTATTTGGCGAAATTCATCAAAAATAAATAAATTTTGTTATTTCACAAACAAAATCATAAAAATAAATATACCAAAGAAATAATCAAACAATTATTTTCACGAAACAAAAAAGATCAATTCAAGTCATTTATAATTCATTATCCATAAAAAACATTATGCGCTATATAGTAATTTTTATTGCCAAAGCATAAAAAATCAATGTCATTTATTTTAATAAATCTGGAAAATATATTTGTTCACGAACATTCACATTTGTTTACGAAAATGTTTGTGTTCGTTCAAATTATAAACGAAAAGAAAATAATGTTCGAACAATATTCATATTTTTATTCAAACAAACGAACACGATCACATTCGAGTCGAACACAAATTGTTCACGAACGGTTCTGATCGTGTAACAGCCCTATGGCATGTGTTAGGCTTTAAACATTTTCCTTTCTAATTTTCGTTAACTAAAATCGTTAGATGTCAATTTGTACATGTGTTATTTTATCAGTTTTTGTTGGTTTTGTCGGTCTGTTTAATGGTTTTTACAATAAGGAAAATAAATTAATAAATTATGAATTTTATGTATATACATATAAATTAATATTTTAATATATTTTACAATAGTCATGCTATAATCAAGATTTTAAAAATCGGTATCATATGCTATATGGGATGAATCCAATCTATGTTGGGTATATCGGATCTGCAAAAGACATGTCGTGTAATAGTACAATAAATTATACAATTAATTTAAAGAAACTAAAAAATTCTTATAACATTTCTAATATATATTATTCTTACTTCGAAAAAAAAATTTAGATATGACCTAAGCTTATGAAAACCAATATCCACCTATATTTAGTTATATGCCCTAATACTAGTACGTTACGAAATTTATGGCATATTGGTCCAATACTATTGCTATAGTTTTCCAAATTTTTGAAATTAAGCTGAATTTTATATTAAACCTTATTTAATTATTAATTAATTTAATTGGTTAATAATTTCGACCGATTAACCGATAACTTAATGAGAACTAACCGACGGCCGTAGGGGTGGGATTCGGTCGGTTAAGCGGTTAAACGGTCAAAACATTTTCGGTTAATCGGTTTTGTAGCCCAATATTTGAAAACCGAAACCGAAACCGACGGTTAATCGGTTACTGTTTAACCGATTAATTTTTTAAAAAATTTCAACAAACTTTGTTCCATTGTCAATATCTTTATTTGAGAGTTTGATTTTCATACTTTTTGAATATGTACTGTTATGGTCCCTTTTTAGGGGTACCAACAGTCGTCCGGTTCGTTCCACAAACGAACTCGGTTCTGATTTATTTTAGATGTGGAAGACGATCAAAAGCTGGAAATAAAATAAGTGCACGGCGATATATAGTGGAAACCCCAGGAATTGGGGTGAAAACCACTCGACTAAGAGCAGATTATGCTCTTAGACTGTTCACTAAAGAAATAATTCATAGTCAATACAAGAGAGACTAATGAAAATGACAAGGTAAAGAAAGCGGTAAGAATTCCGGCAGGGTAACAGCCTGTTCTTCCGCGTCCAAAGGGTCCTGCTATTTCCGTCGCCTTACCCTGTATTTATAGAGTTCATAGCGTGTGTAGATCACGCCCCGTAACGGCCTCTGACAGGTTTGTTAGAGGTTGTTATTGCGGGATGTAAAACGAGGTCGGGACCGAAGCGTGGTCTGCGTGATCGGGCCCGAAGCGTGGTAAACGTGGGAAGGCCCGAAGCATAGAAAACGTGAGTTGTAACCGTTCTGTAACCGCTCGGACCGAACCCAAGTGCCAGCTGGCAGAAAACGCTTTATTTCGTTAAGGCCAGCTTCGGTCCTCTAGTTAAACATCGGGCCGTTCTTCCTTAGAGGTGTGAGTGGGCTGTAAGGATTCATTTTCGCCATTTGAATTGGTCCAATCGTTGCTGGGCCTTACCCATCATAAGGTACCCGGTCCTAGAGTTCTCATCACTAGCCCCTCGGGCTTGATTGCCAATCGCAGAGGTGATACAAGGCCGATCACATGATGTTTGCACATTCATGAGAACAATGGACCATACCTGTAGGTAGTGAGAGTCCATGGGACCGAAGTTTGCCTTAGTGTGTGGATCGACCATGCTTAAGACCTAATAACGTACATTTAAATTATACATTAATTTTCGTTATTCTTTAAATATTAATTCCCAACCCGCGCCTCTTCACCTTCGGTAGTTCAAGAGGCGTGATGAGTGTGCTCCGTACTGTCACAGTCTTGGGCGGTATTACGTGGCGGCACGTCATTGGCTGGGGATTAATATTTAAATCGGGATTTAGGGCACTGTTTCTCCTCACCGTCATTATCGCGAAGGAGAAATCGCAGCGAGTTCTTGTGCCCTCAATCGATCTTTCGTCCAACCCTCTTCCAATCCGTTTTTTCTAAGGTATATTTTCATGGCTCCTCACAAAATGCGTTATCCTTCTATGTATGAGTTGGACATTGAGGAGTTTAGGTCTAGGTTTTCAATCACGGCACATTACTTTATTTGGAAGGGACGGGAAGATATTCCCTGTTTCCTTCCGACGGAGATGAATGTGCCGGCGTCTGCTATTCCGGTTAGTTACGCCTCTTTAAAGTGCGGGCTTCGTTTTCCGCTACATCCTTTTGTAGCGGATGTGCTTAAAGAAATCCACTGCCCCACTTTTGCGTTATTCCCGGGCAGTTACGTATATATTGTAGCGTTTATTTTTTATTGTCACCAACAGAATCAGGCCCCAACCTTGGAACACTTCTTTAACCTGTTCTTGGTTGGGTCCCGAAAGGGGAAGGGTCTGTTGGGATGCCGTAAGCTGTATTACATAGCGGTGCGCACCAAAGAGTGCGCAATTGTAGATAAAGAGGAGTCTCTTCATGCGTGGGAGGCTTGTTATGTGTGGATGACAGTTCCGAAAGAGGATCTGTTGAAAGTATGGCCACGCATAACTCACCCATGCATAGGTCAGTTGGACCGAAGCAGGTTCAGCCCCTCCCGCACGGACACCGCAAACACACTTGCGATGTTCCCCCCTCCCGAAGCACGCCTTAATCGAATAGATCTGCTTCAGGAGAGAAGGTTAATAGAGATGGGTGTCGGGTAGGACCGGAGTCCCAGCCCCGAAGGGGGTTTTATCTTCTAGTTCAGATTCAGATCCGTCAGAAGGATCGGGTATGAAATAGTGTTTATATTTTAATCTTTCCTGATCCATATGTATTTGTTTTGCAAATTCAACTGAGACGATGCCGAGCGCACGTTTTAAACGTATGGCAGCTACTTCGGTCCGTCCTTCTGAGGGACAAAGGGAAGCATCGGGCAGCGCTGAAGCAAGTGAATCGGCAACGGGGGGCACGGTGGTCCCTTGGGGTCAGGGAACCCCCCGATACAAACAACCAGCGTGGGCACGTTGACCCTTCGCTGCACCGGGCAGTCCTCAAGCGGAGAAGGGCCTGCGTTTCGGGTATTTGTTGTTCGCTTTAGCGGATAACATACATGGGGTTTAAATTGCGAAGTATCTGGATAACATGCGAGAGCAGGTTATCCAGACGTTCGGGCTTTTCCATTCGGACGAGCGATGGAAGGCGATCGAGCCACTGGAGAATGATGGCAAGTTTCAGGTCATTCCAACTTTGGAAGAGCCTGTGCTGGAAGAGAACCATTTCTTCTATCTCTTTGAAGAGATGGAGAAAGCGGTCAACCAGAAGGTGGCAGATCAAGAGGAAGAGTTGAAGCGGCTCGCCGATCGGACCGAACCCCAGGAGCCCGAAGCAGAAGACAAAGAAGAAGGGCAGATTAGTTAGATCTTAGATATTACTTTGTATCTGCCGTTCTTTTTGTTTAATATAAGATTTTCCTCCTTTTCTCTTCAGCTTTAGTTGTTTTGATTACCAGAATGAACTGATATAACTAACTTCAGAATATACTAATAAGTTTAATTTTAACGAAGTAGTTTATCTTAACTTCAGAATAAACTAACAAGTATAAGATCGGGGACACTTACAGGGTGTCAACCATCGGTCCCGGACGTTATATTNCGGTCACTGGAATCTCGACCGAAGGTCGGTCCTGAACTTGGACCGAAATAGTGCTCGGCTCTATGTCGGGTATGCCCGAAGCCAATCTGGCGAGTGCATCAGCAACCTTGTTTTGTTCTTGTGGCACATGGTCCAGGGAGAACTCATTGAACTTCTTGGATAACTCCAGAACTTTGGCGCAATACAACCTCATCATCGGATCGTGAGTTTCAAATCTCCCTGCGAATTGTTCCACTACTAACTTCGAGTCTGAGAACATTCGCACTCTGCTAACTCTCATTTTTCGAACCAAGGTCATTCCTGACAATACTGCCTCATATTCTACCACAATATTTGTTCCAGCAAAGGAAAACTTGACTGCGGAATGAATAAGATCATCTTGTACCGTTGTCAGAGTAATGCCCGCTTCTCTTCCCCCGAAGGTTGATCCATCTACGTGGATTGTCCATCGATCATCCTCCTGGTTGAGATAAATGGCCGATCGGGTCATTTCAACCACAAAATCGGCTAGAACCTGAGCTTTGATCGCCCTTCGGGGCAGGAATTCCAGATACATAGCGCTGAGTTTGATAGCTCATTTTGCCAATCTTTCATTGAAGTCCTTCTGTTTAAGGAGTATCTTCAGAGGCTGATCCGTATAAACATAGACCGTTCGGCCTTCGAAATAATGCTTCAACTTGGATACAACTTTCTTCAAAGCTAGCATGAATTTCGCCAAGGTGGAATACCTGGTCTCATCAGATACTAGAGAATAACTGACATAATAAACATGTCTATGAATGTCATCTCGTATGGTCACCAGAGCTGCGCTGACGCCAACTTCGGGCACCGCAAGATATAACCCCAAAGGTTCATCACAAGTTGGATTTACCATCACCGGGGGAGTGCTTAAATAAGTTTTGAACTCAAAGAAGGCCCGATCGCATTCTTCGGTCCAATCCATATGGCTCGCTTTTCTTAGCACTCTGAAAAAGGTAAGGCCCGGTCTGTGGATTTCGAAATAAACCTGCTCAGCGCGGCTAGTCGGCCAGTAAGCCTTTGAAATTCTCTTTTGTTTCTCGGAGGTTGTATATCAATGATAGCTTGCACCTTCTCAGGGTTAACCTCTATGCCTTTCTCTGAAACATAATATCCTAAGAATTTTCCACTTCGGATCCCGAAGCAGCACTTGTTTGTATTTAGTTTGAGCTTATATTTTCGGCATACTTCGAAACAATGAGACAAATAAGAAAAATGGTCTTCATCATTCATAGATTTTACAATCATATCGTCAACATACACTTCTATCATATGGCCAATCAACTCTCTAAAGATTATGTTGACCAACCTTTGGTATGTTGCTCTAGCATTTTTGAGACCGAAGGGCATAACCACATAACAGAAAACCCCATCTTCGATCATGAACAATGATTTCTTCTGATCTTCTTCAACCAAGAAGATCTGGTGATACCCAGAGTAAGCATCCATGGTACTCATCATGGTGCTACCAGAAACAGCATCTACCAGTCGGTCGATGTGCGGCAACGGGAAAGGATCTGACTCACAGCTTTTGTTCACATCGGTAAAATCGATGCACATTCGCCATTTCCCGTCCGGTTTGGAAACCACCACTGGGTTTGCAACCCATTCAGTATAGTGGATTTCTCTGATAAATCCCGACCGTAGCAGCTTATTCACTTCAGCCCGGATGATCTCGATCTTCTCAGGAGAATAGCGTCTCATTTTCTGCCTAACAAGCTTCATTCCAGGCTCAGTATTGATCCGATGTTCACTATCGGATCGGTCAATCCCCAGCACATCATCCGGGGTCCAAGCAAATATATCCACGTGGCTTCTCAGCAGGTGGATCAGTTCTTTTTCAAAGTCAGGGGCTATATGAGCCCCGATGCGAGTTGTCTTTGTTGAGTCATCCTCAACCAGATTAATCAATTTGAACCCTACGGGTTCCATCGCTTGCCTCGGGTGCGGCAGCTCTTCCAGCAGATCCACCCAAGCCCTCTTAATTGGTGCCAACGTTCGGCACGAGCTCATGTAGCATTGTCTAGCTACCTTCTGATCCCCCTTAACAGAAATAGCTCCATGAATGGAGGGGAACTTGAGCATCATATGATAGGTAGAAGGGACCGCCTCAAACTTACTCAGGTCGGTCTGTCCGATAATAGCGTTGTAAGCCAAGTCGACTTCAACGATAATGAATTCCAGGTCTTCAGATCGGTCCATGGATGGCTCTCCAAGGGTAACGGGGAATAACATCTTCCCACATGGAATAACACTTCTTTGGTCGAACGACCCAAGAGTTATGTTGGCGATCGGCAGATCGTGAGCAGCTGCTCCCAACATCTCAGCGACCTCGCGCTTCATCAGATTGCACGAGGCCCCAGTATCCACCCAGATTCTGTGGACACGGGGGTTCCTGATGACCCCTGTAATGGTGAGGGGGTCGTCACAGGGATCAATGATCCCTTCCCGATCAGCCGGGGTGAAAGTGATGTCCTCTCTGAAAAAGGAGGACCGATCCATGGGATCATATTTTACCAGCGCCACAGATTCGGAGCTCTCAGCAGAGTCTCCGCGCACTGTTCTCTTTCGGTCTCGGACTAATTCATTTATTCTCAATCCACCGGAGATAACATTAATATCTCCGGCCACTTCTCTAGGTGCCGCCTCCTTTCGAGGAGGTTGGGCACCAGTTTCAGCAGGTGGGGGAGCAGCCTGCTCCTGTCTCCCACCCTCATTCTGCGGGGCTCTGCCGCCACGGCCCCGCCATCTTCTTCTTCGGCCCTGACCACGGTTCTTGCGACCGTGTTGGCCTCTTTCTTGCTCTGGCGGAGGAGACCTTCGATCCTCCGTCCGATCATTATAGTTTCGGGGTTGTCCCCGATTATCTCTTTCCCGCGGCCTGTGACGATGGTCACCTTGATGGCCCCTTCGGCGGGATTCCGCTCGCTTGCCCTTCTGACCATTCCGGTCGGCCTTTTCTTTACTCATTGCATCTACTGTCTCTTTCAACAGCGGGCACTTCAAGGTCGAGATTATGATGAATCTCACAATACACCCGATTGTCCTCATGCTTCGAGGGGACGTCTTTTTCACTCACAGCTGCTACTTCTCGCGACTGTTTCTTCGGGTATGAAACCCTATGATCACATGCGGTCCCGCTAGGCTTCCGATAACCAAGCCCCAGCGCCTCATCTACCTTAATATACTTGTTGATTTTCTGAAGAAGTTTTCCCAAGGTAGATGGTGGGCTTTTCATCAAACTGCCCGAAAGGCCGCACGGTCTTAAGACCTGCTGTAGAATATCGATTTTATCCCAGAGCTCGAGTTTGATGCCCCGGGCGGTCCTGTTGAATTTCTCCATAAAGGACCGAAGACTCATTTTCGCCGGGATATATTTTAGCTGATATAGTTCCTGACTACTTCGAGGCGGTCCTACATTTGGAGCGAATTGCTCTGAGAAAGCCAAAATAAACCTGCCATACGACTATATGGATCGGGCCCGGGCATCGCCTTGTAATCCTGCCGCGAAGATGTGGCACTTTAATGAATCAGAGGCCCGAACCTTTCCCATTCGTAACTCGAAATCGGCGACATGATCGATCGGATCACCATCGCCACGAAACGTCGTCAACCCCTCGGGGTTGCGATAATGCCGATCTGGGACTGCTGCCAAGATTTCCTCAGAAAAGGAGAACATCAAATCTCCCAAGGCGGCTGATACGCCTTCAGATTGCTCGGATGACGTTTGGACAGCATGTAAATTATGCCACCAATCTTCATCCTTACTTCGCCTGATAGGAGCCTCCATGACCCTGTTAAATAAACCAGGATTGCGTCCCAGATTCGGTTCGCAATCCTTCAATGCACGCATTTTCTCTAACTCCCTGGTGATCTCATCTATTCGTCGCTGCATCTGCTCCTGGTCATTTCCAGGAGCGGGAGTTAGAGCTCTGGCCGGAGGGGGAGGAGTAGATCGATATCTAGGCCTCCTCGTTGTGACGCCACGCCTTATGATTTCCTCTTTATCAGTGCTGCGTTCGTCAGGATCACTCTCATAACCTCTGCTTCTGGGAACAGGGCTGGATGCAGCCGGTGGTTCTATTCCTGTTTTCTCCGACGTAATTTCCAGTACCACCTTCCTAACGACAGCTTTCAAATCCTGTAAAGTGAATGTTGGTGCTGTAAGGCTGTCGGGAAGCACGTCACTATCATTGGTCGGAGTTCCAGTCGCCATGCCTTTGATTATCCTATCCATGGTAGAAAACTCAAATGGGATTAGAGAATCGTCCCTACAGACGGCGCCAAACTGTTATGGTCCCTTTTTAGGGGGTACCAACAATCGTCCGGTTCGTTCCACAAACGAACTCGGTTCTGATTTATTTTAGATGTGGAAGACGATCAAAAGCTGGAAATAAAATAAGTGCACGGCGATATATAGTGGAAACCCCAGGAATTGGGGTGAAAACCACTCGACTAAAAGCAGATTATGCTCTTAGTCTGTTCACTAAAGAAATAACTCATAGTCAATACAAGAGAGGCTAATGAAAATGACAAGGTAAAGAAAACGGTAAGAATTCCGGCAGGGTAACAGTCTGTTCTTCCGCGTCCAAAGAGTCCTGCTATTTCCGTCGTCTTGCCCTGTATTTATAGAGTTCATAGCGTGTGTAGATCACGCCCCGTAACGGCCTCTGACAGGTTTGTTAGAGGTTGTTATCGTGGGATGTAAAACGAGGTCGGGACCGAAGCGTGGTCTGCGTGATCGGGCCCGAAGCGTGGTAAACGTGGGAAGGCCCGAAGCATAGAAAACGTGAGTTGTAACAGCTCTGTAACCGCTCGGACCGAACCCAAGTGCCAGCTGGCAGAAAACGCTTTATTTCGTTAAGTCCAGCTTCGGTCCTCTAGTTGAACATCAGGTCGTTCTTCCTTAGAGGTGTGAGTGGGCTGTAAGGATTCATTTTCGCCATTTGAATTGGTCCAATCGTTGTTGGGCCTTACCCATCATAAGGTACCCGGTCCTAGAGTTCTCATCATGTACCTTTTGAGTTATTCTATTTTTCATTTTAATTTAAAAGTAGAGAAATTTAGAATAACTAATATATGATTCTATTGTGTTCAAAATTTAGAATAATCGATAATTTTCAAAAGGAATATGTTTCTATTTTGTTAAAATTGAGGTAATTTGAAATTGATTATATTAATCTAGATCAAGCTTGAAACTCAAACTCAACTATCGAGAACGATTTAGCAACAATGGCAAATAAAAATCAACAATGGTGATTTAGCAACAATGACGATTTAAAATAAGAAAATAAATAAAAAAGAATATTATACACATAAGAATAATCACATAAAATATTCAAATGTAAACATTTACATAAATAATTTCTTAAAATTGTGCATGAGAAAATTCACCAAAAATAACACAATAATAAATTATTATCATGTTTAAAAAGATTCCAAAATATTAAATATAATACCTTAAATCAAATATATGAAAGTAAATAATAAAAAATATTAGACAAATAAAAATAATCACATAAAATATTCGAATTTAAACATTTACATAAATAATTTATTAATGTTGTCAGAACAAATTATACATAACACAATACATTTAATAATAACAAAAATATGCAACATAATCAAAAATTAAAAATAAAAATTCAATATTAACATGCTTAGAAACATTTTGAAATATGAAACTTAAATTTGAAAACAATAAAAAATAATACTAAAAAACATAAAATATTCATAAATTGCCATCAAATATACAATTAATCATAGCAAAAAACAAAAATATTACTAGAATATATTTAAAGAAGAACAACGAAAGAAAATATAAAGAATTCAACAAACCCCAATGACAAATAAGTATAATTTCTTTTATTTAGAAAAGTAAACATGAGCCATTGTGAGAGGGGATGTATATTATTGTGTATATTAATTTAATTATTTAATCGGTTAACCGACATCAAAACTGATAATCATAAATAAATCGATAACCGACCTTTTAATAGTTTTAACCGATATTAACCGAACCGCAAAAACCGATTAACTATATAACCGAAACCGTTTAACCGATTAACATCGGTTCTGTTCGATTACACGGTTTCGCGGTTGGGTGTCTCATCCCTACTGACGGGCCTATGCAATCTATGTGCACAATTAGCATATAACTTAATCGGAAATTGGTTAACCACAATTAAAATGATTGAAAGACTATCAATTTTTTCGATTAACCTGTTTTAATCGATCAGTTTCCCACTCCTAGGCACAATTACGATAGGACAAATCCCATCTCTAATTAAATTCATTTCTATTTATATTTTCACAAATTAGGTATAGTTTTTATTAAAAGTGAACGTAAGTTTTGGACTATGTAGTCCACATTCCACAATCTCTACCATAACCACAAATATGTAAATGTTATGGTTGAGGTAGGTTCGGGAATGGGTTCGGCCCAATCTACTAAGCCAACGCAACCCGTGCAAACGAGTCACATGTGAATAGCCTGTTGAAAATATCATTATGTGTTGGGCCACAAAATCCATCATCTAATATGTTTTAAATATTTTTTGCGTTTAAGGGTTGAAGTTTATTTTTTTTCATACTATAAACCCATCGACGGGTTAGATCGGAATTCTAACACGTTGTTGGGTCAAAAAAATTTCAAATCCATAGAGTAATCCAATACAGGTTTGACGGGCTTGACCTATTGCACCGAAGCCTTGTCCACCCCAACATTTTGGGGGAATTTTGGCAATTTTGCTCTCCAACAGAAGTTGTTGTCATAATTGTTTCGAATTGATCAAGCTTGACTCCGAATTGTTCCGCGACTCCACCTACTTGAACTTCCGGATCGATTTATGTGAGTTTATTTGCCTCAAAATTTGTAATGTCTCGTAAATTCAACATTAATGAAAAAATCAAGGTTTTCATATAAGATAAATTGGTTTTTATCAATTAATGAAAATAAAATTCAAAATTTTAAATATGAAATGGTTTTATTACCGTTTTACGAATTTGTATATATAATCTAGTTTCTTAATTTTGAAGATTGCTTTTCGGTAAAATAATAATAATTATTTGTATTATTATTTGAAAGCCAATATTATTATTACAAATAATAATTCATCAAAATGCCAATATTACTCAATTGTACAACTTCTCATGTTTCCATGTAATTGAAAAGAGTTCAATATTTTGTTTCACAGACAAAAAATGAATTGTAAATTAGATTTTAAAATATATAATTTTCATAATCAAATATACATAAATATATTCTATTGTGTTGGGTATCCGGAAAATTAGACTCAAATCTAAAAATCATGTATCAATTATCATACGATATTTCTGAAATTTTAGTCGGGATAAATACTTCGGAAGAAAGATTCACTATATTGAAGTTGTAGCAATAATGCTGTGAATCTTTCTAACCCTAAGAACTGTTGAGGCGATCATGAAGAAGAAAGTTGCCGATCGGAAGAAGGACGATCATGAAGAAGGAAATTGCCGATCGGAAGAAGAAATTGACGATCGGAATTCTCATGTCGATCAGCAGACTTTATTGAACCTCCATCGGTATCACATCTTTCCATTGACATGAGAATTCCGATCGTCAACTTATTCTTCTGATTGACAACTTCCTTCTTCATGATCGTCATTCTTCCTATCGGCAACTTTCTTCTTCATGGTCGTCTCAACACTCTCCCTGACCATGAAGACAAGTGATTTGTTGAACTCCTCAAACATTCTTATTCCGATAATATCTCTGAGTCTTGCGAATTGATTCTTTCCCAGGTCCTTTGTTAAAATATATGCATATTGATCCCCACTGTTGACATGAAGTAGCTTCATCTCCTTGTTTTTTACAGCTTATCGGAGTGCATGAAACTTCACCCTAATATGCTTTGCTTTCCAGAAATGTGTAGGATCCTTTGCAATGGATATAGCAGCCTGGTTGTCTACAAATAAGATGTTGGGAGAATTTGCTGAAAACCAATGTCATTCAAAATCTGTCTCAACCACAGATTATGATTAGATGCATAATCAACAGCTATATATTCAGATTCCACGGTGGATTGAGCCACAACTTAATGTTTCTTTGTACACCAAGAGAATGGACAACTATTTAAATAAAAAATAAAACCAGAGGTGCTTCTTGAGTCATGAATTCGCAAAATCACTATCAGCGTATGCTTTTAGTGACACAAGTTCTTTGGTCCCTGAATATAGCAAAAAAATACAATGTGTTAAGGTTCCTTTAATATATCGAAGTACCCTCTTTGCAATTAACATATGACTGTTTTGGGGAGCATGCATGAATCGGGATAACTTGTTCACCACAAAATTAATATCCAGTCTTGTGTTTGAAAGATACAGAAGACTTCCCACTATACCTTTGTAAAGTGTGGCGTATGCTTCTTTATCATCCTTGAGAATAGAGAATTTTTCTTTGGAATATAGAAGAGTCTTTGCTGGATTACAGTTCAACATCCCAAACATTTCCAACAATTCAGTGCAATACTTTTATGAGATACAAAGATGCCCACACCATCACGTTGAGTGATTTCCATACTAAGAAAATAGTGCATTCTTCCAAGATCTGACATTTCAAAAAAATCAGTCATCAATTTTTTGAAATCATCAATGTAATGCTCTTTATTCGAGGTAATAAACAAATCATCCACATATAGTGATACAAGTAACACATTATTCCCATCATATGATTTTATGAATAAAGAGTGATCAACTATGCATTTTCCGAAACCAAGTTGAGAAAGAGTACCGTTCATTCTTTCATTCCATACTCTAGGCGCTTGTTTTAGCCGTATAAAGCCTTTTTCTGTCTAAGTACTTTCTGCACATCACCATACTTGACAAAACCCTTAGATTGATTTACATATACTTTTTCTTCCAAAAATCCATGCAAAAACGATGTTTTTACGTCCATGTGATGGACTATCCAATCTAAGTGAGCAACTAAGGCCAACAATAATTTAATGGAGTCAAGTCGAGCTAATGGAGCAAAAACTTTAGTATAATTTATACATTTAACTTGAGAATAACCTTTGGAAGCATTCGATTTGTTTCAAAGTCTGTCATCTTGTTTCTAATATGAATTTTTCTAATTTGATCTTCTCCCTCGTACAATTCTTTCAGTCTTTCCCATATAGATTTAGGGGTTTCACAATTTGCAATTTTGTCAAACATAAATTCAGTGAGAGCATCATGTAAAATCGTCATTGATTTATATTGTTGCTTAGTATATTCCAGATATTTTCTTCATCTGCAGCAGTCTTGGAAGGTTCTGCTGGTTCATCTTTCACAATAACTTGTCATAAATCTTTTGATTTCATATATGTGGTTATTTTTATAGCTCAATTAAAATAATTTGTCCCATCAAGAACCGGAGATCCTTGAGCAGCCCTTGATGTTGCCATTTCGAAGAAAATACCAGTTAACTATGTTTAGAGAGAATAGGTACCAAGGAACAAGGAAATACCTTGCATAATAGCTCTGATACCATGAATCGTCCATGAATGATCCACATAAGTCAGTGTGTACCAAATCCAATTTATCCTTGAATCTAGTGAGACTTATGGGAAACAGTTTTCTAACCTGCTTTCCTTTTGGGCATTTAGAACATACAGATTGTAATAGATGAAAATTTAGAAAATCTAAAACCATACCGTTGTTCTTCATTAGCTTCAGATTCATTATCTCATAGTGTCTAAGACGCTTGTGCCATAATTGACTATCTTCATTCATGTTGTAACTAACTTCTTCATCCACTGGTTTGATTGTGAATAAGTTATTTTCTTGCATTTCAATAATGATACTTGAGGTCCCAGTGGGATTTTGAATTCTACAAATGAAATCAATAAAGGACAATTTGAAGTGATTTCGAAGTAATTGTCCCAAATTGAGCAAATTTTGTTTAAGAGTTGGAACATATAGAACTCCATTTATTTGTATAATGCATTTGTTCCCATTCATAATAATTGTTCTTATTCCTTCAACAGAGGCCAAATGTCCAGTCGTAGATCTCACTGGTTTTCTTGAGGTAAAATCCAAATTTTGAAAAAATGATTTATCTTTATAAATGTGATTTGAGCACCCACTATCCAAGATCCAACTGGAATTTAGCTCAGAACAAGTGTGAAGACTGATTTCAAGATCACACATATCTGCAAACATGGATATTTCAACAGCATTGACTTGTTGAGGAGTTCATTTCTTCGTTAGACATATTTTCTCAATATGTCCTAAATTTCCACAGAAATTACACTTTACATCACATCTCCACCAACAACTTTTATGTCTATGATTTGTCTTAGAGCAATGAGGATATATACTCCCTCCTCTTAGTCTAACCAATATTTTGCTGGTTTGGTGAGGTAGTCATAATTCTGCCTTTATTTGTGGACATCAGTGCTGCTTCATACGAGTTATGGCTAACGAGAGCAATTTCAGATTTTATGGAAGTCTCTTCAATTTCACTGTGTCTTATTTGCATTATTTTTTCTGAGGATTGAAGAAATTGCGTGTTAGGTCCCCAAAGTTTTAATAATTTGGCAAAATTGGTCCCCAACGTTTTAAATGGCAAAAGTAGTCCCCAAAGGTTTTAAATGGTAAAATTAGTCCCCAAAGGTTGATTAATTTGGCAAATTAAATCCCCAAAGTTTTTGAACATTAAGGCAATACCACCCCCAAACTTTAAAGTTTGCAAAATCGATCCCCAAAGTTTACACACAGTAACAAGTATGGTCCACAAAGTTTTAAAATTTGGGCAAAATCGGTCACCACTTAATCCTAACGCCGTTAATTTTACCGTTAGGGTCAAACCCGAAACCCGACCCGATCCGGGTTAATTAATTTTTTTTTAAAAAAATAAAATTTATTATTCATTAAAAATATTTAGTTATAAAAAACATAAAATAGTTTTTTTCCATATTTTGACCGGAATCACAGCCACCGGTTCGAACCCGGAAACCCGACCCGAACAGACCCGATCCGAAAAAATAAATTTAAAAAATAAAATAATAATAATATTTAAATAAACAATATATTTTTTAAAAAAATATTTAATTAAAATAAACATAAAATAGTTTTTCGGTATTTTGACCAATATCGCGAAACCGGACTTTATCCGAAAATTAAATATTTACAAATATACTCATACAAATACTGAAATAGTCAATATATAAATTGTCGAAAATCGATTAATATATTTGTATGAGTATACACTCATACAAATATATTTGTTAATTTATAAATTTCCGAGAATCGATTACGGAACTTGTTGGAAATACTTTTAACAATATTTGTATACTCATACAAATCGTCAATATATAAATTTCGAAAATCGATTAAATAACGAATTAGTCAATATATTTGTATGAGTATACAAATACAATTAATGGTATTTCTATGATATTTCGGTGTTTCCTACAAGTTCCGGCCTTAATAGTCATACTATACCGAAACAGTATTCCAAACATGTATATTGGCCGGTACGGAAACAAATTGGGCGCAACCGATATTTTGAACGTTATCGAAACTTCTTCGTCAATATATAAATTGTCGGAAATTATCAAAACAAATTTCGAGAAACAATTAAATGGAAACTTCAACAAATAAACTTATTAAACATTAATAAACTTCAAATATTGACATTCGCAATTCAAATTGGTATCGTTGTCATATGTTCGGTCGAAAATTACAAATCAAATATAAGACTAATAATTTTTCAATTTATAAACACTAAAATGTATCGTAAAAATCATAAAAAACATCATATTCTTTCGTTGGGGACTAAATTAGTCAAATTATGTAAACTTTGGGGATCAAATTAGTCATTCACAAGTTTAAGGAATGAAATTGCCAAGTTTTACACACTTTGGGCACCATTAACGGCGTTAGGGACCAGATTTGCCAAAAACCCGAAACTTTTAGGACCAAATATGCGTATTTTTTGTCCGATGACCTTATTTGCCATAAATTACAACTTCGGGGACCAATTATGCTACACACACATAACTTTGGGGATTGGTTTTGCCAAAGCATAATAGTTTGGGGGACGATTTTGCGTACAATCAAACTTCGGGGACTGTTTTTGTCAAAATTAGAAACTTTGGTTACCAAAATTATCAAAAATTCAAAACTCTGGAGACTAAAAATGTCTTCCGCTCCCATAAAAGATATACTCTTTTCCTCAATTTCAAGTTGTTTCCTTAATTTTTCACACTCTTCCAAAGCACACAATTTCAGTTCAAATCGGTTGGGAATTGTGTGCTTTGGAAGTCGGCTGATCGGTGCTCTGTTTTGCTAAAATATAAATTTACATCCTTGCCCTCATCACTTGTAATGTTTAAATATGTTGTCTAAATTTGTGTGTTTTATGGTGACTTTTGCGATATTATGAAATTAGGGATTATGCTCTCTTACTCTCTTCCACCTCCTCTTCAAAATTAACGGCAACAACCTTAAAAAATCTTCAAGAACACCAAAGTATTATTGATGTTCTGAAAGATTTGTGTTCTACGAAACCACAAATCTTTTAGTCGTTTCTTTTATTTAACCTACACACTAACACACTGATCAATATACAAAATTCAAAACTAAAACTAAACTTACCGAAACCGCTCAACCATGGTGTTTCTTCAACATATCCAGTACCACAAATAAAAGCCTTTGTAGCCAAAATCCACAAGAGCTTCTCGATAAAGAACCAGTAAAGTTTTCTCAACAAGAAGTACCATAATTATTCAAAAAACGTAGATCTGAAGTCAACAATCACAACCTCAAATCAGAGGTTAGTAGGCTATTATGGATTATAGAACATATTGAAAAGCGTTCACGTTCAACTAGTTAGCACAAACTCTTACAGCTACACAGTTGAGTTTCAAGCGCATAAACTCAACCAGTAGTCAAGAAAAACGCACAAGCACAATGTACAGAAACTGTACATGTTAATCTTAGAAAATTTCTAGAGATGTTTCAAGGTTAAGAGAGTAAGAGAGTAAGAGAGTATAGAAAACGAAGAGAAACAGCTCTAAAAAGAATGATAACAACTTCCGCAAATAACGAACGAGCTCGTTATTCATAGTATGGGCTGACAGACTTAAGCCCGCTAACATTCAAGCATATGGGCTTCATTTAATTGTGATCCAAATAGGGTTACAACAAACCCAACCGTAGTAATGTTTCGGCCCAAAATAGACCCAGTCCAAGAGTACTATATGACAAAGATCATACACAATTACACAACAAGGTGACTATATATATTCGTCAAGTTACATTTACGAGGGGACTACAACGAGGGAAAAGAAGAGAATGGGCTAGTAGACATGTGCAAGAGAAAGGTTGTAATGATTTGCAATTTTTTTTTTCATTGCATTGTTTTTGTTGACAATTTTTTAGTCGTGATTGTAGATTGACTAAACTTCAATTTGTGGTTTTCTCACTGAACTCGAATTTTGAAGTAAAATATTTTATATGTATATTTCATTCCACCTCTATTTTTATGTTGTAAGTATGGGAACCTAATAATTGAAAGTTTAATAGCAAGCTAAAATCACACATATTGTTCACTCGAAAACATTAATTTAATATTCAAGCCACAGAATTTAAACAAATTTGGTAACAAAAATAACAAGAACATAAAAGCACAATTACAATAACACCCCGAGAACCTTAGAAATCGCTAGGGAGTGGTTCATGTTCACGTGCCAAAAACACGTACGTGTAAACAAGGCCTGCAAGGCCGCCGCCGATGAGTGGCCCGGCCCAGTAGACCCAGTGTCCGGCGAAGTCTCCGCTGGCAACGGCGGGGCCGAAAGAACGAGCTGGGTTCATTGAACCACCGGAGAATGGTCCGGCGGCTAAAATGTTCGCTCCCACAATGAATCCAATTGCTATGGGTGCCACCGTGCCTACTGTTCCTTTCTTTGGATCCACGGCGGTCGCGTACACGGTGTATACCAATGCAAATGTGATTATAATCTCGAAAACCACACCTTGGAAATCTCCGAGTCCGGCGGCGACGCTGTGTATCGGAGCCGGCTACGGCAAAATTACGGTTAATCAGTGAATCACAAATCAATACATAGATTTCTTTTTAGAATCATACTTACCAAACCAGTCACCACTTTAATCAACAAAGCACCGACTACAGCACCGAGAAGCTGGGCGACCCAGTAGAAAATACCGGTCAGAATTGTGATCTGACCACCAACCGCTAAACCGAACGTAACGGCGGGATTCACATGACCGCCGGAAATATTAGCTGCTATCGACACCGTCACAAATAGAGCAAAGGCGTGGGCAACAGCGATAGCCACCAGACCCGGCGGGTCCAGGGAGGCATCGGCGGTCAATTTGTCTGCAGGAAAACAGATCTTTCAGTAAAACAATATGAAAAAAATCATAATCTTTGCATGGGAATGTATAATATTATTAATATTATATTAACTGTAAGCAATGGCGGATCCGACGCCGGCGAAGATGAAAAGAGCGGTGGAGATGAACTCAGCCACGTAGGCTTTGATAGATGCTGCGCTGAAGGAATCATCGAACCGTCCGAAAGCAATTCCAGGCATCTTGAAAATTAGCACGTGTTTGTTTGCTTTTTTTTCTTTCTGGTGCTTTGGATGATGATTTTCGTCACCTTTATATAGACTGAATAACTCATAGCACGATACCACGTGGATATTCTTATCTTTTTTTTATTATTATTAAATGTATTATAATATTAAATTTATTATTATCCAATAGTCATCCTTATCATAATCCTTTGTGTTATTATTATATCTTTAATTAGGAGTAAGAAAAAAAACCATCATTTTTTGTCTAAATTTTACATGCTATATTGGTCTTAACACGCTACACTCATTCTAACATAGATTTTTGTGTCAATGTAACTTTTCAAGTGTTAATAAATGTGAACAAAATATTATTTATTTTTAAAGCATACAAATTTACACTTGATCGATAGAATGATCAACTTCTATGAATCGATAGAGTAAGCAATAAATGGTCGACATTTGGCGACATTCGATCTAAGTATGATATATATCAACCTCGTAGCTTTTTTAAGTAATACAATATCCATTCTTCTTTCTTATTAATACGAGTGTCTAATTAAATTAAATTAATATTAGATTGAATGATCTTACTTGATCTCACATTAATTAAATTTGCAATTTTTTACTTTCCCAAGTAAAATCATATGTATTTTTCTTATTTTATGATTATTTTAGCGATAATCCGCACAAAACAATAAATTCGATATTGTAGTATTATCATCCGTAATATATGAATTTACATATCTATTGTTATTACAAAATTATTTATTGTATCAAGCACTAATTAGGTAATTTGTACGAGAAAACGTCACTTATAGTACTCAAAAATTGTTATTTTTGACAAATATGATTTCTCATATTTGTTTGGCCATTTTTAGCCCACATTTTGAATTTTTTTGCATTATAATTCTTAAATTTTACAAAATCGAATAAAATTGAATTGGGAAGTTTGAAGCTAGTCTCCAAAGTTCTAGAACTTGTTTATTTTTAATATTAATTAAATAATTTATTATATAAGGACGAGAATATAATTTATTTTTAATATATTATTGAGATCAGAGTTTATACAATAATAAAATTTTGAGAACCAAAATTACTAAATAAAAAAAGTGCAGATAACATTATTACACCCAAATATGTTAGTTACATTTTTGTAATTTTAATTTTTAGAAAAAATAAAAACTTTAAAATGCCTGGGTGGAAATGATGTATTATTAGCTGTCAAGAACATGTATCAGTAGAATAGTGTAGAAAGTTTGGATGATTGGTCCATGTGTGCCGACCAAGTTGATAACCATTTCAAAACATCAATAATTAAAAAGAATATCTACTTTTTCACATCAATTTAATTTAAATTAATTATACAAATCCAAATTCTTACCATAATATATCTAAATAATAATACATGTTTTTATTTTTATAAATTAAATATTTTTTAAAAAATATTTTTTCGAATAAATGTTAGTTGTATTACATTCACTTGTAATGTTTTTAACTAATTTAACATATGCCTTAAAAACAGCTTTTATTCACTGTTATTTTGTTATCTCATTTATTTATTTATATTTTTGAAATTCGAAATAAAATATTATTTTTATGAATTATTTTTACACATATCAAATATGAAGTATCACTTGGAATACTCGGATTACTTAATAAAAAGTACATAGGGTTTGTTTGATACAACTATTAAAAATATGATATTAAGGGATGTAGTGAACGATCATTGTTATAAATATTTGGTAAGCTTATTTATCATTAAAATTATTTATCTAAAAATAACAATATACATTAAATCAAATACATATATTATAGTTATAAGAAGTAAAAAAAGTAATTATTTTTTAAATTACGATGATACAAATTTTATTATCTCTCATGAAATCATGATTTATTATAGATAAACACACCCCATGACATCACACTTTTGAATTCATAACCAAACACTCATTAGGTATTCTGAAGAAATAAAAATATAACTAAATGTTTATATTTTGTATGTGCCGGCCTTTATTAATTGATTTTAAAAATATTTTGTAGCGTAACAAGTCCACAAAATTTGAATACGAGTTTTTCTATATATATTAAACTTTTAGAATTTCGCTTGCCAAATTTTATGAAATATGATGACAAATTTTATCAAAATATCAAATTTAGGGCATTTGTCAAATATGTATATATTAATCTTTGGTTTTACCTTTAAAAAATATTGAAAAACTAAAATTAATAAACTTTTGATCAAATTTTATGTCAAATGCACCAATATTTTATAATAACTTTTAGAAATAAAATATTTTATTATGTAATTCGATTAATTTCCCATAATAATTGAAATATAAAAATATCATAGGAATATTCGAAATCTGTCACTATCAGTATGAATATTATTTATTTATTTATTAAAAAAGTTATTCCATAATGCCACCCATCCAATGAATGTCATGAGGCGGTTGTCTTCTTCGAACCGAATCTAGTCATGAAATTAGGCTTTGGGTTAGCAAAATTAATAATTTATAAAAATAAAATGAAAACGAAAACTAAATAAAAAGAAAGTTTAATAATGAGAATTATGGTTGTAATTGATTGGTCGGCAAACTTGTATGATAAATAAATTAGAATGTCCAAACATAGAGTACAATGGGCGGTGCAAAGATTCCACTATTTCCATTAGTTTTTTTGTGATATTACAAAAATTTGATAATATTTAAGATGAGGTCATTAATTTGTCATAAAAAACTATGGGTCAATAAGAAAGAAAAATATTATTATTATTATTCAACGATATTGCCCTATAACGGGTCATTCAAATACTTCGGTAGAAATAATAAATTTTCCTAGTTCCAAACAAATAGATATACAAATTCAAATCCGATTCGGATACATATATCTGGTAAAAATCGAAGTATTGAAACTAACGGTATTCAATATTTGGTAAAAATCGAATCCCAAATATTTTAGATATCATACCGAATTTTGATAATCGGTATTTGGTTTTTAAATGTTTGTCATTTTGAGGTTTAATTTCACTTGGTAAAATAATTATGTATTTTTTAATTTATAGAATATCTAATTTAATATTTTATTATTGATGAGAACTCTAGGATCGGGTACCCTGTAATGGGTGAAGCCCGATAGCAGTTGGGCCGAATTAAATAATCAAAACGAACACTTACAGCCCACTTACACCTTCAGGAAGAGCGGCCCGATGTTCAACACAAAGGGCCGAAGATAACCTTAGTAAATAAAAGCGTTATCTGCTAGCTGGCTCCGGGGTTCGCTCCGAACAGTTACAAAACGGTTACAGGCTCACGCGTTCCATGCTTCGGGCCCTGTCACGTTTATCATGCTTCGGGCCCAATCACGCAGACCACGCATCGGTCCCAACCTCGTTTTACATCCTGCGATAACAACCTCTAACAAACTTGTCAGAGGCAGTTACAGTACGTAGATTACACTCGCGGGCAACTCTATAAATACAGGGCAAGACGAAGGAAATAACAGGACCCTTTGGACGCGGAAGAACAAACTGTTACTCTGTCGGATTCTTCTTGCTTTCTTTACCTCGTCATTTTCATTAGTCTGTCTTGTATGAACTTTGATTTATTTTATTAGTGAGCAGGCTAAGAGCATAATCAGCTCTTAGTCGAGTGGTTTTCACCCCAGTTCACGGGGTTTCCAATATATATTGCCGTGGATTCATTTTGGTTTTTGCTTTTAATCGTCTTCCACATTTTAAAGAAATCAGAACCGAGTTCGTTTGTTGAACGAAACGGACGACTGTTGGTACCCCTAAAAGGGACCATAACAATTATTTTAAATAATAATTTTATATTTAATTTTTGAAAATTAGTTATTTTTTAGTACATCGAAATTGAACTGAAAAATTATATATTTACCGAAATAAACTGATAAAATTTGGTTACATAATTTTATTTATTTAGTATTCATTTTCGAAATTCGATTAGATATTTAAGAAGGAAATCCTTACTTGGAACCAGAGGCTCGGCCCATTGGGTAATGTAATATAAATTAGGAGACAAAGCCCATCTAGCCTTGAGAAGCAGAATAATTCGGGACAATTTAGAGTTTAAAATGAAGAATATTTTATAAATTATATATATTAAATAATAAAAAATGAACAAATTTGAAAGTGAATTTAATCATTTTTGCAATTAAATATATAAAAAAATAAAATTGAATCCAACCACAACCTTTTCATTGAAGTCATATAGGTGGTAATACCGGTAAATATCGGTCATAAACGGTACACTAATATTCTGATATATCATCGGTATACCGATATATAGGAAAAATCGCTCGTAGCGATCATGATCGATATAAACAGTACTGATTGATATTACTTCCTTAGAGTAATCTTATGGGAGAATTTCATGAATACATATTATTAAAACTGAGGTTTTCAAAATTAAGCAATTTTTTTAAATGATTACAAAACTAATTATATTGTATTATTGTATTAATATATTTATTTAATATCTAATTCTTTAATTCAAAAATAAATAATTATATTTCAAGAACTAAAATGCAATTTATCTATTTTTTATTTTTCTTCAAAATTCTAAACATTATAAACTTTAAATATTAAACTCAAAAGGTTTGGGTTCACAAACTGTTTTTAGCCGAGATGATTCACGAATCTTTCAAGTCAACTCAATAAAGATTAAGTTCAATACTAACAAACCGAACATCAAAAATCAAAATTTATCATTAATCGAATTGAGTCTTTTCATGAGCTAATAATTTTATATTATATATATTTAATATTATGTGTACTTAATTTTAATAATATTCAAACTATCTTAATTCAGACCCAACATAGAATAAGAATATAGTAAGTTTTCAAACCTGAACCAAAACTTGTATATTTCGAGGTGAATTAAAACTTTAAAACATCTAATTCAATTCAGTTTGGTTCTTTTACACCCCTACACCAACCCGAACCATGGTAAAATTAAAATATATTATATTTTCAGTTTTAAAATTTAATGTTTTGGATTATTTGTTTTTAAAGTTTAATGTTAGAATACAAATAAAAAATAAATAAATTACATTTTAGTTCTTTAAATATGAATTTATTTATTTTTGAATTGAAATATTATATAATAAATATATTAATAAGATAATACAAAATCATTAAGTTTGTTATTGTTTAAAAAAATTACTTAGTTTTGAAAATTTCAATTATAATAATATTTATTCATTAAATTCTCCGGTACTTTTATTGAAGGGACAATACATGGATAAGTCCGGTCGGGTTTGCAAGTTGGCACGGCCCTAATGTAATTGTTTAACCCAACCGACCCAGTTTTCACCTCTACACAAGTTTTAGGTATGTGTATAATTTAATTTCAAAAATGAGAAAACCATTTTATTCATTTTAATTTAACTTAAAATGAGTGTAATTTAATTTCCAATTCACCATTTTAGATATTTTCCATTTTATCAATTTTGATTTCTCTTATATTCTATTTTTCTATTTGTTGTGGTTTAAAAACGAAATCGATTTTAATTTGTTTAGTATGGGGGAAAAGATTATGAATGAAAAAGAAAAGGACACGGCAAATTTAGAGTGGAAAACCCGTGAAAGATAAGGAAAAACAACTTGACTCAGAGCTAGAAATGCCCTTAGTCGATCCACTAATCAAACCGTTCATTACAAAACGCGATGTTTAATACAAGAATTACAAAGAAGAGGAAGGACTCAAAGAAAAATAGCAAGAGCCGAGAGGAAATCAAATCTTTTTTTTCGTTTTCCAAGTGTTCCTTTTATGTCTCCCCAACTGTGTGAATACTAGGGTGTCGTTTTGTAATTATCCCATGCGGCTAGGTCGGCCCATATCGGGCGGGAAAGCCGCCGGGCGTTATCCTATATGACCTTTCAGCGCTGCTAACCTATTCTCTCCCGACCGGAAGGAGGTTCGTATGATTCTGTCAGACACGCCTCTGACAAGTTTGTCAGAGGTTGTCGTAACATGTTGAGAATCGATTACGGAATTTGTTGGAAATACCTTTAACAGTATTTGTATACTCATACAAATCGTCAATATATAAATTTTGAAAATCGATTAAATAACAAATTAATCAATATATTTGTATGAGTATACAAATACGATTAATGGTATTTCTATGATATTTCGATGTTTCCGACAAGTTCCGGCCTTAATAGTCATACTACACCAAAACGGTATTCTAAACGTGTATATTGGCCGGTACGAAAAAAATTGGATGCAACCGATATTTTGAACGTTATCGAAACTTCTTCGTCAATTTATAAATTGTCAGAAATTGTCAAAATAAATTTCAAAAAACAATTAAATGGAAAATTCAACAAATAAACTTATTAAACATTAATAAACTTCAAATATTGACATTCACAATTCAAATTAGTATCGTTGTCATATGTTCGGTCGAAAATTACAAATCAGATATAAGACTAATAATTTTTCAATTTATAAACACTAAAATGTATCGTAAAAATCATAAAAAACATCATATTCTTTCGTTGGGACGAAATTTGTCAAATTATGTAAACTTTAGGGACCAAATTAGTTATTCACAAGTTTGATGAATGAAATTGCCAAGTTTTACACACTTTGGGCACCATTAACGGCGTTAGGGACCAGATTTGCCAAAAACCCAAAACTTTTAAGACCAAATATACGTATTTTTTGTCCTACGACCTTATTTGCCGTAAATTACAACTTCGGGGACCAATTATGCTACACATACATAACTTTGGGACTAGTTTTGCCAAAAGCATAATAGTTTGGGGGCGGTTTTGCGTAAAATCAAACTTCTGGAACTGTTTTTACCAAAATTAGAAACTTTAATGACCAAAATTACCAAAAATTCAAAACTTTAGGGACTAAAAATATCTTCCGCCTCAATAAAAGATATACTCGTTTCCTCAATTTCAAGTTGTTTCTTTAATTTTTCACACTCTTCCAAAGCACACAATTTCGGTTTTAATCGGCTGGGAATTGTGTGCTTTGGAAGTCTGCTAATCGGTGCTCTATTTTGCTAAAATATAAATTTGCATCCTTGCCCTCATTACTTGTAATGTTTAAATATGTTGTCTAAATTTGTGTGTTTTATGGTGACTTTTGCGATATTATGAAATTAGGTATTATGCTCTCTTTGTCTCTTCCACCTCCTCTTCAAAATTAACGGCAACAACCTTAAAAAATCTTCAAGAACACCAAAGTATTATTGATGTTATGAAAGATTTGTGTTCTACGAAACCACAAATCTTTTAGTCGTTTCTTTTATTTAACCTACACACTAAAACACATATCAATATACAAAATTCAAAATTAAATCTAAGCTTACCGAAACCGTTCAACCATGGTGTTTATTCAACATATCTAGTACCACAAATAGAAGCCTCTATAGTCAAAAACCACAAGAACTTCTCGATAAAGAACCAATAAAGTTTTCTCAACAAGAAGTAGCATAATTATTCAAAAAACGTATATCTGATGTCAACAATCACAACCTCAAATCAGAGGTTAGTAGGCTATTATGGATTATATAACATACTGAAAAGCGTTCAAGCTCAACTAGTTAGCACAAACTCTTATAGCTCAGAGTTGAGTTTCAAGCGCATAAACTTAATCAGTCATCAAGAAGAACACACAAGTACAATGCATAGAAACTACACATGTTAATCTTAGAAAATTTCTAGAGAGATGCTTCAAAGTTCAGAGAGCAGAGAAAACGAAGAGGCACAGCTCTAAAAAGAACGATATCAATTTCCACAAATAACGAACGAGCTCGTTATTTATAGTATGGACTGACAGACTTAAATCCATTAACATTCAAGCCTATGGGCTTCATTTAATTTAGGCCCAAATAGGGTTACAATAGGCCCAACTGTAGTAATCTTTCGGCCCAAAATATAGGTCCCGTCCAAAAGTACTATATGACAAAGATCATACACAACAAGGTGACTATATATATTCGTCAAGTTACATTTATGAGGGGACTACAGCGAGTGAAAAGAAGAGATGAGCTAGTAGACATGTGCAAGAGAAAGGTTGTAATGATTTGCAATTTTTTTTTCATTGCATTGTTTTTGTTGACAATTTTGTAGTCATGATTGTAGATTGACTAAACTCGAATTTTGAAGTAAAATATTTTATATGTATATTTCATTCCACCTCTAATTTTATGTTGTAAGTATGGGCAATTAATTATTGAAAGTTTAATATCAAGCTAAAATCACACATATTGTTCACGTGGATGTAGCACTCGAAAACATTAATTTAATATTCAAGCCACATAATTTAAACAAGTTTGGTAACAGAAATAACAAGAACATAAAAGCACAATTACACTAACACTCCGAGTGGTTCATAATCACGTGGCAAAAACACGTACGTATAAACAAGACCTGCAAGGCCGCCGCCGATGAGTGGCCCGGCCCAGTAGACCCAGTGTCCGGCGAAGTCTCCGCTGGCAACGGCGGGGCCGAAAGAACGAGCTGGGTTCATTGAACCACCGGAGAATGGTCCGGCGGCCAAAATGTTCGCTCCCACAATGAATCCAATTGCTATGGGTGCCACCGTGCCTACTGTTCCCTTCTTTGGATCCACGGCGGTCGCGTATACGGTGTATACCAATGCAAATGTGATTATAATCTCGAAAACCACACCTTGGTAATCTTCGAGTTCGGCGGCGACGCTGTGTGTCGGAGCCGGCTACGGCGAAATTACGGTTAACCAGTGAATCACAAATCAATACATAGATTTCTTTTTAGAATTATACTTACCAAACCAGTCACCACTTTAATCAACAAAGCACCGACTACAGCGCCGAGAAGTTGGGCGACCCAGTAGAAAATACCGGTCAGAATTGTGATCTGACCACCAACCGCTAAACCGAACGTAACGGCGGGATTGACATGACCGCCGGAAATATTAGCTGCTATCGACACCGTCACAAATAGAGCAAAGGCGTGGGCAACAGCGATAGCCACCAGAGCCGGCGGGTCCAGGGAGGTGCCGGCGGTCAATTTGTCTGCCGGAAAACAGACCTTTCAGTACAAAAATAGGAAAAAAATCAAAATCTTTGCATGGGAATGTATGATATTAACTGCATGCAATGGCGGATCCGACGCCGGCGAAGATGAAAAGAGCGGTGGAGATGAACTCAGCCACGTAGGCTTTGATAGATGCTGCGCTGAAGGAATCATGGAACCGTCCGCAAGCAATTCCAGGCATCTTGAAAAATGACACGTGTTTGTTTGCTTTTTTTTCTTTCTGGGTGCTTTGGATGATGATTTTCGTCACCTTTATATAGACTGAATAACTCATAGCACGATACCACGTGGATATTCTTATCTATTTTATTATTATTATTATTATTATTATTATGCAATAGTCATCCTTATCATCATCCTTTGTTTTATTATTATAACTTTAATTAGGAGTAAGAAAAAAAACCATTACTTTTTGTCTAAATTGTACATGCTATATTGGTCTTAACACGCTACACTCATTCTAACATAGATTTTTGTGTCAATGTAACGTTTCAAGTGTTAATAAATGTGAACAAAATATTATTTATTTTTAAAGCATACAAATTTACACTTTATCGATAGAATGATCAACTTCTATGAATCGATAGAGTAAGCAATAAATGGTCGACATTTGGCGAGATTCGATCTAAGTATGATATATATCAACCTCATAGATTTTTAAGTAATACAATATCCATTGTTCTTTCTTATTAATACAAAGTGTCTAATTAAATTAAATTAAATTAATATTAGATTGAACGATCTTACTTGATCTCACATTAATTGGATTTGCGATTTTTTACTTACCCAAGTAAAATCATATGTATTTTTCTTATTTTAGCGATAATCCACACATAACAATAAATTCGATATTGTAGTATTATCATCCGTGATATATGAATTTACATATCTATTGTTATTACAAAATTATTTTATTATATCAAGCACTAATAGGTAATTTGTACGAGAAAACGTCACTTATAGTACTCAAAAATTGTTATTTTTGACAAATATGATTTCTCATATTTGTTTGGCCATTTTTAGCCAACATTTTGAATTTTTTTGCATTATAATTCTTAAATTTTACAAAATCGAATAAAATTGAATTGCCAAGTTTGAAGCTAGTCTCCAAAGTTCTAGAACTTGTTTATTTTTAATATTTATTAAATAATTCATTATATAAGGGTGAGAATATAATTTATTTTTAATATATTATTGAGATTAGAGTTTATACAATAATAAAATTTTGAGAACCAAAATTACTAAATAAAAAAAGTTTAAAAAAGTGCTGATAACATTATTACACTTTAAAATAAAAAACATTAAAATGCCTGAGTGGAAATGATGATTACTAGATGTCAAAAATATGTATCAGTAGAATAGTGTAGAAAGTTTGGATGATTGGTCCATGTGTGCCGACCAAGTTGATAACCTTTCAAAACATCAATAATTAAAAGGAATATCTACTTTTTTCCATCAATTTAATTTAAATTAATTATATAAATCCAAATTCTTACCATAATATATCTAAATAATAATACATGTTATTTTTATAAATTAAATGTTATTTAAAAAATATTTTTTCGAATAAATGTTAGTTGTATTACAATCATTTGTAATGTTTTTAACTAATTTAACATATACCTTAAAAACAGCTTTTATTCACTGTTATTTTGTTATCTCATTGATTTATTTACATTTTTGAAATTCGAAATAAAATTTTATATTTCTGAATTATTTTTACACATATCAAATATGAAGTATCACTTGGAATACTCGGATTACTTAATAAAAAGTACATAGGGTTTGTTTGATACGAGTATTAAAAATATGATATTAAGGGATGTAGTGAGCGATCATTGTTATAAATATTTGGTAAGCTTATATTATCATTAAAATTATTTATCTAAAAATAACAATATACATTAAATCAAATACATATATTATAGTTATAAGAAGTAAAAAAATTAATTATTTTTTAAATTACGATGATACAAATTTTATTAGCTCTCATGAAATCATTATTTATTATAGATAAACACACCCCATGACATCACACTTTTGAATTCATAACCAAACACTAATAAGGTATTCTGAAGAAATAAAAATATAACTAAATGTTTATATTTTGTATGTGCCTGCCTTTATTAATTGATTTTAAAAATATTTTGTAGCGTAACTAATCCACAAAATTTGAATACGAGTTTTTCTATATATATTAATCTTTGAGAATTACGTTTACCAAATTTTATAAAATATGATGACCAATTTTACCAAAAAATCAAATTTAGGGCATTTGTCAAATATGTATATATTAATATTTGGTTTTACCTTTAAAAATATTGAAAAACAAAAATTAATAAATATTTGATCAAATTTACCAAATTTTATGTCAAATGCACCAATATTTCATAATAACTTTTAGAAATAAAATATTTAATTATGTAATTCGATTAATTTCCCCTAATAATTGACATATAAAATATCATAGGAATATTCGAAATCTGTCACTATCAGTATGAATATTATATATATATTTATTAAAAAAGTTATTCCATAATGCCACCCATCCAATGAATGTCATTAAGCGGTTGTCGTCTTCAAATCGAACGTAGTCATGAAATTAGGCTTTGGGTTAGCAAAATTAATAATTTATAAAAATAAAATGAAAACGAAATAAAGTTTAATAATTAGAATTATGGTTGTAATTGATTGGTCTGCAAAATTGTATGATAAATTATAATGTCCAAACAGAGTACAATGGGCTATGCAAAGATTCCAATATCTCCATTAGTTTTTTTGTGATGTTACCAATATTTGATAATATTTAAGATGAATGGTGTTTGTGATTGACCCATAATATTTGAAATATTGTAAAGACGATACTCTTATTGTTGTGGTTCGAAAACCGGGGGTGTCAACAGTCGACCGGTTCGTAGCAAGACGAACTTGGTTATAACTTATTTGATGTGTGGAGAACAATTATAAACCAAATATAAAGAGACACGGCAGTTTTAGAGTGGAAAACCTCAAAGCTGACGAAAAAATCACTTGACTAAAGGCTAGAAAAAATACCCTTAGTCGGTTCAATAAACAGATTAATAATCACAAATATCATGTTTGTTTTTCAGATAACAAAGAGGAAAGGAGTTATCGAAAATAAATCGACAGGGGATCCTTTGTAAGAAAGCTAGAAAGAGAAATCGGAAGATGTCTTCTTCACACCCCAAATGTCCTTTTTATACGTCTATTGTGTTGTGTGGACAGTAAAGTGTCGTTTTGTGCTTGTCCTTTGCGGCTAGGTCGGCTCGTGTCAGGCGGAACAGCCGTCGGGAACGGCTTCATAGAGCTGCACGGCGCTAAACCTTTCGGCGCTACTAGCCGGCTATTCCCAGGCTAAAGGAGGCTCGTACGACTTCACCGGACCATACTTCTGACAAGATTGTCAAAGGTTGTCGTCACATGTGAGGAATATGGATGGCTCGAAGTAAGGCCTGTAAAGTGTGGACCGATCGGTCCTGGCGCGTGGGAGAAGCTGGGCCCCACCTATCGGGACTGATCGATATGAATGACCGATCGGATCACCTGGCTTGCATAGGCCACTCATTCATGTGGGCTGGATCTCGGCCCCCAAGTTCGGCTTATGTTATTTGGGCTCCTCTAATCAAGCTTGGTTCTAATCAGGTTCGAGGTACCGGGTTCCGGGGATCTCATCACTAGCTCCTCGGACTCTATCACCACTATGTTGGTTATCGGGGTTCGATCATTAGATAGTAGCAATCAGTGCCCGATCGTAGTAACGGAAAACTGTACCCGAACTGGTTGTAACGGCATCTTCAGGGACCGATCATGCACTTAGAAATTTTATGATATGAATTTTAAAATTTGAAATTCATAGCAGTTGAGGGTAAAAGCGTAATTCTAGGTTTTGTAATAGCTAACGTCTTTCCGTATTCCAAAGGGGTGACAGACTGTCAGACTGCAGTCGCCTGCAGTAATGACGTGTCACCCCGTGATTGGGTAATACGATGTATAAAGGTCGGGATTTTTTCTCTGTGCAGTCATTATCACGCTTTGCGACAAACTGTTCCAGCCTTAGAACTCTCTCTGGCGATTTTGCTCAACCGTTTTCCAACTCTAATTTTCTCGTAAATTTTAAGGTAACCATCCATGGCACCTCGTAGGGCTAGGTATCCAGATGTATCTGCAATGGACCTCGAAGCATTTCGGGTCAAATTTTCAATCCGTGCCCATTATCCCATCTGGAGGGGGAAGGAGGATGTTCCTTGCATCCTTCTCGCCGATATGAATGTTTCGGCTAACGCCATCCCCGTTAGATATACCTCCCTGAGGTTCGGCATGCGATTCCCCCTTCACCATTTTGTCGCGGACGTACTTCGGGAGATTCACTGCCCGACTTTCACTATTTTTCTGGGCAGTTATGTTTATATAATCGCATTTATTTTTTATTGCCACAAACAGATGGTAGAGCCAACCATCAAGTATTTTTTTAACCTGTTCCTGGTTGGATCCCGCAGGGGAAGAAGGTTGTTAGGGGGTCGCATGTTGTATTACATAGCAACCCAAACAAATGATTGTATTATCGTAGACAAAGAAGATTCCCTTCATGAATGGGAATCTTGCTACGTCTGGAAAGACATCCCAAGAGAGGATCTGCTTAAAGTTACCTTCCTAACTACCCACAATGACATCGAGAAATTGGACCGAAGCCGGTTCAATCCATCCCGTCAGGATATTGCCAACACCTTGGCAATGCTTTATCCTCCCGAAAGGCGTCTGAAACGGATAGACATCTTTAGCGAGAAGATGCTATTAGAGATCGGGGTATCTTTTCTAGCTCCGACTCATCAGAGTCGGAGGAATCGAGTACGACTTTGGCTTCCTTTAGTTCATATTTCCTGATCCTTATTATTTTTCTTTTGCAGTTTCTACTGATACAATGTCTGGAAACCGACTCGCTGCGGTGGATGCTGTTTCAAAAGCTAAGAGAGAGGCTCAGCTGCAAGCGTCAAAGCCTAAGCCCAACGCTGCGACTGGGCCTTCACAATCATCGAGGAGCTCCAGTAGCCAAAGGCCAGAGCCCCGATCGATGGATGAGGTGATTTCTAAGAGGATGCGCTTGTTAGGCCTTCCCGCCATGTACAAAATCGGGAATAACTCTCTTTTGGATCTTAACGTCATGCGGTTGTTGCTGCAGGGGTCAATGCGGGTGGAGGACGTCTGCCCATCATCCAGCTTAGGGGATAAAGCGCCGAGACCTCCAGTCTCCGCGTCAACGAGCAAGCGGGGCCCCGAAGAGGATGCTCCGAAGCAATATAAAAGGTTGCGGTCAGCTATGAGCAGGTCTGCAGCCCCGATCCCGACGAAAGGGGTCACAATCGGGGAGAAATTAGCTCCATCCTCGTCTAACCCCGAGGCCATTCGGGAGGCTATCCAGGAAATGGTAGTCTCCGTTTCCAAAGCCCGAGGACCGAAAAGGGTTCCCCCTTCATGGAAAGATGCCCCCCTTGAAGAATACCGCTCTTGGGGAGGAAAAACCCGTCCGGTATTGATGGCGCGCTTCCTGGCTTGGTGCTAGCCTATATAGAGTCTCAAGCCGTGGTAAGCTGTCTTCAGCTCTTGCTAACCCGATCGGGTATATGTTCTTATTCCAGTTTGTTTCTTGCAAGCACATAGAAGGGCTTTGGATCTTGCTTCTGCCGTCCAGCTAAGCCGAAGCATCTCCTCGGCTTCTGAAGATCTGGAAAGCCAACTTGTCTTAGCTCAGCGGCAAATTGAGATCAAACAGAAAGAGCTTGAGTCGGTCCGAGCCGATCGGTACCGTCTGAATGGAGAGTTTCTTGGAGCGGGTACTGAGCTCTCCTTAGCTGCTTCTAAGGCGGGAGAGGCCCAAGCAGCTGCTAACTCCGCCATAGCCCGTGTTTTGGAATTGGAGCGTCAGATTCAAGAAATATCTGACGAGAGCAACAAACTTCTTCTGCAGTCCTAGGAAGAAAAGAATGTCTTAAAGGAAGAAAGGGAAGCAGTGAAGGAAGATTTGGTTAGGGTCCAAGGATCAACTGAGGGTGCCGTACGGGAAGCCCTTTTGGGTTTTGTCTGATCTCCCCTGATGTTTGCCGTAGCTGCAAACGTTTATTGACCGAGCGTCTCCTAGTATATGAATAATATGAAGGACCAAATGATTAGCGAGACGATCGATCCCCTAACCAAATATGGAAACTTCCGTGAGATCCCCGAGCTAGAATCACCCCTGCTGGAGAAAGATCCCAATTATCCCCTCTTTGACCTGATGGAGAGATCGGTCAACGAGATAGTTGAAGAAAGGGGGAAAAAGGTGGATTAGGATTTGAATTTCCAGTCCTTTCCTTTCTGTATTTGTAAACTCCGTTTTTTGAATAAAATGTCTTTTTGCTAAGTGTAAGTTCGGGGCTCAAGCTAAACCTGGACCGAACGGTCCTCTCAACCTAACTCTGAATCCTGCTAAGTTTAGTAAGTTAGGAAATTCCAACTGCACCAACAGACCACACTTGAATCAGTCTCTATAAAATATTATGACTTTGGCGGCGTTGCCTTGGTTCTCTGTAAGCCCCATGACAAATTTAGCCGAAGCCCCGGTTCTTAAAATAGTCTCATGGTGAGCTTTGACTTGCAATTTGACCGGTTAACTCTGTTCTTGTTATCTCGCTCATGGATTAAGCACAATAAGGCAAGAGCTACTTCTAGGTGGTGGGTACCGTTGAAGAGGAAATTGAGTTCGTAGTGAGTTTTGGGAGTATGTGATTCATCTAAGTACTCAGCAAGCGTGGAAGCAACTGACTCGTATGAGCGATCACACTACTTGGGAGCCTTATGGATGGATCGCTATAGTCAGCAGTCCAAACTCGTCCAGAAAATCCAACTCCGAGATCAGTCACTCGCCTAGCTAGAAATAATTTGTATTGCACCCATTGTAACTTATTCATGTTTGAGAAACATTTTATAGTTCACAACTACCAAATAACGTCAAATGATTTATATAAAATAGCGCCTTAAGTTCAAAACATTCTAGGTTCGGGGGATCTCACTTTCATCCAGATTTTCTAACTTATAAGCCCCAACACCTAGGTTCTTCAAGACCCGATAGAGCCCTTCCCAATTCCTGTCTAGCTTCCTATCGTTTCTATGAACTCTTACATTCATGAGAACGAGGTCACCTTCTAAGAATTCTCTGGGCACGACCCGTTTGCTATGAGCTCGCTCCATTGTTCTTTGATAAGCACACATGTGCGCATAGATGGCGTTCCTTTTCTCTTCAATCATTTCCAAATCCAAGGATCTTCTCTCATTATTCAGATGCTCGTCATATTGGGTTATCCGAGGTGATCGTATGGCTACCTCCACTGGACTGACCGCTTCGGACCCATATACTAAAGAGAATGGAGATTCATGGGTCGTTGAACGGGGAGTGGTGCGATAAGCCCATAGAACCTCGTAGATGTGATCGGGCCACTTTCCCCCAAAATCTTCCAACTTAGTTTTTAATCCCTTTAGGATAACTTTGTTGGACACATCCGTCAACCCGTTGGTCTAGGGATGAGCAACCGATGAGAAGTGTTGAGCGATACCCAATTTGACGCAAAGATCCCGAACTGCTTTTCCGCGGAATTGAAGTCCATTATCATATACAAAAGCTCGAGGTACTCCAAAACGACTTATGATATTCCTCCATAGGAAGTGCTTCACAACCTTCTCAGAAATAATAGCCACCGCTTCAGCCTCGATCCACTTTGTATAATATTCAACATCTACAATGCAAAACTTTCGTTGCTGGACTGATTGAGGAAACGTTCCCAAAATGTCAATTGCACATCTGTCAAATGGACAAGGAAGTAGGGTCATCGACAAAGATGCCCCTGGCAATTGGGGAACTGGAGAATGGTGTTGGCAAGCAGCGCAGCGTAGCATCTTGTGTACTTCTTAGCATCCTCAAGGAGCGTTGGCCAGAAATACTCGGCCCTAATAACTCGATGATATAGCGATCGGGCCCCAGAATGTATACCGTACATCCCTTCATAAACATAAATCATGACGGCCACGGCCTCTAGAGGGGATAGGCATCGCAAGAGCGGTCCTTCAAAACTTTTCTTAAATAAGTGCCCGTCATTTAGCACATATCGCGTCGCCCGGGTTTCAATTTTCCTGGCCTCTTATGCATTTTCCGGTAGATGTCCGTTGGTCAGATACTCGACAAAAGGGGCCATCTACGTGGTATCTACTGGTGAGTCAGCGGCGTTTATCTTTAAGTCTTGGAGTTCATGGCATAAAGCTCCCACCTCCTCAAACGACTGTTCGATCACAGAGATTTCAACCGAAGATCGATCCTGAATATGGACCGATATTGTGCCTGATCCAACGTCTGGTAAGCCTGCAACAAATCTGGCCAACGAGTACACATTGTTTTGTTCTCTAGAAACGTGGTCAAGTGAGAACTCACGGAACTTTTTTGCCATCTCCAAGACCTTCGCATGGTATAACTTCATGGTTGACTCATGTGTTTCGAATCGTCCTGCGAATTACTCCACCACCAATTTGGAGTCTGAGAACATTCGCACCTTTGCAACTCCCATCTTTTGGGCTAAGGTCATCCCCGACAAAACGGCCTCGTATTCCACCACGTTATTCGTTCCAGAAAATAAGAACTTGACCACGAAGTGGATAACGTCGCCTTGAAGTGTAGTAAGGGTGATGCCCGCTCCCTTTCCCCCGAAGGTTGATCCGTCAACATAAATAACCCATCGGTCGTCATCTTGGTTTAGAAATATGAGCGATCGGGTCATCTCGATCACGAAATCTGCGAGGACTTGAGCTTTGATTGCCCTTCAAGGAACGAATTCCAAATACATGGAGCTGATCTTGATCTTCCACTTGGCCAACCTTTCATTGGAGTCCGCCTGGCTCAAAACTGCAAAGGCTGATCAGTATACACATAAACCTTTCGGCCTTCGAAATAATGTTTAACTTAGATATAGCTTTCTGCAAGGCTAGCATGAATTTCTCCAAAATAGTGTATCTTGTTTCGGCTGGTACCAGTGAATGGCTCACGTAGTAGACATGTCGGTTAATGTCATCCCCAATGGTCACCAAGGCTGCGCTGACAACGGCTTCTAACACGGCTAAATATAACCCTAAGGATTCGTGGCAAGTCAGGTTCACCACTACTATATGACCTGATTGTCCTCCTTCTTCGGGGGGACGATCTTTTCAGCCACAGCCGCAACTTCCCGCGGCTGTCTCTTAGGGTAAGATACCCTGTGATCACCTGCGGGATCAGAATTCCCGCCAGGATTTAGATATCCCGCTCCCAGCGCTTCATCCACGTTGATGTACTTTTTGATTTTTTGAAGAAACTTTCCCAATGTGGACGGTGGGCTCTTCACAAGGCTGGCCGAAAGGCCACACAGTCCCAAGACCTGCTGCAAGATATAGATTTTGTCTCGGAGCTCCAACTTGATACCCCGAGCAGTTCGGTTGAACTTCTCCATAAAAGAACTGAGACTCATCTTCGCTGGGATATACTTTATGTCATATAGTTCCTGCCTACTACTAGGCGGTCCTATATTTGGAGCGAACTGCTCCGAGAAAGCCAGGATGAATCCGTCATACGACCGTATGGATCGGGCCGGCAAGTTTTTGAACTAGGTCCGGGCATCGCCCTGCAACCCTGCCGCGAAGATGCGGCACTTCAATGAGTCAAAGGCCCGAACTGTCCTCATCCTCAGCTCGAAATCCGCGACATGATCGATCGGATCACCGTCGCCTCGGAATACTGGTAACCCTTCGGGGTTACGGTAGTATCGATCAGGGACTGCCGCCCAGATCTCTTCGGAAAAATGGAGCATCAAATCTCCCAACGCGGCGGAGACACCTCCAGATTGTTGGGATGATGTCTGGGCTATATGCAGATTATGCCACGAGTCATCATCCTTGCTCCGCCTGATCGGGGCATCCATGGCCCGATCAAATTATCCAGGATTGGGACCCATATTAGGCTCGCAATCCCTCTACGTTCGCAGGGTTTCCAACTCCCTGGTAAGCTCGTCGATGCGCTTCTACATCTGTTCCTGGTCCGTCTCAGGAACGGGAGTTGGAGTTTTAATTGGAGGAGGCGGAGTAAATTGGTATCTCGGCCTCCTTATTGTTACTCCGCGCCTGATAATCTCCTCTTCATCGGAGCTCGGCGCGTCTGGTTCGCTTTCGTACCCTGTGTTTGCTGGAACATGGCTTGTGATAGCCGGTTTTTCTGTTCCACTCCTCTCCGACGTAAAGACCTCGAATGGGGATTAGAAACTCGTTCCCACGGACGGCGCCAAACTGTTGTGGTTCGAAAACCGGGGGTATCAACAGTCGACCGATTCGTGGCAAGACGAACTCGGTTATAACTTATTTGATGTGTGGAGAACAATTATAAACCAAATGTAAAGGGACACATCAGTTTTATAGTGGAAAACCTCAAAGCTGAGGAAAAAACCACTTGACTAAAGGTTAGAAAAAATACCCTTAGTCGGTTCAATAAACATATTAATAATCACAAAGATCATGTTTAATTTTCAGACAACAAAGGGGAAATGAGTTATCGAAAATAAATCGACAGAGGATCCTTTGTAAGAAAGCTCGAAAGAGAAATCGGAAGATGTCTTCTTCACACCCCAATTGTCCTTTTTATACGCCTACTGTGTTGTGTGGACAGTAAGGTGTGGTTTTGTGCTTGTCCTTTGCGGTTAGGTCGGCTCGTGTCAGGCGGAACAGCCGCCAGGAACGGCTTCATAGAGCTGCACGGCGCTAGACCTTTCGGCGATACTAGCAGGCTATTCCCAGGCTAAAGGAGGCTCGTACGACTTCACCGTACCACGCTTCTGACAAGATTGTCGAAGGTTGTCGTCGCATCTGAGGAATATGGATGGCCCGAAGCAGGGCCTGTAAAGTGTGGACCAATCGGTCCTGGCGCGCGGGAGAAGCTGGCCCCACCTATCGGAACCGATCGATATGAATGGCCGATCGGGCCACCTGACCTGGATGGGCCACTCATTCATGTGGGTTGGATCTGGGCCCCCAGGTTCGGCTTATGTTATTTGGGCTCCTCTGATCAAGCTTGATTTTGATCAGGTTCGAGGTACCGGATTCCGGGGATCTCATCACTTATAGTTTCAAAATTGCGTACGAATCACCTAGAATTTACATAATATGTATCGTTGACCCTCTAACTTTTTAAATTTGTAAACACCATACCCTCAAAGTTTAAAAATTGTATGGTTGACCCCCAAAGTTTCAAAACCGTTTAAATTTGACCTTTAAGTCCGGTATTTTTTTGAGTTTTTTCGCAATTGACCTTGTTATTTCCATATATTGAAATTGATCGATTTTGTTTACTGATTTGATATTTAGCCTTCGAATATATTAAAGAGTTCAGAATTAACTATGATAAATATGTACCGGAGAAATATGTAACATCTGCTTGCTAAAAGACTAATTTATCTTACAATGTTTTGTTATTATATTTTATGGTAATTTTACTTCGTATATAAACTCAAAAAAATATCTGACGTAAGGGTCAAATATAAACGATTTTGGAACTTTGGGGCCAACTATGCAATTTTTAAACTTTGAGACAATAGTGTTTACAAATTTAAAAAGTTTGAGGGTCAGTCATACACATTATGTAAACTTTTGGTGTTTCATACACAATTTTGAAACTATAAGGGCATCGTTTTTACACTATTTCACAGATTGAGGGTCATTCTTGCAATTTTCTCTATTTAAGATGAGGTTTATTAATTTGTCATAAAAAACTATGGGTCAATATGAAATAATAATATTATTATTATTCGACGATAATGCCCTATTACGGTTCATTCAAATACTTCGGTAGAAATAAAAAAAATATCCTGGTTCCAAACAAGTAGAAATACGAATTCAAATCCGATCCGGATAGACACGACATAGTATTGAAACTATGGGTGTTCAATATTTGGTAATAATCGAATACCGAATTATTTTAGATATCATACTGAATTTTGAAAATCAATACATGGTTTTAAAATTTTTCTCATTTCGAGGTTCGATTTCACTTGGTAAAATATTTTTGTATTTGTTAATATATCTAATAGCGAATTTAACATTCATTAATTAAAATAATGATTTTATATTTAAATGTCATATTATGAGTATTTTTTAAAATTAATTTGTGAAAATTAGTTATTTTTCAGTATACCTAAATCGAACCGAAAAATTATATATTTATCGGAAAAAATCGATATATTTTGGTTACAAGTTTTAATTATTCAGTATTCATTTTCGAAATTTGATTCGATATTTAATGAGGAAATCCTTACAGGGAATAAGTGCTCGGCCCATTGGATAATGTAAAATCTAATGAGGAGACAAAGCCCATCTAGCATTGATCAGCAAAATAGGTCGGGACAGTTATAGGGTTTAAAATGAAGAATATTTTATAAATTATATAAATTAAATAATAAAAAATGAAAAAAAATTGCTAAGTAAATTTAATCATTTTTGCAATTAAATATAGAAATAAATAAAATTGAATCCAACCCCAACCTCGTCGGTCTTCATTGGCCTGCTTGAGTGAGTAATTTTATTGAAGGGACAATACATGGGTGGGTCGGGTCGGGTTTGCAAGTTACATTTTTTGCAATTTAATTTCCAATTCTCGATTTTAGATAATTTTCATTTTATCTATTTTCGATTCATGTTATATTCATTTTTCTATTATTTATCTTCATTTATATTTGCTTCTGTTTCAGATTTTTTAATTTGATGATTTAATCTTGATTATTTTTTAATCGGCACCAGTAAAAACATTACATGTACACGTTTTGGACCCTTGTGTATATATTTATTAGTATATCAACTCCAATAGTACTATAGTATTATTGGCAAATATGATTATTTTGACACTATTTTAATTTTGAGCAACCATAAATTTGAATCTTTTCATGATTTTTACAATTTGATCCCTAAAAATTTATTATTGTGGTAATTATGATACCAAAGTATCAAAATTAATAAAAGGATTTATTTATTTTATAAGTTTTGATAAAATGAGTTCTCAAAATTTAATCTACATAGTATAATTGATTTTCAAAATTTTCAATTTAACAATTGAGATTCTTATTCAAAATCAAATTCAAAGAATCGATTTTGTCACTTTGGAGATCTAATTTACCAAATAATTCATATTTTAAGAATCAATTTTACCAAAACATTAAAGTTTGAGAACTATGACATTACAAATTATGAAAACTAAATTCGTCAAAACTATAAAAATTTGAGGATTATGTCAAATGCGTATTTTTGTCGTGAGTTTCATACATAAACTCAAACTGATTGAATAGGTTTGATTTTCTAAAATTGGATCTCGTATGGGTCCGAGTTTATCTTCGGATTTATCAAGGATTGCAGATTACATGTTCCTTTTTTATCAAGACGTGTAAATTAATCGAATCTATGATTTGTATATGTCGATATCAGTTAAAATCGATCGTATTGAAGCTTTAGATCAACGTGCATTTTCCTAATCTTTACTTCAAATCTATAGCATCATACAAACTCAAGTTCCCTAATACAAAAACATAAACATAAACAAATTCCTTGTTGCCCTTCTCACGATCCCATGAAAATTTCTCTATTGCAAAATCCCTAGTTTCGAGCTTCTTGGAGCTGCAACCAATAAAACAAAATTGCTCTGATTTAGCTCATACATCACATTTTACCCATAAAACACATAAAATTACCAAGTCCAATGGCTTCAGACCCTTTCATGATTCTTAATTTGATGCAAGAATCAAGGAACATTCTGTAAGAAATAAGACAAAACAAGTATTAGTTCAGACAAATGATTAATGAGAGAACATGTTTCATATCATACTCCCATGGAACATCACCAACAAGCATCAAATCTCCATCTTTATCTTCGTAAGTAAGCACATATTCGGAATCAATTCCGTGGAGACAATGAATAGATTGCCCTGAACATAAGCTTAAAATCTCATCATTGTTTCAAAAATTTTGAATCTTGTTGAAATAGTGACATAGTAAATGAATGCTTCAAGTCTTTTACGATGTAGTCACTCCCCTTATATGTTATATACCGTACACACTCCCCACGTAAATTGACTCGACTCTAGAAATTTAACATGATATTGCAACATGTTTGGAAAAATCCCGAGTGACTTTGCCGAGATTAGTCCGGTTTAATAAAATTGACCTATTGGTAATCCACCGATTTGAATAGTCAAATCCCACCAACGATTGGACTTGAGGGGGTGTATTGAAATAGTGACAATTATCTCACATCGGACGTGGGAAGTTTTTTGTGTTGGTTTATAAGAGGTAATGTAGACCATAGTAATTGACTTGTTCAACATTTTTATGATGTGATCACCCCCTTAAACGTTACATCTCGTGCGCATTTCCCACGTAAATTGACCTGACTCAAGAAATTTAACATGGTATTGCATCGTGTTTGGAAAAATCCCGAGTGACCTTGCTATGATTAGCCCGGTTTAATAAAATTGACCAGTTGATAATCCACCCAATTTGACTTGAAGGGGTGTGTTGAAATAGTGACAATTATCCCATATCGGACGTGGGAAGTTGTTTGTATTGGTTTATAAGAGGTAATGTGAACCATAGTAATTGACTTGTTCAAGTCTTTTACGGTGTGATCACCCCCTTATACTTACATCCCATGCATACTTACCATGTAATTTGATCCGACTCTGGAAATTTAATATGGTATTGCAACATGTTTGAAAAAATCCGAACTGACTTTATCGGAATTAGTCCGATTTAATAAAATTGATCGATTGATAATCCACTGTTTTGAATGATCAAATACAAATTGTCAGATGATTGAACTTGAAGGGTGTACTGAAATAGTGACAATTATCTAACCATAGAGGTGGGAAATTGTTTGTACTAATTTATAAGAAAAAATGTGAACCACCCTATTGTGATGTGGTATTCTCCAATATACGTTATATCACATGCACAGTCCGCAGTAATTGACACGAATCTAAAAATTTGAGAATTGAAGTTAAAATACAGTAAGTACCAAGAGTAAAGCAGGTAAACATTTTGTCAAGAGCATTTGATAATTCTGTATAGCTTGAGAAAGCATTCAGATCTATCTTTCTCAAGTAAGGAGCTCCATCCATACTCACTTTAAGATAATGATTAAAAGAAGAAGAAGAAGAATTTGCAGTGCTTTTGTCGTTGTTTTTGTGTGTATTTGTTGTGTTCTTACGAAAAGATCGAATAGGTGGCCATCCAATTACTCGTTCCCTACAAAATATACACCAAATAAGTGCACAGTAAAAATACATATCAGTCTCAAGTCTAATGAAAATTCATACTTGGAAACAGGGGAAGAAGTTTCATTCTTCTGTTCTTCAACGACCTTTTTTACATTCCCAGTAAAACTAGTGCACAAATTGCTGCTAATTTTACATCCTTTTGGTGACAAAAACGTGTTGTTTTTATCCAAATCAGCTTCAGATGAATTATGAACAGATAAACCCCAATTTTCACAGCAATTAACATCATCAAAGTAACCCCTCTTACCACTAGAAACTAGGGTTTTGAAAATGGAACTTTCTTTCCCAAAAACAGAGATAAACCCTCCAGTTTTTCTCTCCGGTGATTTTGAACCAGGTAAACCAAGCGTAAGCTCTGTTTCTTTAAGTTTATCATCTTCAAAGCTCGAGGGAACAAAGCCTGTGTAATCTTGCTGTGATTCAGACATTGAAGCACCTGGAAATAAAACTTCAAAAGAAAGTAATTAAAACAACGAGGAGAAGATGAAGAGTTCAGATTCAGACAAAGAAATGGATGAATTGAAAAAGGTTTGTTTCTTTATTTATTTCTCTTTCGTTCCGACCAAGTGCTTGAAAAGAGGGTATTGTCGATAGAGGAAAAAGAAGGTTCTTTGGCTTGTCTGAAACACTTTTCTTTTACTTTTTGTACAGTGAAGATTAATACGAATGATAAAAGAAGAAGGATTTAAAGCCAAAATGAGCCCCGAGCAATGATTCCGGTCAAGTCCACACCACCACAACTCTGTCTTAAGTATCGTCGCCAAAAACAAGAACAGATCTGTAATAAATTCCTTTGTCTGCTGTCAATTGCCCAACAATTAAATGCTGCACATTAATAATAAAGTGTCTCACTAGCTCTCTTTTTTTGTTTCATATTAATATATTCATTTATATACTTATGCATTAAAGTTATAATAAAATATAACTTATTCATTTATATTCATTTATATACTTATTCAAATATAATAATTATAAATAAAAATCGTTAAAGTTATTTTTAGGTAACTATTAATGACTTTGTAATTACTAGTTTGTTAATAGTGAAAAATATTGTAATATTTAATTTTGTAAAATTAAGGTGTGTTCTACACAAATTATGAAATTTATAATTAGAATTTATAATGAAAAAGTATAATTAAAATTGATGTGGTATTCTGAATAAATATGTTAAACATTTTAATGTGAAAAATGTTATGTAAAAATGTAGAATAATAATTTATTTATAGTAGTCAAAAGACAATTATATCTCTTATGTTAAATATAAAATAAATCTCAAATAAAATTATAGAGTTGTTTTACAAATGAACTGACATAATATTTTCATTTATATACTTATGCATTCAAATATAATAATTATAAATAAAAATCGTTAAAGTTATTTTTAGGTAAACTTTGTAATTACTAGTTTGTTAATAGTGAAAAATATTGTAATATTTAATTTTGTAAAATTAAGCTGTGTTCTGCACAAATTATGAAATGTATAATTAGAATTTATAATGAAAATGCATAATTAAAATTGATATGGTATTCTGAATAAATATGTTAAACATTTTAATGTGAAAAATGTTATGTAAAAATGTAGAATAATAATTTATTTATAGTAGTCAAAAGACAATTATATCTCTTATGTTAAATATAAAATAAATCTCAAATAAAATTATAGAGTTGTTTTACAAATGAACTGACATAATATTTTCATTTATATACTTATGCATTCAAATATAATAATTATAAATAAAAATCGTTAAAGTTATTTTTAGGTAAACTTTGTAATTACTAGTTTGTTAATAGTGAAAAATATTGTAATATTTAATTTTGTAAAATTAAGCTGTGTTCTGCACAAATTATGAAATGTATAATTAGAATTTATAATGAAAATGCATAATTAAAATTGATATGGTATTCTGAATAAATATGTTAAACATTTTAATGTGAAAAATGTTATGTAAAAATGTAGAATAATAATTTATTTATAGTAGTCAAAAGACAATTATATCCCTTATGTTAAATATAAAATAAATCTCAAATAAAACTAGAGAGTTGTTTTACAAATGAACTGACATAATATTTACCACATGTATAAAGCAATGTCTGAAAATCAATCACTATAAGACAAAAATATTATTGGTACATCATAAGTAATTTTTTTAAATACGTCGTAAGTAATAATTCTATCAAATAAATTACAAAAAATTCTAAAACATCCTCAATAACACCAATAATGAGTATGATATTTAACAATAATAAAAACATAAAAAACAAGACAATTCAACAAATTTCAAAGTAATGTTATCAAATTTTTGCTTCCTAATTAAAAACCTAAAAACTTAAATTATATTTTAACACGTGTCAAATTGATGATATCTGCAATAACGAAAAATCAAAACAAAAATGAAAAATAAAATAAGAATAAATCATTTTAATCCGAAATCTGTAAAAAAATATCATTTCTATGGCAAAGAAACGGAGTGGGAGAACTCCTTACCAATGAAGTCATACCGGTCAATATTGTTCGTTACGGTAACGACTATTATGAACGATTTTTCCGATATATCGTTGGTATACCGATTATATATCGAAATATCGGTGTACCTATCACGATCAATATATCCGGGCGGTATATTACCGGCATGACTTCCTTGCTTCTAACCCTAGGAACATGAAAATAATGTATATAAAAATGTATTTGTTAAGATATGAGTATATATGTAAATGATATACTAGAATGCAAAATGAGTTTTACAAATCAAGAATTTACATTATTTTATATTATAGTATAAATTATTAAAATGCATAATGCGTTTTAATTGATAATGTGAATTTAAAATAGTTAATAGTGTTATGTACAGTTTTTAAAAATATATAATGCATTATATAATGTATAATGCATTTTTAAAATTCATACAGAACACACATTAAGTTTTTCATAATTTATATGATTTGATAAATTAAATATCATGATTTTAACCAATTTAATTTTCAATGTTTTTTAAGTTAAAACTATTCTCTATATTTTGAAATTTTAACAAAACTAATCTTCATTTTTTGTAAACGGACAAAATTAAATATATATAACAAAATTGATCCTCAAATTTAGAGATTTTCAAGAATAGGATTTACCATATTTGGGAAAAAATGATTGTTTTTACAAAAATGGTCTAAATATGAAGACTACATATATCAAAATAAAGTTTAAAAACCAAATTTGTTAACTTACACTATTTTCTCATTGAATAATTGGAAAAACATAAGATTTTTAAGTAGTAAATCTACATATTTAAAATTATGGTGTTATATACATAATTTTTCTATAAAGAACCATGGGAGTTTTACATCGTTTTTCATTAAAACAAGAAATAGGCAAAGAAGAACATTTGCATTATAATTATTAAAATAAAGTTGTTCAATTTGAAACTTATCTTTGATGACCCGACCCGACCCATTTATTTTTCTACAATTGATACTGATCACCTAATCTTTTCTTCAAATCCTTCTTGTTCACCTGATAAAACACAAGAGCACATTTTTTCATATTCCACAATGAAAGAAATATGTGTATAATTCACCTTTCCCATTGCGTTTCGTGGCAACGACTCCCAGACGAGCAGCTGAGTAGGGATCTATGAACAACAACCAGAAATCATATTGAAAAAATGACGCATTCAGTTCCAAAACTTTTATAGTTTTGATCAATTTGATCCTCCACGTAATGACATATTTAGTCTTTAAATATTAATGTTCTATCAAATATTGATCCTCTAAATTTGCAACATTTGACAAATTAGATCGCCAAAGTAGTTGAATCGATTTCTACATTTGATTTTGACCGATGATCTCAATTGTTAATATTGAAATCTACACTTCGGATATTGATTTTGCGAACTTACAAAGTACGATGACCATTTTTGTCATCTTCATACTTTTGGGATCACAATATCCACGGTAATAAAACTTTAGAAATCAAAATTAGCAAAACCATGAAACTATAAAGATCAAATTTGTCCAGAAACATGTTAAGAAGGAAATTCTTGATTGATACCTTGTATGGTGCAAGCTTTTCTTTAGCCCATATAGAAAGATCTTGCAACGAAAGTACATTTTTCATCTCTTCGTCCTCCTTTCGTTTAGTTGAATCGAGCACAACTATCGCACATACAGATTCCCCGTATGTCTTGTCGGGCAACCCCAACACACAACACTCTGAAATTGCAGGGTGCTGCAGAGGGAAAGTTCAGTTAACAAGGAAACATAATACAACTCCATTTTTTGAAGATGAACCTCTAGAAGAACAGCTTCGATTTCAAGAGCAGATAATTTGTACCCTCCGACTTTCATGATATCCGCATTAGTACCTGAATAATCATTTAGAGTTAGCTATGTACAAATTCAAGATTCAATGGGCGAGTGAGTGTCTATATAGCTCAGTACATAAGAGAACTGAATCACAATAAAAAGAATAAACCAAACCAATTACTCATTCAGAGTTAGTTTTGTAGAAATTCAATATTCAATGGACAGAGAGAAGAGCTCAGTACATACATGAAGTGAATCACAATGAAAAGAATGAACCAAACCAATTGCTCATTGAGAGTTAGTTTTGTGGAAATTCAGGGTTCAATGTCCATATAGTTCAGTATATAAGAAAAGTGAATCACAATGAAAAAACTAGATCAAACTAATTGCTCATTCAGAGTTAGTCTGTAGAAATTCAGGATTCAATGGATAAAGAGAATATCCATATAGCTCAGTACCTAAGAAGAGTAAATCACGATGAGATGAAATGACTAGACCAAACCAATTACTTATGATATCACTCATCTTATAAACTAGAACATTTCTATTTCCACAATCCATGCGTGGGACAATATCGAGAAAAGTTAGAATGCTTACGCCCCAAAATGATGTAATATCCGTCTTTGTCAATCTTCGCGGCATCTCCAGTTTTGAAGAATCCATCATCAGTAAATGATTCTTTAGTTACCTGATAGTTTTTCAGGATTGATAAACATCAAAATTTTTCGTATAATTTACACTTTCGAAACTACCTCAGGAAGCTTCCAATATTCATTGAACATTGATGGACTTTTGATACAAAGCTCACCACCTTCTTCATTAGCATTATCTTTTCCTTCTTCAGAAACGATTTTTGCCTTTTGCAAGACAAGAGTTCAGTTTATGGTACTTGTTAGAAAACGGAGTTGTCTGAACAGTTAAACTAACCTCCACGCCAGGAAGTGGTTTCCCGACAGTCCCTCCTTTGCGTTTCCCATTTAACGGATTCGAAATCGACATTACAAACTGTGAGTATCGAATCCGTTGGTTAAATCAGAGAAGTAAATCAAACTGAAGTTAGAAAGACGATGCACCTCGGTCATGCCATAACGTTCGAGTAGCTTGTGACCAGTGATGATTTCCCACTGTTGCATGACTGGAAGAGGCAGAGCCGAGGAGCCGCACATCTGAAAATCACATAAAGATCAAAATGTACAATCCGTGTACGGTTAAAGTTCATTTTAAACAAAAAAGAAACAGTCATCGGCTATGTTACCATCAAACGCAACTTTGCTGCTGCTGCAGCTGAAGCATTTTGAAGCATTGGATCCATAGCTTCATATCCTTGTATTAAACGTGTGTACATTGTCGGAACCTTTTAACATGAAAAAAAATACCGCAGGAATATAACAAGTTAAGCCGTGAAAATACAGGATTTACGTATAAGGATATGTGATAAGAAAATAAGGTATTCGAGGAAAGCTAAATTCCTTCGGCACGACAAGTTATTAACATACCCCGGTAAATGCAGTTATAGCATTGCGAGCTATATTTTGATCGTCAGGGTAAGACTCACGCCATCTTTGCCAGATTCCTCTCACACTGAATTTCGGCATAAATTCAACCTAATAAAAGAATATAATGTGAATACAATATATGAATGAACCAGATTAATTTCTGACAAGTCGAAAAAAATTATACGAAGTTACCGTAGCTCCGGCATACAGAGGGGCAAGCAACGCATTAAAAAGGCCGTGCACATGTATGGGGGAAGTTAAGTCTCACAGATTTATATCTAAAAAAACAACTAAAAAATACATCCCTTAAGATGAGAGCAATTATATTTGAGGATATGATGAAGTGGCAGGCAATGCAAGAACTGATCATTGGATGTATATCCCCAAGCATCATTAAGCATTTGAGCCTGATGACAAAAGATAACAGAGAGTTCATTATAAAAAGGAATTATCATGCACATTGATCTATCTATAACATGAGTTTAACTAATATTTTTTAAAAAAATTTGCAGAATTTGAAAACACAGAAACTTTTTCCGATTACGAACCTGAGCTAGAATTCCTTTGTGGGTGTGCACTACTCCTTTAGGTTTTCCAGTAGTGCCACTGGTGTATATTATCAATGCAGGATCATCTCCTACAGAAGGTTACCAATTTGTCGCATCAATATTTAGAGAGCACGTCGACTAGATTTCAAATAGAATATCATAAGCACGAAGGAATCGGACCGCTTATCTTGTAAGGAAAGTCAGTCCACTTAGAGCATCCATTGCCGCTCACTTCTCCGTGTTCAAATGACTCTACAATAGAGCTTGGAATGGAAGGAAAAAGGGATAACTGAGCCGATGTTTTGGCTGCAACGGAAGCCATTAGTTCTTGATGATCTTCAGTGCTCAGAACTATTTTGACATCCTATAGGCAAATTAACAAAATCATAAAGGGTTCAAATTTACAACTACAGCACATATGTTTTAAGATGCTTATACGGAGGGGCAAATGAAAATAATACACACCGAATCATTCATCACGTGAAGTAGCTCAACTTCAGGGTAGCTTAATGCAAGAGGAACAGCTACACCACCACTTAACCATGTTCCAAGTACTCCAGCAACAAACTCAAAAGAGGGTTTAGCAACAATTCCTACTCTAACTCCACCAAGACCGTTGTTTTTCTCATTACCCTATAAATATAACAAAATTATAAACCATTTATCATTAATGAAGCCCAAAAACTCATCAAGTAAACCTCCATTATCAACTTACAACATTTGAATCTATTGAAGATAATAAGGCAGCTATCTTCTCTGCTGATAAGATCAGTTGGTGGTAGCTAAGAAACTTATCATCTGCTCTTATCGCAATACTTTGCGAGGATGAAGATCCCGTCTGGCCAATCAACTTTACCACTTCCATAAGTACAGTATTATGTGTCGCTGCAGAATATTAACCGATATGAGTAAAGTATGACGAATCTCTCATCTTAGTAAAAATGGCTAGACAAGCATCCCAAAAAATACAAATATCTCACACAAGAAATTAATAATTACAAGGTAGATACGAAGTTTCACGATTATTTTAAACTTGCATCATGCCATAAGAACGATTCTTAAGTACTTAGAAAAAATAGTTATTTTGTTGCAATCTATAGAAACAAAAACGGAAACGGAGTAAAATTTAAGCTCTGAAGAGTTGAAATGCAAATCCCATTAAGCATAATCAGTTCCCACAAAACGGAAAAAAACGTATCAAAGAATATTTTTATAAAAAACCCACGACATGATCCAGCAGAATACACATAAAATTCACCAAACAACCAAAAGAGTAGAAAAATTTCTACACTGCACGATCCAGAACAACATGGACACAGACCTTACCAAAAGAAACTAAAGAACGCTGGTGTAGAACTTTGGCGGAGAAAAATAGGGAAGATGCCGATATATTAAATAGTGGTAAAGCAAAACAAGGCGATTGGAAGAATGAACGATAACCAAAATATTTGACAACTCTGCGGCCGAATAAGTAGTTGAACACGTTAAATACAGCCATAAAGTAGGAGGCAACCTCAAATGCAACACTCCATAAGAATTAATACTACTGGGCAAACGACCGTCAGCACTTTTAGGGCCGGTTTTTTTCGAATTTTAAGATATATAAAAGATTGGATCAACATCTTAATTTTATATATAAACTTTATTACTTCAATTTTTAGGTCTTTATAACGGAAATCAACCCAGGACCAAAGATCTTGATCTTGATCAATCTTTAGTCTTATATTTTTTTATATTAAAATATTAATAAAAAATAATATTTTATTAAATATATAATTTATAAAAATTATAAATAACAATAAGATGATATTTTAAAAATATATTACATAATTATTTTAATTTTTATTATTAATTAGTCAAATATTTAGTATAAAAATTTATAATTGAAAAATATTTGTTTTGATTATATCTAAAAAAGAATGAACTTTGTAATTAATCATCAAACTTTATAATTGTGTAAATGTGGTACCCCGAAATTTGTAAATTACATATAAAGCATCCGAAGAAGATATAAGATGATCTCGGACACCGTTAAATATGGTGTTATGGTGAGATATATTTATTGATTGACATTTGTTAAGTGCAATATATATGTATATATATTTTCATTTATTTGATATTTAACATGAATAACATATCCCAATAAATACCGAAAAAGTAGCTTTAATCAAACTTCAGTTCTTTCTAATCTAACATGAAGCAAGTTATAAATTTCACAATTTTAATTCATAGAGTTTTATGATTGTGTCAATTATGATACCAAAATATAAGATAGAAAATTGATCCTAATATTATCTAAGTTTTGACAAAATCTCTTCTCGAAATTTAATATGTATGTCATTATTGGTCCAAAAAGTTTTTAATTTGACAAATAAGTTCTCGACTATAATCAACTATCGAGAAACGATTTTGTCATTTTATAGATCTTATTTGTCAAATGTTACAAACTTTAACATTTGTCAAATTTGTCAAAATTTAAAGTTTAAAAACTAAATATATCATTATTGTTGAGAACCCTTAAACCGAGTACCAATGATGTGTTCTTGTTGAGAACCATTAAACCGGGACCAATGATGAGTTCTAAACCAAGATAAATGTGGTCAGACTCAAGCAATGATTCGACAGCTGAAATTACCAAGTATAGGACCGGGCCCGGCAGATAGCTTAGGGTTCGACAGACTGCTTCGGTCCTGGAGGACACCTTAGGGCCCAGCAGACAGCTTCGGTCCCAACGGACAGCTCAGGGCCCAGCAAACAACTTCGGTCCCGAAAGACAGCTTAGGGCCAAGCAGATAGCTTCGGTCCCAGCAGACAGCTTAGGGCCCGACAGACTAGATATTGACCCAACAGCATGCGTTCCACGCATCGGGCTCAACCACATTTTCCAGCATGTGAAAACAACCTCTAACAATCTTGTCAGAGGTGGTTACAGAGCGTGGATTACACGCATGTCTCTCTCTATAAATACAGAGAAAAAAGATAAGCTCAATAGGACTTTTTGGATGACAATTCCGACGAACCCTAGCCGTTGTAATTTCATTTTCGCTGTTCTTATTCCCATTGTACATTTTCATTGGTTTATTAATGAATTTGCCGTAGAGGTTCTCCTCTCGGCTTAAGTGTTGAGAACCCTTAAACCGGGTACCAATGATGAGTTCTAAACCAAGATGAATGTGGTCAGACTCAAGCAATGATTCGACAGCTGAAATTACCAAGTATAGGATCGGGCCCGGCAGACAGCTTAGGGGTTCGACAGACTGCTTCGGTCCCGGAGGACACCTTAGGGCCCAGCAGGCAGCTTCGGTCCCAACGGACAGCTTAGGGCCAAACAGACAGCTTAGGTCCCAAAATACAGGATCGGCCCTGGCAGACTGCTTAGGTCCCGGAAGACAGCTTCGGTCCTGGAAGACAGCTTAGGGCTCAGCAGACAGCTTCGGTCCGGCAGATTGCTTAGGTCCCGAAAGACAACTTCGGTCCCGGAAGACAGCTTAGGGCCCAGCAGACAGCTTCGGTCCCAGAAGACAGCTTAGGGCCAAGTAGATAGATTCGGTCCCAGCAGACAGCTTAGGGCCCGGCAGACTAGATGTTGACCCATCAGCATGCGTTCCACGCATCGGGCTCAACCACGTTTTCCAGCATGTGAAAACAACCTCCAGCAACCTTGTCAGAGGTGGTTACAGAGCGTGGATTACACGCATCTCCCCTCTATAAATATAGAGCAAAAAGATAAGCTCGAGAGGACCCTTTGGAGGGCAATTTCGACAAACCCTAGCCGTTGTAATTTCATTTTCGCTGCTCTTATTCCCTTTGTACATTTTCATTGGTTTATTAATGAATTTGCAGTAAAGGTTCTCCTCTCGGCAACGTGGTTTTTTCCCCTTTCTTAAGGGGTTTTTCCACGATAAAATCGCATGTGTTCTTTCCATTTCTATATTTCAAGTTGTCTCCACAAATAACAAATAAAACCTGTTTTCAGAATCCGGTGACTGTTGGTACCCCCTAAAAAGGAACCACAACAATTATAATTATATTAAATTTGTAAAAACTACGAAAGTTTTAGAACTAAAAACATCGTTTTCTCAATCTACAATTAAGGTTATATCAAATATTATGAAAGATTGATCAAGACAAATCAATTTGCAAGTATTTGTACATTATAAGATTATGGAATAAAGCATTTGACAAAGTTCTTTTTTGTTACATTAGATTTATATGAACAAGAGTCCTAAAATGAAATTCACGCACAAAATATTTAAACATTGTTTACAACACGAAATTAGGACACTAACTTCGAAAAAACGGAAGTTTTTCAAAATGAATATTCTCACAATGCCACCACTATAATGTCATATGTTTCTTTTAAAAAAACATGGACATAAAAAACTGCAAGTTTGCCCTGAAATAGTCCAAATTAAGATTTCAAATCTGAATGTAACTCCTTCATGTAATATTTGTGGTTGCTTCATATATTTTCGGTTAAAAATGTAATATTGTGTGGTGACATTAAAACTTAGTATGATATACTAGATAAGACATATATACTACATTTATTGCTATTAAAATTGGGATAAATTTTAATTTTAATTTTCAAAATCTATAATTTAAACAATTCATTAAAAACACTACCAAATTAATATATTGTCAAATTTCGTCATTATGGATGATTTTATCACTAAATTTGTTAATGTATTTTTATTGTTTAATATATCTAAGTCTATATAAATATAATATGAGATTAATATTCTAAATATCATACTTTTCTTGTTAGAATAAACATAAGTTGTTGAAGTAATCTTTGTTAAATGTTTTATCTTTTAGAATAAACATAATATGCACCTACTTGTGAACGTATGNCTTATCATCTGCTCTTATCGCAATACTTTGCGAGGATGAAGATCCCGTCTGGCCAATCGACTTTACCACTTCCATAAGTACAGTATTATGTGTTGCTGCAGAATATTAACCGATATGAGTAAAGTATGAAGAATCTCTCATCTTAGTAAAAATGGCTAGACAAGCATCCCAAAAAATACAAATATCTCACACAAGAAATTAATAATTACAAGGTAGATACGAAGTTTCACGATTATTTTAAACTTGCATCATGCCATAAGAACGATTCTTAAGTACTTAGAAAAAATAGTTATTTTGTTGCAATCTATAGAAACAAAAACGGAAACGGAGTAAAATTTAAGCTCTGAAGAGTTGAAATGCAAATCCCATTAAGCATAATCAGTTCCCACAAAACGGAAAAAAACGTATCAAAGAATATTTTTATAAAAAACCCACGACATGATCCAGCAGAATACACATAAAATTCACCAAAACAACCAAAAGAGTAGAAAAATTTCTACACTGCACGATCCAGAACAACATGGACACAGATCTTACCAAAAGAAACTAAAGAACGCTGGTGTAGAACTTTGGCGGAGAAAAATAGGGAAGATGCCGATATATTAAATAGTGGTAAAGCAAAACAAGGCGATTGGAAGAATGAACGATAACCAAAATATTTGACAACTCTGTGGCCGAATAAGTAGTTGAACACGTTAAATACAGCCATGAAGTAGGAGGCAACCTCAATTGCAACACTCCATAAGAATTAATACTACTATTCAAACGACAGTCAGCACTTTTAGAGTCGGTCTTTTTCGGTTTTTCAGATATATAAAAGATTGGATCAAGATCTTAATTTTATATATAAACTTTATTGATCTCGGTCTTGCTTAAGTCTTGATCCAATCTTTAGTTCTATATTTTTTTATATCAAAATATTAATAAAAAAATAATATTTTACTAAATATATAATTTATAAAAATTATAAATAACAATTGTTGTAGTTCAAAAACCGGAGGTGTTAACAGTCGTCCGGTTCGTTGCAAGACGAACTTGGTTGTAATTTATTTAATGCGTGGATGACGATTATAAATCAAGTGTAAGAGAAACAATGCAGTTTTAGAGTGGAAAATCTCAAAGCTGAAGAAAAAACCACTTGACTAAAAACTGAAAATGTCTTTAGTCGATTCAATAAACAAGATGCTAATCACAAATACCATGTTTGTTCTTTAGACAACAAGGGGAAGAAACTTATCGAAAATAAATCGACAGAATGCTAAGTAAGAGAGCTTGCAAGGAGAATCGGAAGAGGATCATTTTCTTCGCATCTCAAGTGTCCTTTTTATACACCTATTGTGCTACGTGAACAGTAAGATATCGTTTAGTGCTTGTCCTCTGCGGCTAGGTCGGCTCCTGTCAGGCGGGACAGCCGCCGGACATGGCTTCATAGGGGCTGCACGGCGCTAGGCCTTTCGGCGCTACTAGCCGGCTATCTCCAGACTAAGGGAGGTTCGTATGACTCTGCCGGACCACGCCTCTGACAGAATTGTCGGAGGTTGTCGTCGCATGTTGAGGAATGTGGATGGCCCGAAGTAGGGCCTGTGAAGTGTGGACCGATCGGTCCTGGTGAGCGGGAGAAAGCTGGGCCCTACCGATCGGGACCAATCGATATGGACGGTCGGTCGGGGCCGACTGGCCTGGCTGGGCCGTTCATTCACGTGAGCTGGATCTGGGCCTCCAAGTTCGGCTTATGTTACTTAGGTTGGTCTGACTAAGCTTGGCCGTGATCAGGTTTGGTGTACCAGGTTCCGGGAATCTCATCAACAATAATATGATATTTTAAAAATATATTACATAATTATTTAATTTGTATTATTAATTAGTTAAATATTTAGTATAAAAGTTTATAATAGAAAAATATTTGTTTTAATTATATTTAAAAAAAATGAAATTTATAATTAATCCTCAAACTTTATAATTCTGTAAAGGTGGTACCCCAAAATTTGTAAATTACATATAAAGCATCCGAAGAAGATATAAGATGATCTCGGACACTATTAAATATGGTGTTATGGTGAGATATATTTATTGATTGACATTTGTTAAGTGCAATATATATGTATATATATTTTCATTTATTCCATATTTAACATGAATAACATATCCCAATAAATACCGAAAAAGTAGCTTTAATCAAACTTCATTTCTTTCTAATCTAACATGAAGCAAGTTATAAATTTCACAATTTTAATTCGTAAAATTTTATGATTGTATCAATTGTGACCCCAAAATATAAGATAGAAAATTGATCCTAATATTATCTAAGTTTTGACAAAATCACTTCTTAAAGTTTAATATGTATGTCATTATTGGTCCCAAAAGTTTTTAATTTGACAAATAAGTTCTCGACTATAATCAACTATCGAGAAATAATTTTGTCATTTGATAGATCTTATTTGTCAAATGTTACAAACTTTAACATTTGTCATATTTGTCAAAATTTAAAGTTTAAAAACTAAATATATCATTATAATTATACTAAATTTGTAAAAACTACGAAAGTTTTAGAACTATAAACATCATTTTCTCAATGTACAATTAAGGTTATATCAAATATTATGAAAGATTGATCAAGACAAATCAATTTGCAAGTATTTGTACATTATAAGATTATGGAATGAAGCATTTAACAAACTTCGTTTTTGTTACATTAGATTTATATGAATAAGAGTCCTAAAATGAAATTCACGCACAAAATATTTAAACATTGTTTACAACACGAAATTAGGACACTAACTTCGAAAAAACGGAAGTTTTTCAAAATGAATATTCTCACAATGCCACCACTATAATGTCATATGTTTCTTTTAAAAAACATGGACATAAAAAACTGCAAGTTTGCCTGAAATAGTCCAAATTAAGATTTCAAATCTGAATGTAACTCCTTCATGTAATATTTGTGGTTGCTTCATATATTTTCGGTTAAAAAATGCAATATTTTGTGGTGACATTAAAACTTAGTATGATATACTATATAAGACATATATACTACATTTATTGCTATTAAAATTGGGATAAATTTTAATTTTAATTTTCAAAATCTATAATTTAAACAATTCATTAAAAACACTACCAGATTAATATATTGTCAAATTTCGTCATTATGGATGATTTTATCACTAAATTTGTTAATGTATTTTTATTTTTGTTGTTTAATATATCTAAGTATATATAATTGAATAGAAAAAATATAATATGAGATTAATATTCTAAATATCATACTTTTCTTGTTAGAATAAACATAAGTTGTTGAAGTAATCTTTGTTAAATGTTTTATCTTTTAGAATAAACATAATATGCACCTACTTGTGAACGTATGATGGACATATATCGTCACTTCATACGAAAAATTAGATATTTGGATTCCTTGGATTAGATTTTGTAAGAGAGTGAACTTGGAATAATGAATATTTTTGAGAACTTTTTTTAGTTAAATAATATAGTTTTTAACTATAAATAAGTAAAACGAGAATTAACATAGAGTATAAATGTTCAAATATTAAAAGTTAAACATCGTCATTCGTATGAAGCATTGCTTTTAATTCATTATCATCTAAATTGTAACATACATACTTCTTATTACTCTCAAATTTAAATTTAAAAAAAAACATATAAATTTTGTGGGTATTGGCTTTAGTTTTCAAGTCCCAGCTTGTATAGGATGGGTCTTAGGGTCGTTTTTCTGCTGAATCAATTTCATAGAAGAATTCCACTTGAATTATTCTCGCTATAGAGGGTTCGCATAAGCCACAACCTAAGTATCTTGGTAATTGAATTATAAAATAAATTAAACCATTAATCTATAGAAAATATACAATTTTTCAATACATTCTTAATTTATATTATTTTTAATTCGAAAAATAATAATACAAAAACTCTACAAATTGCATTTCTTTTTTTCCAAACTCAAACAAATTAGATCCTACCCGACTTGATTAAAACTCGTCAACCGGAATTTTGATTAAATATCGACTAAAACCAATATACCAAAAATTTTGTTGTACTAGACCGATATACCGTAAATTTAAAATAGTGGTTTACTCATCCAAAAGGCTCACAAATATGAGTCTGGCAAGTTGTCAAACCTTGTATTTTTTTTATAATTTAAATTCTTTTCATCGGTTGTACATGATTTTACAATTTTGCCATTATAGAAAAATATATAATCAACCTGTTGAGGATCGGAAAATATTTTATATTGGCTTGATCAGAAGGATTGATTTAATAAAAAAGGGAAAATATTATTTTAAAAAAAAAACCTTATTATTAGTATTTCATTAGTAAATAATCAATTTTACTTCTATAGAATAAACTCTTGAAGATTTAAATAAACTTAGTTGGATATCACGTTTGTTGGGCTTTTGCTCCAATATTACCATCAATTAAATTATTAATCTAAGATAAATATACAATTTTTTAACTTATTACTGCAAATAATATTTTAGATTTCATGTCAAATTAAGTGAGAAAACTCTACTAGTCATATCTTAGAACCTACCAAATCCCATCAAATGGAAGATTATAACTGATATTTAGTTTATATATCGGTAAAATCATACGACCTGTTATATTATATGAGACCGGTATACACAAATATTAAAAGATTGTTAAATACTAATAATACAAAATTGAAATAAAGTAATATTATAGAATATACGAATTTATTGAAATAGCATGATAATTAGTAATTTAATATGTTCATCAAATGATTATGTAGTATAACATGGGGATAAAGAGCTTATCTATGCGATGTTGGCTAAAACATGAAAATGATTGTTGACTAATCATGTGATTCGGGCAAGTAAGTCATAATCATACTCAAAAATTATGTTTTTGTTTTTATTATTAGCCTTTTAAATTGTTACCAAGTTCATCACATTATTCTAAATGTAAAAAGTTTTAATTTTTTTGTAAGAAACATATTTTTTTGCGAGTTTCACCTTAAAACATCAAACTTTATTCTAATCAATGTTCTCAAATCCGTAGATAGGATTATTATTCTATCCAAATGAATCGAATTTGACTTGTTTGTGTTTGTGTTCGAACACAAATTTGTTCTAACTGAAAAATTTGTGTTGGTTTTAGCATTGTTTATACTTAAAATATTTTGTTCATATTTGTTCATGTTGGTTTTCGTGTTCGCGTTCGTATTCATGTTCATTTGTTATTGGATCCGTCAATTTTGTGTTCGGATCGGTTCCTTCGTACTTGTGCAAAAATAGTATAGAAAACTTAATTCGAACTTTCACAATTATCCTCGTGTTCATTCGAATTTTTATTTGAGCTCATTTGTTGTTCATAAATGTTCATATTTTAATTTGAACGAATAAATACGAATATGAAAAGTGTATGTTCATTAACTATTGACATTTTTAACATCCATATTACCCGCTAATCAATTATTATCAAATTGAACATTTATAAATAAATGAAAATTAATAATTATTTTATTTAATTCTATATTTGTTATGGTCCCTTTTTAGGGGGTATCAACAGTCGTCCGGTTCGTTTAACAAACGAACTCGGTTCTGATTTGTTTTTGTTTTTGTTTCGAGAAACGATTAAAAGCTAGAAATAAACGATGGCACAACGATGTATAGTGGAAACCCCAGCAATTGGGGTGAAAACCACTTGACTAAGAGTAGATTATACTCTTAGCATGTTCACTTAATCAAATAATCCGTAAGGAATACAACAGAGGCTTAAAGAAAATGACAAGGAAAAGAAAGCAGTAAGAACTCCGGCAGGGTAACGGCCTGTTCTTACGCGTCCAAAGGGTCCTGCTATTTCCGTCGTATNTCCGTAGATAGGATTATTATTCTATCCAAATGAATCGAATTTGACTTGTTTGTGTTTGTGTTCGAACACAAATTTGTTCTAACTGAAAAATTTGTGTTGGTTTTAGCATTGTATATACTTAAAATATTTTGTTCATATTTGTTCGTGTTGGTTTTCGTGTTCGCGTTCGTATTCATGTTCATTTGTTATTGGATCCATCAATTTTGTGTTCGGATCGGTTCCTTCGTACTCGTGCAAAAATAGTATAGAAAACTTAATTCGAACTTTCACAATTATCCTCGTGTTCATTCGAATTTTTATTCAAGCTCATTTGTTGTTCATAAATGTTCATATTTTAATTTGAACGAATAAATACGAATACGAAAAGTGTATGTTCATTAACTATTGACATTTTTTAACATCCATATTACCCGCTTATCAATTATTATCAAATTGAACATTTATAAATAAATGAAAATTAATAATTATTTTATTTAATTCTATATTCATATAGAGAAAATGACGTTTTAGTCCCCAAATTTTAATAATTTTGACAAATTTGGTCTCCAATGTGTATAGACATATTAACTCCCAAACTTTAAGGTTTTGACAAATTTGGTTATCTAAATTTGCAATATTTGTTAAATCAAGTTTTTAAGGTGGCAAAATCAATATTTAAAATTTTATTTTGATAGAATATTAAATGACAAAATTGAAAATTTTAGGGACCAAATATATCATACATACAAAACATTAAGGACTGAATTTGTCACACCTACAAAGTATGAGGATGTATTTTGTTGTTTTCACACTTTGAATATCACACTTGTCAGAATTATAAAACTTTCGAACAAAATTTGTCAAAATCATGAAACTATGATAACTAAATTTGTGTGTCACCATTCATATTTAATTTGAATTCATTCAACAATTTTTTAATGAGATTGCTAACGGACCAATTGTACGACGCAAATAAACTAGTTGTATTTGAAAACATTGATACTAATAACTAATAGTAGAAATGGTAGCATATTAGCCATTCTCATGATATCTACAATATTTTATGGAGTAACATTAATCACAATTTAATAGTTGATAGTTCCAAAAGATATGATTTTATTGTATTTTAATAGTTCTTTATTGGTCTCCTCAAATTGTACTACATTATGGTCTATTTATGGTCCATGATATATTCTTACTAGCAAAAATAATTCGATTTAATGGTAAAACACATTGTTGTTCTTCTTTGAGGCTATATATAATTCGATTCTAGTCGAAGCCATCACATGTTCGTTTAAAATTTTAATGCATATTATTGATATTCGATTAAAAATCCACATGTCTAGACATGTAAGACCTTCATCGGGTTCGGTTCATAACGAATCTTGAAATCGTGTATTTTCGACAAGTAGATGAACATAATAATACCAAATCATCTCACTTTGCTAGAGCAAGTATAAGAAATTGAGAATGAATAATTTTGATAGAAAAAAAGTGTTATCTTGGACAATTAATCATGCCATGAATTGATTATGCATAAATGTAAAGTAGATTAAATTATAATGGGTTTCAAATAATAAACCCGATTCGGGACCCAATTTTTAAAACCCATATTTAAAACAATTTAGTTCAAATATGTAGAGCTTCGGGTTCGACCCACCAACTTATTTATATGAATTCCACTCGTTACCCTTGATGAATTGTTTACAAATATTCAATATTTAAACATAAAATATCATGAAAAATATTGTTTTTTAAATAATTAACGTTTTTATATAACATAAAATTTTATAAAAGGAATAGATATTTTTGAACGATAAATATATGTATTGAATTGTTTTCAAATAAAAATACACACTTCATATGGGAAGAGTTAATGAAAGTCTTGAGGATTAATGTTTTAGAGCAAATATTAATGCGTTTCATTTCGCATTATTTCCATTCTGATTTATTGACGCTACAACTCTCTCATTCATTACTTAAATTTGCATGAAATGATTATATGCATTTATATTTAATGTACTGAATATTTTTTTTAAACTTTTTAAATTGAAAGTTACACCATATTAAATTTATTTAAAAATGAGATGACAATGTAATTAAATATTTGTCATAAATATTCAATAAATATTAAAAGTTACACCTTAGAATTCGTGTCTATATTAAAATGCACTAATCACACCATATTTATATTATGATCTCGAATATGTTCATTGATATAATTTAGATACTCCACTAAAAATTAAGAATGCACCAAAAAATGAGAAAATTATTCATTAAGTACTAAAACTTTCATTGTTTTGGAAATTTGAATCTCATAATTTGTAATGTCATATTTAGCAAAACAATGCGATCGCCAAGAATGAGTGATAATCAAAATATCAACTCTACATGGCTACCGTGCTTTGTTTTTTACAAAACAATGACACTAGACATGGACTTAAGAAATGACATGAACCACTTGTGATTTTTCTATCTAATTTACAACCATCATAATCAGCATCAGCATACACAACAAGTTCGAAATCTTCAAAATTTGGATAAAACAATCCTATATTTAAAGTTCCTAGTAGGTATCTAAATATGCGTTTCACAGCTTTCAAATGTGACACTTTTGGATTAGACTGAAATCTAGCACACATGCAAACTGCAAACATAATATCCGGTCTAGACGATGTTACGTATAATAAGAATCCTATCATGCTCCTATACAATGTTTCACTTACACTTTCCTCATTTTCATCAATTGTCAAGTTTAAGTGAGTTTGCATGGGAGTTTTCATGGATTTTGCATTACAAACATCATAATTTTTCAAAAGTTCCTTAATGTATTTAGATTGCGTAATGAAAACACCAGATTCAAGTTGTTTAATCTGCATGCCTAAACAAAAAGAAAGTTCTTCCATGTTGCTCATTTCAAATTCAGATGCTATAAGGTCATAAAATTCAGCAATTAAACATTAATTAGAACTACCATATATGATGTCATCCACATAAACTTGCACAAGAATTAAATCAGAATCTAAGTATTTAACAAAAAAAGTTTTATCAACACTACCCTTCTTATACCCACAAGATAGCAAATATGTACTCAATCTTTCGTACCAAGCTCTTGGAGCTTGTTTAAGTCCATATAAAGTTTTGAGCAATTTATACACATAATCAGGTTTAGAAGGATCTGAAAATCCAGTCGGTTGTTTAACATACACATTTTCAGAAATAAAACTATTTAAAAATGCAGATTTAATGTCCATTTGGAATAACTTGAAACCTTTATATGCAGAAAATGCAATTAACATTCTAATTGACTCCATCCTAGCAACGGGAGCAAAAGTTTCACCATAATCTATTCCCTCTTCTTGTGTATAACCTTGCGCCACTAACTTAGCTTTATTTTTAACTATGTTACAATGTTCATCAAGTTTATTCTTAAAGATCCACTTAGTTCCTATGACATTCTGATCTTTAGGAGATGTGACTAATTCCCAAACACAGTTTTTTCTAAATTGAAGTAATTGATCTTGCATTGCATTGATCCAATTAATGTCACTTAAGGCATCATTTACATTTTTAGGCTCAATGAAAGACACAAAAGCATGTAACTTACAAAATGAATTAAAGGATCTAGGGGTTCTAGCTGATTCATTAACATCTCCTAGAATATTAGACTTACTTAAACACTTAGGCATATTTGGTTTATAAGACGGTTTTTCAATTCGACCAAATTCATTAGGTGGAATAGGAACTGAGATTTCAGGCTCGAAATTTTCAGGTTCAATATCTTCCCTACTTACAAAATAGTGATTATCTTCTTTTTCATTTTCAGACTCGAAATTTTCGGATTCTAAATCTTTTTCGTTATGTGGTTCAATTTCTAGATTTTTATTTGTTTCATCGAAGAAGATGACATGTATTGACTCAATTACCTGTTTTAGTTCCTTAAGGAATATCCTATATGCTTTCCTAGTTGAAGAATAACCTACAAATTTACCTTCTCTACTCTTACTATCAAATTTACCTAATGTTAATTGATCGTTATTGTGCACAAAACATTTGCACCCAAAAACATGAAAATAACTAATATTTGGTGTTTTGTTAAATAGTAGTTCATATGGAGTTTTCTTAAGGATTTCTCTAAGTGTAACTCTATTAACTACATGACAAGCGGTATTTGCAGCTTCAGCCCATAAATACTTAGGTTTTTATGTTCGATTAACATAGATCTAGCCATTAATATTTTTGAGTATTGGGCTTTAGTTTTCAAAGCCCAGCTTGCTTAGGTTCGTATTTAAGTTGACTACATTTCATAGAAGAATTCAACGAATTCTATTTGGAAATTTTATTTGGCTTGGTTAATTTTAAAATATTACTGAAACTTTAAAATATTACTGAAATTTTAAAACATGTCATTATAACACTGTCAATTTATTTATTCTTCATATACCACCAATGATGTGAGGTTTTAAATAATTAATTTGAATATTTAAACATAATTTCAAAAATAGTATAGAAAGTCACAAATATAATAAGACATATTCAACATAATTATATTTTCCACATTATTTATATTTACTCTACAAAATATAATTTTGCTATTAAATTATATTATTCATATATTCAATACCCGATAACATGCAAAATGTTAATTATGCAATTTCAAAAATACATGTGATATTTTAGGATTTATTTTACTACATTAAATATCAAAATTTTTAAATTTAAACAAAGAAAATAATAATGTTTTGAGTTATTTGTATTTTTAAGTAACTTTATAATTAAAATAGATTAATCAATTTCCTTTCTTAAAATATAAAGTGATATTTTCTGAAAAATGTGATTGGTATTTAAAAAATGATATAAGTATCACATTGGTAATCATTAAAATATGTTAAAGTTTGTATTATCATAGCCACTAAATTATTAAATTTTAAATCAATTCTACAGAATTCATTTTTATGAAAAAAAAACATTAAATTAAATAATATGTATACATATATAATAATATATTTAGGATTAATTATTATAAATATCATAATTAAATAATATAAAAATGTCACATTAGTGTTATTTGTGTAAAAAAATTTCTTACAACGCTAAAATTTAAATATAAAAACTTTTAATGTGTTTTTAATGTTGATAGGATTGTCAGAGAGGTACTGTAGATTTTTTGCCATTTTATTTGTATGATCTATCTAAGGTACTGAATAATAAAATAAAATAAATTATTGATTTTGATAAAATATACAATTTTTAACATTTTCTCAAATTCAAAAAATAATAATACAAAAATTCTACAAATTATATCTCTCTTTTTATCTCTTTTTACAAAGTCATACAAGTTAGTTTTACTCATATCACTTATTTTGTTTAAATCTCGACTTAAATCGGTATACTCAAAATTTCAGGTGTATCAAACCCATATACCATAAATTTAAAATATTGTTTTTTTGTTTTTATAATTTAAATTCTATTCATTGTTTTACATGATTTTACACTTTTACCATTTCAGAAAAATGTAGAATTATCCCGTGTTAAAAACCCGTCGAATTAGTGGATCGGAAAATATTTTATATTGGCTTGATCAGAAGGATTGATTTAATAAAAAAGGAAAAATATAATTTTTAAAAAACTTTATTATTAGTATTTCATTAGTAAATAATCAATTGTACTTCAATAGAAGAAAGCCTTAAGATTAAACAAACTAACTTGGATACCACATTTTTTGGGCTTTTACCACTATCTTACCATCAATTAAATTATTAATCTAAAATAAATATACAATTTTTGTTAACTTATTTACAGCAAATAATGTTTTATATTCCATGTAAAATTAAGAAAACTCTTCTAGTCATATCTTAGAACCTATCAAATCCAATCGAATGGAATATTTTAACCGATATTTAGTTTATATATCGGTAAAAATCATACGATCAATTATTATATCGGATGGATATACACAAAATTTAAAAGATGGTTAAATATTTATATATAATTGAATTAAATTAATATTATAGAATATATGAATTTATTTAAATAGCATGATAATTAATAATTTAATATGCTCATCAAACAATTTTGTAGTATAACATGGGGATAAAGAGCTTATCTATGGGAAGTTGGCTAAAAACATGAAAATGATTGTTGAAACTAATGGTAATCATGTGATTCCCCCAAGTAAGTCACAATCATTACTCCAAATTTATGTTTTTGTTTTTATTATTAACCTTTTAAATTGTTATCGAGTTCATCACATTATTCTAAATGTAAAAAGTTTTAATTTTTTAGTAAGAAACATGTTTTTGTGAGTTTCACGTTAAAAGTTAAAACATCGAACTTACAAAGTATGTGGCAAAATTAATATTATACAATATACAAACATATAGAAATTTGGACAAATTTGATCATCTAAGTTTGCAATATTTGACAAATTAAGTCTTTAAAGTGGCAAAATCGATATCTAAAATTTAATTTTAATAGAATGTTAAATGTTAAAATTGAAAACTTTTATAATCAATTATACCATACAGACAAAACTTTAGGCATTGGTTTTACCAAACCTACAAAGTATGGAGATTAGTTTTACCATCTTTACACTTTGGATATTACAATTGTTATAATTATAAAACTTTTGAAACTAAATTTGTTAAAATCATGAAACTATGTGAACTAAATTTGTGTTTCACCCATTCATATTAAATTTGAATTCACTCAACAATTCGTTAATGGGATTGGTAACGAACCAATTGTACGACTCAAACGAACTAGGTTGTATTTGAAAACATTGATACTAATAACTTATAGTTGAAATAGTAGCATATTAGCTATTCTAATGATATCTATAATATTTTTTGGGGTAACATTAAGTACAATTTAATATTTGATAGTTCCAAAAGATATAATTTTATTGTATTTTAATAATTCTTTATTGGTCCCCTCAAATTGTACTACATTATGGTCTATTTATGGTCCATGCTATATTGCTAATAGCAAAAATAATTGGATTTAATGGTAAAACACATTGTTGTTGTTCTTTGAGACTATAAATAAGTCGATTTCTAGTCGAAACCACCACATGCTCGTTTAAAATTTAAATGCATATTACCTATATTCAATTAAAAATCCACAGGTCTAGACCTGCAAGGTCTTCATCGGGTTTGGTTCATAACAGATCCTGGAATCGTATATTTTCGACTAGTAGATGAACGTGATGATACCAAATCATCTCTCTTGTCTAGAGCAAGTATAATAAATTGAAAATGAATGATTTTGATAGAAAAAATGTGTTATCTTGGACAATTAATCATGTCATGAATCGATTATGCATAAATATAAAGTAGATCAAATTATAAGGGGTTTCAAATAATAAATTGAGATCCGATTCTAGACCCAATTTTAAAAACCCTTATTTAAAACGATTTAGTTCAAATATGTAGGGTTTTGGGTTCGACTCACCAACTTATTTATATGAATTCCACTCGTCACCCTTGATGAATTGTTTAAAAAGATATAATATTTAAAAATAAAATATCATTAACAATATCGTTTTTTAAATAATTAACGTTTTTATATAACATAAAATTTTATAAGGAATAGATATTTTGGAGTGATTAATATATGTATTGAATTGTTTGTAAATAAAAATACACAATTCATACGTGAAGAGTTAATGAAAGTCTTTGAGGATTAATGTTTTAGAACATATATTAATGCGTTTCATTTCACATTAATTTCATTTTGATTCATTGACCATACAACTCTTTCATTCCTTACTTAAATTTGTATAAAGTTATTATATGCCTTTATATTTAATGTACTGAATATTTTTTAAATTTATTTTTAAATTGAAACTTACACTATATTAACTTTATTTAAAAATGAGATGATAATGTAATTAAATATTAGTTATAAATATTCAATAAATATGAACCCTTTACACCCTATAATTCATGTCTATATTATAATGCACTAATGACACCATATTTATATTATGATTTCGAATATGTTCATTGATATAATTTAGATCCTCCATTAAAAATTAAGAATGCACCAAAAAATGAGAAAATTATTCATTTTGGAAATTTAAACCTCATAATTTGTAATGTTATATAATCTCTAAATTTTAAATTTTTAATAAATTTAAGCATCTAATTTTGTAATATTTGGTAAATGAAATCATAAAAATAGTAAAATTATTTGATGGAAGAAAATCTCAATTACAAATTAAAAACTATATAAATCAGTTATCCATATAAACTAATCTTTGTGTACTAATTTTGCAAACTCATAAAACACTTAATGTTATTAATAAATAAAATAGAATTTATAGTTAGAATAATTAATGTGGATAGGAAGAAAAGCGTTCGTGTAAAGGGGACATTTCAACGTAGCATTAATAACGGTCTTAACTACCTCTTTACCTATTTCGATGCCTCGTGGACCCCACTTTTTGGTTCCGGTACCAAACTTCATAAATGTCCAATTTCCCAATATGCACGATAAACCTTAGGGTTTTTTCCGACCAAATAACAAATACAGAAAAATCGAAAATTGTTGTAATTAGGGTTGTAATAAAACGAATTGAATCGATTTAATTTTTTAAAGTTAAATTAATTAAAAATCATATATATATATTATTATAATATGCAATTTGTAAATGAAGAAAATTGCATATCAAATATCACTCTCTACCGGTGGTTCTCTAACCTGACCTAACATATCAAATTATTTTGTTTTGGTTCTACGTTTTGCCGAACAAACAAAATAATAAAATAATAATATAGTGGGTAATTTGTAACTTTATATTATGAGAATTAAAACAAGGTTTTAATTTCGAATTGATTCGACCTGGAAAACGATATTTCGCACTATTTAATATCAAATTTATGAGTTAAATTATTTTTTAATATGTTAAGCATTATCATTATTTTTCTTTCTAATTAAAATATAAATTATGCAAATTTCAACTTAAAATTGATAATTTTAAATTAATTCTCTTTATAAAATTAATTTTAACTATCTTAAATATTATTATTCAAAACTTTAAATTTGGAAATATATTCAACTTTGTATATTTGAACATAAAAGTAAAATAAATTTATTATCGAAATTTTAGGGAAATTAAAAATATTGAAATAAAGTAACAGACGTGTTCACACACAGTGACATTGAGTAAGACACGCTCCTCTTGGGATGTCGCCATGGTAACTAACGGTAGGAAGAAGAGGACAAGATCAAACTCCAACTAAAGGAACCGTTAATATACAGATCTGAGTTCCGGGTTTCTTTCATTTAATCCTTCTTATTGCGATCCTATTCCCCCAATATCTAGGAACCCAACACTACTTCACCATTGATCCCTTGAACTTCACCAATATCTACATTGCTGTGATTCTTTCAGAAAAAAAGTTGTGAACTCTTTGTGGGTTATTGTTATTTCGCTTGCATTGTTAATGAAGCTTCGTGATTTTGTGAATATGAGGTGGGATTTGAAGATTGAGTTGTGAAAATGTTTAAGTCGGCGAGATGGAGGAGTGAAAGGAGCAAGGTGAAGATTGTGTTTAAATTGCAGTTTCGTGTAACGAAGGTACTTCGTGATCTCTTTGATTTGATCAATTAGCTACATTTCAATGTTGGGTAATCGTCAATTACTTTACTTTCGTGCAATTTCTTGTTATACACGATATATAGATTCGATCAATGCCCACTTTATCTGCTGATTTTTGATCGCTTGTGTAACAAGATTTGAGTGAGCTATTTACTTTATGACGCTTTAGGTTCCATTTGTTGAAGAAGATGCCTTGACTTTATGTGTTACTTCTGCTGAAAGTGGAAAGCCTTGTGTAAAATTAGATAAGTCAGTAGTTCTTGATGGGAGTTGTCTCTGGGAGAATCCAGTTTACGAAACTGTAAAGTTCAATGTCGACATGAAATCCGGGAAGTTTCATCGAAATATATACAACTTCGTTGTAGCAACGGTATCCCACATTCGTTTTGTATTCTCGGATTCATTCGTTTTTACACTACATTCATTCTTTTGTACTGAAATTCCAGGGATCAACCAAATCGGGATTCGTCGGAGAAGCTTCGCTTGATTTATCAAGATACGTAGATTCAAGCGAAGTAGCATTCGTCTCTCTTCCCCTCAAGAGTTCAAAAGCTGAAGCTGTACTAAATGTGAGTGTCTCTTCATTTGTGCAAGTGAATCTGAATACTTTGTTTTGTTCATTTCGTTCTTTTGGTAAAATAGGTGTCGATCCAAAAGATCCCGGATTCGGCACAAGAGAATGTGTACAAAGATCGTAGTTTGAGATCACAATTAAGCAATGAAGATGTAGAAGAAACTATATATCCTCTGGTAAAAGGATCTAGTGGTTCTGATTTAACAGTTTCAAGCTCCGGGAGTAGTTCGGGAGTCGAAATACCATGGCAACCGGAGGTTAAAAGCAACCGTTTTAATCGGGAACTTAACGGAGTAACGAAAACTACAGTTCATGAAGAAAGCTGTAGATCAAACTGGGAATGGCTTGGAAACTCTATTCTTGAGGATTCAATAGAAAATTTCATGGAAGAGACACGGGATGTTACGGTAGAGAAGCTAAAAGCCGAGGTTACGGTTTTATCACGACAAATGGAGATGTCCGAGTTAGAACTGCAGAATCTTCGTAAGCAAATTGTGAAGGAGAGTAAAAAAGGACAAGAGCTTTTAAAAGAAGTCGTGGTCTTGAAAGAGGAACGAGATTCGTTACGATTAGATTGCGAAAAGGTTAAATTTCCGGAGAGAAATGTTGATGGTTTTGTGGAAGAATTAAGACAAGAGTTAAATTATGAAAAGGAAATTAATTCGAATATTCGGATTCAGCTTCGAAAAACGCAAGAATCGAACTCTGAACTGATTCTTGCTGTTAAGGAACTTGATCAAATGTTAGAACATAAGAAAGGAGATTTAGTGAAGGTTACAAATGGATCAATGGATGAAAATGAACAGAAGATTATGTGGTTAAATAGTGAATTAGAGATTTACAAGAGGGATAAAGAAGAATTAGAGATTCAAATGGAGCAATTAGCACTTGATTATGAGATAATTAAGCAAGAGAATCATGACATTTTTAATAAACTTCAGCAGATTCACCTCCGTGAACAGCTAAAAATTCACTACGAATGTTCTTCTTCACAAGAACTCGAATCCGAGATAGAGAAACTTGAAGAAAAAGTTAAAAGGGATTCGGAAGATTCGTTTTTGAAAATACGGGATCTCGAAGATCATATCAAAATCTTAGAATACGAATTCGAGGAACAAGTACGAAGTTTTAAAGCTGATCTTGATGGTGCAATTTGCTGTAAAGTTGAGCTAGAAAAGAGAGCATTGAAAGCCGAGGAAGCATTAAGGATGACGAATTTGCGTAATGCGAATACAGCGGAGCGATTTGAAGAAGAATTTCGAAAGCTTTCGATGCAGATGGCATCGATGTTTGAGGCAAATGAGAAAGTAGCGAAAAAAGCCATTGTTGAAGCTAATGAGCTTCGTGTTAAGAACTCGTATTTGGAGGAGATGATCGAGAAACTTTCAGTCGAAAACGAATCGATTAAGAGCCAGAATGAGAAAGTTACAAGTCAAGTGAGCTTGTTAACAGATGAGAAAAGAAAAGTGTTGTCTGAACAAGAGTATATAGAAATGCAGCTTCGGGATCAGACAGCCGAATGCGAAGAGACGAAACGTGTTCTATCAGATGAAATATTGATGCTTAAGAAGGAGAATGAAGCACATTTGAAAAGGATCAATTGTCTTTCTGATGAAATGGAGAGTTTGAAGAATGAGAAAGACTCGAAAGCTCGAGAAAATGGCAAAGTATCCGACAATGGTGATAAAATTATGCAACTGAGATCAGATTCAGAGAATTCAAAGGAAGAAAAAGAGGGTAATCTACGAGCAGAGCTCGAGTCACTGCATTCGAAAAACGAAGAATTGAAGAACTTTATATCCGAAAACAAGTTTGAAAAGCAGAACTTAACTAAACAAGTGCTTCAGTTAAAAACCGAGCTAAAGAAGAAAGAAGACACATTAATCAGCATGGAGAAGAAAACGAAGGATACTCGAGGAGCATCGCTCGATGCAGTTAAACTCTCTCCGAAACTAACATTTCGTAGCTCGAAAGAAGTTGCTAATCTTAAGGAGAGAATCAAGTTACTTCAGGTAAATTTTATAGCATATTTTCATCATGATCATACGAATCAAATATCGTTTTTTTAGGGTGATATTAAATCGAAAGAAACTGCACTTGAAATGTCAAGTAAGTGTTATCTAGAGAAGGAAAAGCATCTTCTGTGCAAAATCAAAGAACTTGAAGAAAAAGTGGGTAAAAAGTTAGATTAATGAAGAATAGTTCAATGAACTCAATTTTTTGCATTTTTGTGATGCAGTTAAACGAAGATTCGAGCACGAAAAACGGGTATAAACTGGAAGAAGTGAAGGAAAAGAGCAAGTTAATGGAAGAAGAATTGAAGGAGATGCAAGAGAGGTATTCAGAAATAAGTTTAAAGTTTGCAGAAGTTGAAGGGGAAAGGCAACAACTTGTTATGATGGTTCGTAATTTGAAAAATGCACAAAAGGGATCTTAGCAACCCCATAAAATTGAAGGTCTTATGAAATTACACGCTCTTACATTCAAATGTTCTATATATATATAGGTGAATTAATGTTCTTGTTTCTTTGTAAATGTCTTTATAATATGTTTATTCATGGCTATGTTGCACGGGTACGGGATATGGGGGGGCTTTTTCAAATCTACACTTATTTTTAAAACTCAACCTCAAAACTACACTCATTTTTAAACTCTTTTCAAATCTACATTTTTTCTTTTTTTAAATTTAAATAAAACCATATTTATAATTTCTCAAACTAATTGGTACTTTTTAAAAAATTTAACATCTTTGAGGGTATTTTTGAATTAATCCTACACAATTAACCCTACATCTTTGCTAACTATCGGCTGGCACTGCTATTTGAATCTATTTTTTTACACAAAATATTCAAGCTTGGCACTGCTATCGGCTGGGCACTTGTTGCAAAAAGGAATTGAGATAAAAGAGAATCTCGCATCAGGATATTCAACCCTACAAGCTGTTTGTAAAGCTTTTGGGCACTGCTGTTTAGCACGGCTGTTTGTAAAAACCCCTGGGCATGGCTGTTTTTGAATCAAGTAGTCCTAAGCAGCGCGACGAGGAACAGAAAAGCCACCGTGTGTACTGGTATAGATCTCTCGTTACACGCCGATGTACTGGTATCAGAACCAATCTACACCATTTAAATCATTTACATTTGTTTGAGTTTCATATGCCGACTTTTTCAAAAAAACCGGCACGGCTGTTTTAAAATGTGGGCTGAATATCATTGCCAATATATAGTTTTATCATTATATTAGTGATATTGACTTTCACGGCTAGAATGTGCAAGTCAACTTAAATAATTTGCTTTCATATTCTCTATGATATATCTCTTGGTGCTATGACTTTGTATTTTGCCTTATAAATGTGATTATATTATGATATTTAGTCGTATTTAACTAAACTATTATTGATCGCAGGAATGACAATCAATTCAGTTACTATTTCATTATATTGGGGTGGTAATTTATTTACTATTGGTAGTCAAGTATCTTATGATAAACCACCATGTGATCGGGCGATCTTTTCTCGTGAAATTTCATTTGTTGAGTTACTCAATCAATTGCATATCATTATGGGAGTAACACATCAAACAAGTTTGCTAAAACTTTATGTTCAATACATGCCATTGGATCATACTCATCGTGCCACCCATTTTTTTCATAGTATTGATAATGATATTGGTCTTGCATATATGTTTGATACAACTCGAGATGCTTCCGGTATTAACATGTATATTGTTGAAGTTTCATTATCTCCAATTGATGATTCTACACGAACGCCAAATATAGATATATTGTGTTAAAAACTAATTTCATTTTTTCTATCTTTATTTTGCATATGATATTTTTTAGTGAATGCTTCCAACGATGCTACTGAAAATGCACATTCAAATGATAAAAATCATTTTGATGAAATTGAGTTAGACGAAACACAAGTTCACGATGATGGTTTAGTGGGTACCAATGTTATGGAAAACGAAAACTTTCATAACATCAGAGATTTGTTCACTGACAATATACCTCCAATGCTTAGTGATTCTATTGATATTCCAACTAATGTTGTCTATAATGTTGAGAAAGATGATATTGTCAAAGGTACATTGTATAAGAGCAAAGAAGAGTTGAAAGAGGCAGTGCAAAGGTATTCTATTCATATTGTTCAACGACCGTATATTGTATTTTGCAGTGATACTAAAATATGGGAAGTTCGGTGTCGCAATAGAATTAATGATCCTCTATGTATGTGGAGGATTAGAGGTAGATTGCAGAAAAAAACAAATATGTGGAAGGTTACCGTAAGTGAATCTCCTCATACATGTTTTATAAGTTGTAATCTGTCGCTTCAGCATGATAATTTGAGTACGCATATCATTGCTTCTGAGCTGACACAATATATTCGAAACAATCCTAGTATTGCTATTAATGATCTCCAAACAAAAATCAAAGATCATTTTGGATTTGATGTTCATTACATGAAAGCTTGGAGAGCTCGTGAACTTATGATAAGACAATTATACGGAAGTTGGGAAACATCTGTTACAATGCTGCCGATTTTCTTGCAGGCCGTAGAAAGAGCGAATCAAGGTATTTACATTGTTTCTGTATACCATATTTTTTGTATACGTTGTTTATGTATATCATAATCTAGTGATACTAATATGTTAACAACTTTGTTTAGGTACTATTATTCGTTATCGACATTTATCAGAGAATGGTAGTTATATGTTGAACTATGTATTTTGGGCGTTTGGTCCATGTATTAATGCATATCAACATTGTCAACCAGTTATCACGGTTGATGGAACTCATCTTTATACCGATTATCGTCACAAACTTTTGGTTGCTGTTGGACTCGATGCAAGTGGTCATATACTTCCTTTAGCATTTGCTATAGTTGATGAGGAAAGTGATGATGCATTGAGTTGGTTTCTTGAACTCATTAGTGATCATATTATTCATAAGAACGTTATACATGTCTTGTATCTGATCGAGGTCCAGAATTAATAGCAGCATTACGCAGAATGTCTGCATTCAATGATCCTGAAGGTTGTTATAGATTTTGTATTCGACATGTGGTTTCAAATTTAATGGACAAATTTAGAAATGGTTATCTCAAAGATTTGGTTTGGGCTGCTGCATATGCAACTGAAGTGACAAAGTTCGATGAAATCATGGAGAAAATTCATACAAAAAGTGAGTGTGCTTATATGTGGCTGCAAAATATAGAGCCACAACGATAGACTCTCGCACATGATGGTGGAGCGAGGTATGAATCATTTAATTTTATTTAGTTTTTTTTGGCTAATATTATTAAGTTTTAGGTACGGAGCTAAAACTTCAAATCGGGCTGAATGTTTGAATAGTGTGTTGAAAAATGTACGTTGTCTACCTATCACAGCTATTGCACAGGCTACTTTTATTCGTTGCTTGGATTTTTTACTCAACATCGCAATGAGATTGAACGTTTGAGAAAGAACCGACATTTATGGCCAGATAAAGTTTATAAAAGATATTGTCGTTGGGATAAAAAAGCAACGCGGCTCACTGTTAAACCTTATAATACAGTTGATATGACAGCATCTGTAAAGGTTCCATGTAAACGAGGACGTCAAGCTAAAATCATGTTGTTAATCTCAAAGATCGGTCTTGTTCTTGTGGAAAATGGTTAGCATATAAAGTGCCTTGTTCACATGCTATGCAGGTTAATGTTGACTACATTTTTATCAATTTTATTGATATAAAAATGAGCATGTTTATTATATTTGTAGGTATGTAGATACTACAAAGTTGATCCACGCGGATTGTTACCAGATGAATATGCTATTGAAACGATAGTAGCTACATATGCATATCAATTCGAATATCCCGAAGAATCACGGTTAGAAGATGCACCTTTTCTACTAGTACACAACCCGAACTTACGGGCACAAAGACAAGAGGCGGGTAGAGCTCGAACTTCTCGATTTCTAGGTGAGATGGACCGAAGACCTCGACGAAAATGTGCTAGGAAAGATGCATCTATGGAAACTTAAAATAATTGCTTTGTGTTATTTTTATGTTTGATATTGTGTATGTGAACATTGATTCATGAATTACTGTCATTCCAGGAAATGAACAATTTTAAATTTATGCAACTTCGTCATGATATCTTAATTTATACAAGAATTGTTGTCTCCAGTAATGCACAGATTCAAGGCTGTAAAAGTAGGAAACTATAATTGTTTCACTACTTAAAGAATTGTTCTTCTATGAAATGTCATGTCCTGATGCCAGATTCTCTTTTATCTCAATTCCTTTTTGCAACAAGTGCCCAGCCGATAGCAATGCCAAGCTTGAATATTTTGTGTAAAAAAATAGATTCAAATAGCAGTACCCAGCTGATAGTTAACAAAGATGTAGGGTTAATTCAAAAATACTCTCAAATATGTTAAATTTTTTAAAAAGTACCCATTAGTTTGAGAAATTATAAATATGTTTTATTTAAATTTAAAAAAAGAAAAAATGTAGATTTGAAAAGAGTTTAAAAATGAGTGTAGTTTTGAGGTTGAGTTTTGAAAATAAGTGTAGATTTGAAAATTCCCCCGGGATATGGGTGCTGAGGTGCGGGGTACGGGATACAGTGATTTTAGAAGTATCCGATTTAGGGTGCGTTAAATTCAAGATAATAAAATAATCAATATAAATATTTGAAATTTTCAAAATACACAAATCGGTAAAAAGTAATGAGTTTTAAAATAATTTACGAATGAGTATGAAATTATTAATTCACATTTGTTAACCTCTTATTTTCACCGTCTTCCAGTTTCATGTGCAATTCTTTTTCCCACCCACAAAAGCTTATGCGCAGCTTCTTATGCCACTCTCATTAACCCAATTTTTTTAAAAAAAATACGTGTGTTTTCCCACCCACAAAAGCTTATGCGCAGCTTCTTATGCCACTCTCATTAACCCAATCTTTTTTAAAAAAATACATGTGTGGGTGTATGAATCCGTGCACCCGTGCACCTAACACGCACCCGGTGTGTGAAATTCTCAAATTTGAAACACCCGTGCAACATAGATTTATGGGGAAATGTTGTTTATTTCTCTATATAAGTTTTCTGAAAAATGATACTGTAGTACGCTCATATCTTTATAAAAATGAGAAAATTGTGTTTTCTGTTTCCAAATTTGCATGTTTTTGTCAAATTTGATATTTTATAATTTATAATAATATATTTAGTTCATAAACTATAAGTTTTTGACAAATTTAATCTTCTAAATTTGCAGTAATTTACAAATTAGATTTCTAAGGTTGCAAATTAGTCCCAAAATATGATTTTGGCTGATGATTTCAATTAACAAAATTTAAAAATAAAAAGATCAATTATGTTATACATAATAAATTTTGGAAATTAGTTTTATTAAAAATTATAAAGTCGATTTTTCGTTTTCATATTTCCAGATTCACAATTCTCATAATTATAAACATTAAAGATTAAAATTGCAAAAATTATAAAATTATGTTAACCAAATTTGCTTATGTCCAAAATAGTTCAAAAATTGTGAAAAGGTGATGAAATTTTTATATTTTGTTTTAACATTAATCATTTTAAGTGTTTTATCAATGTTTTTTAACGATCAAATATTTAAAAGAATGATTTTTTATAATGACGTTAAACGTTAAGTTTTAAAAAGTGATTTATTTGAATTAAATAGAAAAAAATGCAATTTGGGCTTATGGCCCAAATAATCATTGGTCAACAAATAAGTTTAACCGTCGTGCTTATGGCCGAAAAAATAAAGAACTGCCTTCTGCGAGGCGGAGAAGCCGCCGATCCGACGTAGATTTGTCCCAGCGTTAATAACGCCAAACTGGCCAGTGACTCTTGGAGGTCCTCAAAGGCCAATATCTTTATATATTCCAATTGATCATTTTTATTACAGCTATTATAAAGTACAACAATGTCTTCAGGTCGCGTCTCATATCATCTCTGTTCTCATTATTTATAGACCCCCATTTTGTTTCTTCTCACCTTTTAATGTTTCTGTAATTGCACAGTTCGTAGGGGAATGATAATGAGTATTTCGAATATACTGCAGCTGAAACATGGTATTTCCGGATGGTGTCCCCAGTTGACACCAATGAACCAAATATGTTTGAATAATCGGGTTTTTGGGACAAGCTACGGTAGAAGATTCTCTGTTTCAGCCTCCGCTTACGCCAATGAAAATCGAGAGTAAGCATTGTGGCATCCCCATCATCGGATTTCTGGTTAATTCTATTTTTTTGGTGGCTGATTATCAATAAAAAACTATGTATTTTTATTGCAGGTTTGTGATCGTAGGAGGTGGAAATGCAGCGGGTTATGCCGCCAGGACTTTTGTGGAACATGGATTGGCAGATGGAAAGCTTTGCATTGTCTCTAAAGAGGTCTTTAAATATAAGTTTAATGAGATTTAGATTTTTGGATCATGATCAGGTTAATGTCGGTACTAATTTTTGAATGGACTACTTGAATAATATTCTGAACTTTCAATGATGAATTCATAATTTTTTTGGGGAAAACTAAATGTGTTCTTAATAAATTATCTTTTTCCTGATTAAAACAGAACTATGCACCTTATGAACGCCCAGCGCTGACTAAAGGTTACTTGTTCCCGAAGGATAAAAAGCCAGCACGGTTGCCAGTAAGACATATTCTAATTGTTTTAACTTTTATGTTGTAGCACTCTTAGTAATGGGAGATGTTTTTAGCATTTTTATGGCATTCCATTGATTCAACAACAGTTGTTCTTTGCTTGAATGGTGGCAAATAGTAGAATATATCTTGAAATTTGGCACATATTTTAGGCAAATAGCCTGCCCAATTTGTATATGCAATCCAATGAGATGGTTGTTCTCTTATATATTTCTATTGTATGTAATATTTCATTTGTTTCAGGGCTTCCATACATGTGTTGGCTCAGGTGGTGAAAGGCAAACCCCTGAATGGTACAAGGAGAAGGGTATAGAGGTAACTTATGTTCTCTGTTTTTTTGGACAGTTATGGTCAAATGATTTTTCCCTTTTGGATTTATCTCATAACTTGGTCTGTGATTTCGTATGTTGCAGTCTTTACCGTTCTTGTCATTTCATTACGTATAAAGAAGTTAAAATACCTTGTTTGCGTGCCATAGATAAAGCTAACCATGGTTTATAAACAAAATGCTTCAACTTTGTATTTAATTTTACAATTTACATTCATCTTAAAGGCTTACTTTTCTGTTTTTCAACATTATGCAGATTCTTTATGAAGATCCAGTTGATGATGTTGATATTGAAAAACAAATATTGAGGACAAGTTCTGGAAAATTGCTCAAATACGGATCTCTTATAATTGCCACAGGATGTACTGCTTCCAGGTAATTGAATAGCAGGCTGTATTTTACGTTGTTTTTTGGGGAATTTTAAGATTTCCGAGCATGGTAGTACTTCTATTGTTACTTCCATTGAATGATTCAAATTACCCTGTTATTCCTTATTCAAAGTTATGTCTAGTTAGCCAAGCCTATCTTACTACAATGTTTTTTCCTTTGATATTCTCTCTGCTTCTCGATCATGTGATTGCGAATTTAGTTAACACAAAGTCTTTATTGATGGAATCAATGATTGAGAATGTTTACCAGATTTCCAGATAAACTTGGAGGTAGTTTACCAGGTGTTCATTATATTCGGGATGTTGAAGATGCAAATTCATTGATATCATCCCTGGTGCGCTTTATTTATTATGGAAGTATTTTTGGCTGAATGTTTATACTAATATTGAAATATTAAATTGTGCCACATTGGATTTGGGGTGAAATTTGGATTGGTTTATAAGAGGGAAGGGGTACTATAGTAAATGACTTGTTCAAGTCTTTTACGGTGTGGTCTCTTCCCCTTATACGCTATATCCATGCACACTCCCATCATAATTTCGGCTAGACTCTAGAAATTTAACAACTAATGTGTCAAAAACAAATGTTCATTCACTGAAGTCTTAAATCTATACTTTATAGGAAAAATCGAAGAAAATTGTGGTGGTTGGTGGGGGCTATATTGGAATGGAAGTTGCAGCTGCAGCAGTTGCTTGGAAACTTGATACTTTTGTAAGCAACTCTCCTCAAATCTTTTTCGAAAGAAAAAGAACATTTTTGCATTTTAACCCGATAATCATTTCTTTGCATTAGCTATTCCGTTTGACACCTTATTGTGATCATCAACATTAATGGTCCATTTTTCCGGTTTTTCGGGGTGAATTTAAATTTAACAGGTGTTATCGATGCGCAGATGATTTTCCCAGAAGACCATATGATGAAAAGATTGTTCACTTCATCTCTTGCAGCCAAATATGAGCAACTATACCAAAGCTACGGTGTTGAACTTGTCAAGGTTAGTTGCATTATTTTCCCCTTCGATTTTGTGATAAATGAAACTAGGAAAAGGATGTAATGAGAAGATAAGCAGATTCAAAATTTTCGACTAGTTAATGTCTTGAATACAGTAGTCAAGAGGGAAGTGATCTTATGGATTTATGCTTATAGGGTGCTATGATTAAAGCTCTTGAGGCTGGTCCTGATGGACGTGTAGCTTCTGTTAAACTAGAGAATGGCATGTCTATTTCTGCAGACCTGGTAAATTTGATTTGCTTACTTCCTCTTTTTCTATCGAGATAATGGTGCTTTCCGTGCTCAAACTTTCTTAGTTTTGATAAATTTGGTCCTCATTAGTTTGTAACGGTATATTTAGTCCCCAAACTTTAAGGTTTGGTCCTCAAATTTTGATTTTGGCCGAGGACCTCAATCGTCAAAATTGAAAACTTTGGAAACTAATTATGGGGACATGTTTTGTCATTTTCATACTTTTGGGATCACAATTTACACCATTATAAAACTGTTGCGACCAAAATTGTCAAAACCACGAAACTATGGGGACCAAATTTGCGTATCATCCTTTTCTAACTATTGTTAGTCGTGTGGCAATACGAAAAACATTAACATGGCATTTTTTTACTTTCAGGTTGTGGTTGGAATTGGAGCTAAACCAGCTATTGGTCCATTTGAACGGGTTGGTTTGAATAATACCGTTGGTGGCATAGAAGTAAGCTTACGTTTCATGCGACTAGCACATACGTAAACAATTTTCACATGAAAATTAAAACGATTTAATGATCTAGAAGTTGAAAAGCATGTCGATCTCGTATCTTCGAAATAGATGGATATATTTCTTTATCTAAATTTCAGGTTGATGGCTTGTTTAGAACAAGCATACCTGGAATTTTCGCTATTGGTGACGTTGCAGCCTTTCCTTTAAAGGTATCTTTTGTTGTTGTTTGAATTTACCATTTATCCCATTTTAGCTATTAAGTTGTAGTTTGTAATGAATATTTCGACAGATTTATGATCGAATTTCTCGAGTCGAACATGTTGATCATGCGCGTAAGTCTGCACAGCATTGTGTTAACTCTCTGGTAACTGCACGCACAGATTTGTAAGAAGAATGCTGGTTTAAGATAAGGAAGCATTTAATGTAAAGAGTTTTATTTCGAGTTCTTGTCTGAATTTAGGTACGATTATCTTCCGTATTTCTACTCTAGAGTGTTTGAATACGAAGGCAGTACTCGGAAAGTATTCTGGCAGTTCTTCGGAGATAATGGTTTGTTCGTTTCAATGCATTATATATCTTGAAAGTTGAACATTCATGATCTTATGATTATTCTTGATAATCAACAGTTGGTGAAACTATTGAAATCGGTAAATTTGATCCGAAAATCGCTACATTTTGGATACACTCTGGTACTCGAACATTTTATTATATCGGTTCGTGCAATTTTCGAGTTATAAATGTGTTGTTTTTGGCAGGGAAATTGAAGGGTATATTTCTTGAAAGTGGAAGCCCTGAGGTACTAAATAATCTATTTTACTGAGAGTTTAAGCAGAGAATTATGAGAAAACTGATATGGGAAAATTGACAGGAGTTCGAACTTCTTCCGAAGCTCGCAAGGAACCAGCCGAGTATCGAAAAAACGAAGCTTGAAGCGGCATGTTCGGTCGAGGAGGCTCTGGAGATCGCACAAGCTTCGCTTATAGGCTAATACATAACTTGTGCATTTCTTGCTCTTGCAGAGCCTCTTTTTATTTGGTTATTTGTTACATTATGAGGTCCTAGATTCATAGTTTTTGAAATAGGTTCAATTGATGAATTGGAAATGTATTTTATTGATGGAACCTGATGGTCGGATCGATTCAAAACGTTTTTTAAAAAATATATATATTGACAATATTAATATATTATTTAATAATAAAATAACTTTAAAATCATACTTTTTTCATTAATTTAATTATAAATGATTTAAAAATATTATTTTTCGATTAAATATTGGACAAAATATAGATCTATTAGGTCAAAATATGGCCCAATTCTAATTGGTCGAATCGGTTGTGACCGGTTTTTAGCATTTAGATCAGTATCAAATCGATTTTTTGCTGATGTTGCATGGTTTTAAGATAAGATCACTATTCGGATCGGATCAGTGTTGCCACCGGTTCATGATCAACCAGTTCGAACAGGTTTCAAAAACTATGCGTACAATATTGAGATTGCAATATTTATTTATTCAAATGAATATTTTAATGTTTTGTGAATAAAAAAATAAACTTGAATCCACTTTTCGAAAGATCTTGTGTTCGTCAATGAAAATAAAGCTCAAAATTATATATTAATATTTTTTGAATGAACACATTAATGTTTAGGTGTTAGTTTACTTATTATTGATTACTCTATTGGTATAAATCATTTTTTACTAGATGAAATAAGACTAGGCCCAATTAGTTAATTAAATTAACAAACGGCCCAAATATCTGAAAATATCCAATTAATTAATTAATAACAAAAGGCCCAAATATCTAAAAAGGCCCAATAAATTAATAACAAAAGGCCCAAATGTCTGAAAAATGAGCAGTTACATACTGTTGAAGTATAAATATTTAAAGACAAAATTAGAGAAAGGAGGAGTTTCAAGAAAAACACTTTAATAAATAATGGAGAAATATTCGTTTATCTGAATTCTTTACAGATTTGCATAGAATACAAAACTAGATGCCGAGTGAAATATTTCATAAAAAAATTTTGTACTAGAAAAAATCATGGACCAAAAAACTTGGTACTATCGTGAGGAAACACTAAATTAAAGTATAATAAACTATCGAGTTATTGAACGATCAAAAGATTACAATAAAACAAGACAAGTTCTCTTGCAAAAGTCTTTGCAACCTTTATGCTACTCTTATGTCTCTCGTGCTCTCAACGTGTGCTTCAAGTTTCTAGTATTGCATTAATAGCGATTGAATTTCTATAAATACAGTCTTGGAAATAGGCTTTTCCTTCTTATCCAATCGGTATCAATTGCTTCCGACCTGGTCGGTATCAAGTCTTTGGCTGACATCATATTGTTGTTATCCAAATTTTCATCTGTTCTAAGGTTTGAACTTGTAACAAACGCTATGACAATCTTTCGATATCGACTACGTCACATCTCTATGATGTTGATGACAATCTCATTTCTAATGTCGAACAAATCCCTAATGTCGATCGGACTTTCCGACCCAACACATCCTTTGCTTAATGAATTAGACCTTGCGTTTAGATCTCAAGGTTTTTCCACCGAGAATTTATGATTCTTTTCATAAAATCTTTGTGTTGAAGTGAGTTTAAGAACAAAGTGAGTTGATGAGAAAGAATTAAAGTGATTTTTAGAGGTGTATATCTAAATTTTAACAAGTTTGTTTTTCTTTTCACTAGTAAATACCGACAACGATGTACTTTTATTATTAATTTGGGTTTGTCCAAGAGGCACCAAAGACTTTCACCATGTACTTTTATCATTAGTTTATGGGAATTTCTAGTAAACATTGAATTTGTTTGGATGAGTTTTAAAAAAATACAATATGTTAATGTGTGGTGAACGATGATGGTTAAATTAGATATTAGATGTCATAAAACTGTAATATTATAATCATTTGTAAAAATGTCAATATGACTTATATGTATATAAAAATAAGACTATTTATATTTTAATTATTAGAATTAAAGGTAAATTAATCATTTCATAAATCACGTTCGTACCACAACTAGTTTTATCAGTTGTTATAAAATCATGATTTTTTAACGATAAATGTGCCGCTATTTTGTTTTTGTTTTGCGTGTATTAAAAAATAACGATTTCGTGATCGCCTCACCACACCGCAATTTCAATCAAGTCCAAAGTTTTGTAGTATGGACATCTACATCTTTAAAAAATAACAATAAATCATTGATTGTTAGGACATCTACATCTTTAAACTTTGATAATTTTAAGTTCTAAGCTTACATATTAATTGCATTATATCTCAAATTTGTGTACTTACCGTTTACATATACCAAATTTATCTTTTAAATAAATAGTATCCATATCTCCTAAGTTTGATGATTTTAATAAATTTAATCCCTAATGTTATGGTCCCTTTTTAGGGGGTACCAACAGTCGTCCGGTTCGTTCGATAAACGAACTCTGTTCTGATTTCTTTAAAATGTGGAAGACGATTAAAAGCTAAAAACCAAAATGAAGACACTGCAATATATAGTGGAAACCCCGTTAATTGAGGTGAAAACCACTCGACTAAGAGCTGATTATGCTCTTAGCCCGCTCTGTTATGGTCCCTTTTTAGGGGGTACCAACAGTGGTCCGGTTTGTTCGATAAACGAACTCGGTTCTGATTTCTTTAAAATGTGGAAGACGATTAAAAGCTAAAAACCAAAATGAAGACATGGCAATATATAGTGGAAACCCCGTGAATTGAGGTGAAAATCACTCGACTAAGAGCTGATTATGCTCTTAGCCCGCTCGCTAATAAAATAAATCAAAGTTCATACAAGACAGGTTAATGAAAATGACGAGGTAAAGAAAGCAAGAAGAATCCGGCAGAGTAACAGCCTGTTCTTCTGCGTCCAAATGGTCCTGTCTTTTCTTTCGTCTTGCCCTGTATTTATAGAGTTGCCGGCGAGTGTAATCCACGTCCTGTAACCGCCTCTGACAAGTTTGTTAGAGGTTGTTATCGCAGGATGTAAAACGAGGCTGTGACCATGCGTGGTCTGCGTGATTGGGCCCGAAGCATGATAAACGTGACAGGGCCCGAAGCGTGGAACGCGTGAGCCTGTAACCGTTTTGTAACTGTTCGGACCGAACCCCGGAGCCAGCTGGCAGATAACGCTTTTATTTACTAAGGTTATCTTCGGTCCTATGTGTTGAACATCGGGCTGCTCTTCGTGAAGGTGTAAGTGGGCTGTAAGTGTTCGTTCTGATTATTTAAGTCGGCCCAACTGCTATCGGGTTTCACCCATTACAGGGTACCCGGTCCTAGAATTCTCATCACCTAAAGTTTTGTATGAGATCTCGATAACTTGGATATTATTCAACCCTATAATCAATACAAATAAATTTCATTTTCAAATGTAAGATATTTTCACATCTCATTAAAATATTTGACTAGATCAATGTCATCGTACAAACTACACTTGTAGTATGTACTCGAGAAATCGACTCTATTCGTCTTGGTACAATTCACCATTTTCAAAAGAATCGAATTTTATACCCGCTTCCGACTTAAATAGATACATATATTTTTATTTTTTATCAACTATTAATTCACTTTGCTTATTGTAATTGAATTTTTTTTTATTTTTGTGTGACTGGTACATCACTTAACTAAACATCATACCAATTCATTTCAAGAATCTCTCACATACATTAAGCTTGATTAAACACCAACAAAAATTAAGCATAAATCCAATAAATAAAAATAGTATATTAAGAAAATAATATATGCATGTGGTAATCGTGTAGAATAAGAAGGGAATAAGGGACCTAAAAGAAAAAATAATAAAGATGGGGGATCTAAGTGCACGAGGGGTTAATATCTAATTGAATTATTGGAAGGGCCGTCCCGGGCAAAAATGACCAGATTCCTACGTAACCCTAACCTATACGTTATTGCAACTTGATCCCTATACTTTTTAGAGTTACGTACCTAACCCTTGAAATTTAACTTATCTACTAGTTAGTAGTGTAGACTAGTAACTCTAGTAAAAGGGATATTCATCTAATGTTCTAAAATAATTAAAGACAATTACCAAACTTAAACCAATAAATTGCATTTCAATCTAAAAATATTTTTTTAGTCCGTAAAACAATTTATTTTAATAAATTATATATTTATTTTTCGAATTCACATTATATCAAATTTGAATTAATAAAATATAAAAATTACATTATCGGCCAAAATTTAAAAATGATTTTACTATTAGTCGAAATTGATAAGATTTAAGATTTTGGAATGATTTAGAAAACATAATGTAACTATTAATAATGTTTTGTAGTTAACTAGGCCATGTCAAATGATTTATGTGTTTTAATAACATAAGAAGACACAAAACACATTTAATCTTCATAAGAACTTTTACTATTTTAAATTTTTAATAAAAATAATGTATTTTAGATTTTTTCCCCATATCCTCTCTTTTCCTTTGTATTCACTTTCTCTATCTTTCTTCTTCTTCAAATATTAATACACTTTTTTTTTAATATTGATATGTCAATAATTTGAAATATTTTGTTGTTTTTAATTTGAACTCAATCATTTTAATTTTTAATATATTTATTTATTCTATTTATAATAAACATACGCTTTATTCAATGAAACTTTTGAATATACATTGGGTTTGTTTGGGATACGGGTTGAAATTCAAGTGTGGTGAAGGCAACTTATTAAAAAGTGATTTTTAAAAATATAAGACAAATCGCGTTGCATTCAACCATATTTTTTAACGTTTTCGTCACCTTTGTTAATAGCAATTGTCATCCCAATGCGATTTTGTAAAATACTAAAATACCCTTAGTAATCTTAAATATTATTTACGGTTTTCGTTCAATCACATTTATCGCATATTGTTATATTATTCGGTATACCGATCGTCACCATCTGGTATCATGTTTTAGGGCTAAATCTCAAGTTTTTCCAATGTTTTCATACCGGTACGGAATTCCGGATCGGTATGAGCGGTACGATTGGTATACCGGCCAGTAAATTTTTTTATTTTTTAATAAATAATATTTAATTAGTTTTTTAGGACCGTATATGAAAAAACCAAGAAATCGACCCTAATATCCGGTATGTGGTAGTACCAAAAAATACCGGTACAATCCGAAATTTGACGTACCGGTATATGAAAACATTGGGTTTTTCGTCCATCCGTAATAAAATAAATATTATTTTTAAATTTGGGTACAAATCGATATATCAGATAAATGAAAACATTGCATTTATCGCATTAAGACAAAATATCTCATTCTGAAAGACTTTCCTATGATTTTGGGTTTTTCGTGCATAACTCAAGAAGTATTGATTTTATCTATAATTTGGCATTGATGAAATTTTAAATGTTAAAAAATATTTGATTAATTTGAGTAAATTATATTTCTTGATCTTAATGGTAAATATGTATGTTTACTAAAATCACGTTTATCACACCACTGTTTTTTACAAAACAGTTTTTAAAATCATGTTATCATAAATGCATTCAATGCACCATAGTTTATCCCACCACACTTTCCCACCACCGTACCAAACAAGCCCATTATTCGTTTTGTATTTTCTGTGTTTCCGAGTTCCAACATTCTACATTTCCAACAACTTATGTAGTTAAGTATGGATCATTTGTACACTCTTTATTTGTTCTATAAAAATTTTGCCATCCAAAAACAATTCATGCTCATTGACTTATTATTAGTTTTGTAGGAATAAAATCACATTGATTTTGGACAACGAATGACTAAAATCTTGTCTTCTAAATTTTCAGTATATCGGTTCGGTATTCCTCAAATTTCGGATGTATCGATTTTGACTGATATTTTAAAAAAATACGGACGATATGGGTTTTGAGCGGGACATTCAGATCTACTTATTTTATTTAGGAAAAAAGATATAAGAAGTTTGTAGAATTTCTTATTTTTTCGAATTATAAACAATATGAATTGATAATATATTAAAAAATTGTATATTTTCTATATGTTAATAATTTAGTTTATTTTATTATTTTGGTGCATATTTAATATATATCTAGTATACTAATTTATTAAACTCGTTAGGTAAACTGTCATGTAGTGGTTTTTAAAACTTTACTAAAATGATTAGAATTGATTAAATGAATTGTAATAAGGTGGATTTAGTGTTGAATTATTCAAATGAATAAAATTCAACAAGAGCATGACATCGTTAATTTGAGGTGAATCTGGGGAATTAATATGTATTATGTCACAATGTGGACTAAATTGAGAATTATTGCTCCTCAAAACGTCATCGTTTTGCTTTGTACGAATCATAAGCCAGCCACCCAGCAAGGCCAGCTAATGTGTTTTATTATAATGAATTAAAGAATTTCAAATTTAATTTAATGGCCAAAGCGTGCGATTGTAAGATTTCTACATCTTTGACCTCCACAGCCATAAAGTCGTCCCGATACATTTTAGATAAAGAAGAACAATATTTTCATAACGATCTGAAATTTCGTATAGATCCATATTGTTATACCGAACTAGTACCAAATTTTATTTTATTTTTTAAAATAATATTTAATTAGTTTTTTTATTCGGACCCGAAAAATCTCCCCAAATACCCTATATCAGATAATACCGAAAAAAATATTGATCCTACCCAATATTTGATGTACAGTCGATATGAAAACATTGTATAATGATTGTCTTTTCATATTAAGAAATTGAACAAACTATTAAATAAAGACAATGGAGGGTAATGTAGATTCACATTTGATGAAGACAATTTATTACTTTACATGTCATTTTACGAGATAGATGTATAAATTTATGATTCAATTTTATGAGCTTGTGTAGGTGTACCACAATTAAAAACAACTTTTAACACTTCTTAACAAGTTAAATTGATTTTTGTTATTGTGTATTTACTTTTGACAATATTTGAGTCATATATCCATATATTCTTTATTGCTCAAGTAATTCGAATTAGCTTAAAATCCACCCTTAAATCCAACGACGAATATCCATGTAATTGACTTAATAAGAGAAATGAATCATATTTTAAAAATTATGACAAGTCAATTATCAATAATATCATAAATCTCATAAAATATAATGAGAATATGTCGCATTCAATCCAAAAACTTTCATAGTTTTGGCAAATTAGGTCTCATAATTTGTAATGACATATTTAGTTTCATAACTTTATGGTTGTGAAAAATTTAATTATCCAAGTTTATAACATTTGACAAATCAGTGACAAAATCGATCCTTGAAATTTGATTTTGACCGAGGATTTCAATTGTTAAAATTGAAAACATTGGGACCAACTATGACACATCGACTAAACTTTTAGAACTGATTTTATCAAAATTTATAAAATATAGTGACCCATTTTGACATCTTGGTACTTTATAGATCATAATTGTCATAATTAAAAAATTTTGAAGATCAAAATTACCAAAACCATGACGTTATAAGAACCAAATTTGTGTAGCCCAAAATTTATAATTTATAATTTCACATACCATAAAGATATATTTATTTAAAGTGGTTATTGTTGTGTGGGAAGAAAAAGTGGCAACTCACAACCCTATAGAAAGATTATCCTATGAGTAATGGTGAGCCAAATGCCATTATTTATTAATATAAATTTGATCTCTTTTTCCATAGAGTCATCTTCCTTATTCCTCTCTTTCTCAGTCTCCATTATACAATGACTGGCTTCTCAGTAGATCTTCAAGATTGGAGCTTAGAAGCAATAGTTCGAGGCTGGAATAGCGAAAACCCCAAGATCGAAGATATTGAAGTCAATTACTCATCCGCCATGAACGCCGATGATCAAGCTTTTTTCTCTTCTTTCCCGGAGATTTTTGAGGTTTCAACCGGTTCATCTGATGATCTTGAAGATCTTTATAAGCAATTTTACCAGGTTTCTCAACCTCTCCCTTCTTGCAAGATACTTGATTTTCAAGAACAGAATGCTCAAAACGGAGACGAAGACCAGAAAACTGATCAGAGTACAAGTTCTGCTACTAGGGTTACTGATCCCCCTAAATACAAGAGAAGGTAGATTTTGTGCTTGTTTAATTTGCTACTGGTAATTTGTTATTTGGGTTTTTGAAGGAAGAATCAGCTTAATAGAGTTGTGATTCAAGTTTCTGGTGATGGGATCGGTTCTGATATGTGGGCATGGCGTAAATATGGACAAAAACCTATTAAGGGTTCTCCTTTTCCAAGGTTTTTAATGTCGAATTTGTCAAATTTCATGTTGCAGAATCTGATAATCTTATGAAATCAATCACAGAAGCTATTACAGATGTAGTAGTTCAAAGGGTTGTTTAGCAAGAAAGCAGGTAGAACAAAGCTATACAGATCCAGGTAAATTTATAATCACATACACGGCGGAGCACAGCCATAGTCAGCCAACTCGTCGGAATTCACTGGCTGGAACTGTTAGACGAAAGTTTCCACCGGCGAAAAGGTCGAAAATTTCATCACCAGATATTGTATTTCCTCCGGCGAGAAGAATTAAGGAAGAGAATCAAACGGCTGTACATATTAAAGAAGAAAAATCAACAGATTATAACGATATCTCCGTGCCGGAGGTTGATTTCAACGACGATTTCTTCCCTGAGATTGATGATTTTATCAGGAATTCACCAAGCCCGAGAAGCTGTAATTCTCTTCATCACCTTCCTTTGAGAATCTTGTAGATGAATATGAATTAAACCACATTGAAATAAACACAGTGACACACCTTGTAGTTTCTTGATGAATTCCCCTTTTCTATTTATGATTAGGGTTTTTTTCAATTTTCATTCAATTTCTAAGGAACTTCAATTTCAAATTTAATCAAGGGAGCAACATTCTTTATTTGTTTGTGTCCCGTAATAGAAAGAAACTACGAATTAATGAGAAATTGAGTATTTTTGTAGACATAAAAACATCAAACGTTATAACGTAGAAATGTAAGAATATAAGTGAAAAAAAGTATATTTAAAAGTTTCAATAGAAATTTATTTTATTGTTTAATTAAAATAAATATATCAAAATTAAATTGTTAAAAATAAAAAACAAATAAATGTATAAAATTATTGAGGAACCGGGATAAAAAAATTTTGTATTAATGTTTGAAGAGTGTGATGGAGCATGGGAACATAAAGGGAAGAAGATGATAGCAATGTTTTAAAAACCGGTACCGGCCGGTATACCGGACAAACTCATTGGATCGGTATACCGGAATATTAAAATAAATTAAATTATAAAATATTCATATTTTAATTTTTTTAATATATAAACCCGACCCGACCCGAAAAACCCGTACCGACCGGTATTTTCCCAAAATACCGGCCGAATCCGGTAAGTAAAAAATTTCCGGTATACCGGAAATTTAAAACATTGAATGATATACGAAAAAAATTAACCCTAAGCAAAAAATAAATTATTTTTTATAATAAATAACATTTTTTAATAAAAAATGTTTTTATGGAGATAAAACATGTTTTATTTTTTCTATATAATTAAATTTAGGGAATAAGTAAAGCATAAATGTATCGTATTAGCAAAATTATCTGCTCTATTTGTCGAATAAAATGCTTAAAAAATTAACATTTGAATTTTATTATGTTATTATTTTAAATCAACAATATTGGATTGGATTGTAGAAATATTAAAGAATATACATTTACAAAAATAAAAATAAAAATAAATGTGATATAATATTTAATTTTTTAACTATGTCCATTATTGTTGTCAGTTGTTAGAGTACCTAAATAGTTATACCGAAACTAGTTAGTTATACAATAAAGTCAAAACTCAAAGCAATTATTTTTATAATGTTTAGTTTAATAAGTGTGTGGCTTCATAATTTTAGAAACTCGCTGCAAATTCATATATTAGATACTTATTATCAAAATAAATAATCAATTTATTGAGTAATTTTTAAATATTTATTTCAAAAACTAAAAACATAATCAATTTATTTTATAACATTTAATTTTAAACAAAGAAATTGACTAAAACATGACAATTAGTTAAATAAAATATTTCTCAAAAAAATAAACAGTTATGTTGTTGTAATTTTTTTAATGATTTAAGGATAAGAATTATTAGGAAAATTAGCACTTTTAAATATGTTGATAATTGAACACGAAAAATTAGGGATGAACACCGATCGACCCAACTCATATAAGAGAATCACATTTATCGAAAAATAAGTTTGCGGGTTGTACCCGAAAAATCAACCATAGTCCACAAATAGTGGATTGGTGAACGATTTGATATAAATCAATATTTTATTATTTTTAAATATTAAAAAATTTTGAAAAAATTATAAATACCTGATCCTTTGGAAGGACTAGTATGGGTTTACTGGTTTGACCCGAATCCATGGAGTCGAACCGATACCCACCCATACCCGCCCTACATAAAGAGCTTAAAATTGGCTAAGAATGAAGTCCACCAATGAGGGTGTCGAATTGTGACACGTGGCTGGATTAGAAAAACAATTGGGCCATCTTAGAAACTGATATATGTCATTGTTGGGCCGGGCCTATCACAAATCAATCTATTTAATCATTCCCAAACAGTCCCTACATAGAAGTGTTCAATTAATTTATGTTTGTATTTTTTTTGCTCAAATTAAAATATAAACAATTTTCGAACACCAAAACAAGCTCGAACAAACACGAATATGTTCATGAACGTTTGAATTTAAATATTTTTTATACTATTTTTGCATGAACTTGAACGAACTACTCCGAACACGAACCCAAACATAAGATGAATAAATTTAAACACAAATGTAGATGCATACAAACATGAACATGAACACTAATAGAACATTAACATAAACACAAAAACAAACACGAATAAAATGTTAGAAATAAAAACAATGTTTTATAAACTTTTTTCATAATAGATTTTACACGCATTTCCAATAATAAATAGTTTAAAAAAGTAAAAATAATTTCCTTTTCAATGTTTAATTATATTATGTAAAAACATAAATTTATTAAAAATATAGTTTCTAAACAAATTAGAGTACAAATCATTAACATATTTAAGACCACATAAATATTCAATCATTTTCGCGAATATAGAAAGTCTAATATTATGGATATTGTTGTTTAAGTCAACACACATATTTAATCCATAGGCATGTTTGGATTCACAATAAGGATATGGTGATAGTAAATATTAAATATTTGTAAGAGAAAAAAACAATCTTACTATGATTCTCTATTTTTACAGAAATTTACGAATCGGATTCTCTCGGATTCGCAATTCTCTTCTAATTCTCGAATCGGATTTTTTGAGAAGATAAAATTCAAAAACATTCAAAAAACAAATAAGAAATATATATTATTATGTCATAAATTTGCTAAGTTATGTAATTTTTATCGAATTTTAATTATTTTATTAAATTTAAATTTTAACAAATTTTTAGTTTTTTATTTTGATGATAAATTATTTATTATATATTATATTTATAATTTGATATTGATTAAATATTTTTTATCAATAATTATGATTATTTTTACTTATAAAAAAACTATAAATTATATAACTAAAATAATTATTATAAATATAAAATTAACGAATCTTTTCGGATTCTCTAAAAAATTGCGCACTACGAATTGCGAATCGTGTCGTGTCACGTATCATGGTTACATTGGAAAAAAACTATAAATTATTAATTTAGATAAACTATAAAATATGAATCGAATTTTCAAATTCAACCATTTCCACGCGTGTAGATAGTCTTCTAATCTTATATATATTGTATTGCCGAACATACCCACAACACATATTTCAAACCACATATTCACAAATAATTATTTGATTTTAGTCATTATTAAATAAATAATTTAAAAATATTATTAGGTTAGTTAGGTGTGTCAATGTCAACTAGATAGATTGCGTTGGATTACCAAATTCCCAAACTCAAATCAAATAAAAAAATAATCTAAATTCATAATAAATAAATAAAATTAAACACATACTAATTACTCAAATATTAATAATATTATAATTTGATATTTTTAAGAAAATAAAATTTGATAACAAACAAAAATATCATAGAGAAAATAACTTTTATAAAAATAAATATTTAATTTATATACTTTTAAACTTTATCATCTTTAGTTGTCTCAGATAATTTGTGTCTAATCATTGAGTTTCAATGTCATAATTATCTTAATAATCACAAAAAATAGCTTAAATATATGTTAAGAATGATATATAATATAAAACTACATAAATGTGAAATATCTTTATAAAATAATCGATAATGTCAGCACATAAAATTAGTGTATTTGACATTTGATATCATAATTTATTTTGGTACAATTTTTATATATATCACTCGAAAAAAATAATTACTAATAAAACATAAATTGATTATTAGATTAATTTTTATATATAAATAGTATATTTAAGTTTGAGTAAATTGGATAATTTTGGAGTGATCTAAAACTTAATCAAACTTATATTGAAATATATTATTTCATACCAAATCCAAAAAAAAATAAGAAATATAATTTAATACCAAAGTTTTCGATGGATTAGTGAATTAATTAATTCATTAAATTGATACCCTACTTAGAAGTAATAATTTTATAAATTTGGTTTGAATTAGATAATGATTTATTAAATATATTATTAATAAGCAATAAGTATGAACTTTTGTGAAGATAATGGAAAAATGGTGGTTTTGGTCCGCTCACTTTGCAATTTCTTGTTTTTTGGAGTTAGGGAGTTGGTGAGATTTTGACAACACCTTCTAGAAGGTGGGCCCAGTTTGAAAATCTTCTAGAAGCCCGTTCACTTCGCCCACCCAACTTTGTTTTATTTGTATTTCTCTTTTAATAGTAATTTTATTGACATTCTTTTATTCCAAAATCTGGATCATTCATATTTAATTTACGTTTTAATTTAGAAATAAATTGAGATAAATGTAATTATCTCATTATTATGTTACTAATGAAGCCTTGAAATAATGTGTTAATTATTTTTAAAATTATATTAATGAATTAAATAAATCACACGCTTTTTTGACCTTATATTGTTGTTTCAAAACCAATTATCGATGTTGTTTGGAAACCCAGTCCACCGGGTGGTGCGGTGAACGTACTGCAGTTGTATTCTATTTTAACCAAACATTATTAATAAATGCGTTCGTGCGATCACAGAAAATAACGGTGAGTTCACAGCTGGATTAACCAAACTGCCATAAGCACGCATCAGTCAAATGTTAATTTTACCCTTGGTAAATTATAGTTTATTTTTTTTAAAAAAATAATTTTGATCAATAACTTCTTATATTCAATCAATGACATGTTCAAACTATAAAAAATATTTAAAAATTTAAAAATATAGTTTTGACATAACGAATTTATCATAAAATTATATGAAATATAATTTTTAAGTTATAAACAATTATTTAAAAATAAGAGTAAAAAAATCATTTTATAACATCACGATCATTGCACCGTTGTTTCAAAAATAGTTTTTTTAAATCACGATCAGTTTACCTCACAGCCCAGTACAGTAATCTCACATCACCGCTGTTTATCAAACGTTGTTCCAAACTTATCCATTCTCTGTGTTTTCGAATATAGTTTATTTGTGTGACTGCTTACGTGAAACTTACCTACTTCGACTATAGATCCAATTAATCATAGAAAATTATACATTTTATTTTTAAAAATGATTTATTTTCGTATTTCTTTCAACTGAAATACATGATTTGTTAGTCGATTCATCTAATAGGTGAAAACTTAAGATTTTTCAAGATTCGTCTCATAAGCATATCGAATGAAGACCCAACAGATGTAGATTCTATGATTTTTAATCGAATATTTGTCAAGATTCGATCATATGTATTTATGATTAGTCATGTATTTAGCAAAAGTACATGATTTGTTGGTACTACGATCCATCTAATAGGAGAAAACATAAGATTTTTTAGGATTCATCTAAGAATTGTATTCAATGAAGACCATAGGATTCTTAATCAAATATAAGTCATGATTCGATCATATGTACTTATGATGGATCAACAATGATATGATCGAACCCAACCCATGTACATCTCTAGCTTTAACCCCGTATTATAAGGCAGGAGAATGCAAAATAAGGGAATATTATAAGGACAACAATTTGATTAGATTTTGAAAAAAATAATATTTTTTGTTGAGTTTGAGGTCAACCACTAAATCATGATATATAATATCATACATAAGACAAATAACAATTTTTAAATAATAAAAATGGGCGATGCTTAGATATGGTACCCATGATTTAGGGGTTATGGCAAATTAAGTCCCCATAGTTTTGAAAATTTGGCAATTTTGAACCCCAAAGTTTTAGAATGGCAAAACAGGTCCCAGACTTTTGTATGGTTTGGCAAAACTAGTCTCAATTGTTTATCAAAATTGGCAATATTAGTCCACAAACTCTTCAATTTCGGCAATGTTAGTCCCCAAACAAAAACAATGGTGTATTTGATCCTCGTAATTTCATAGTTTTGGCAAAAAAGATCCCTAACAGTGTTAGAGATTCTGAACGTTTTGAAATATGATAATTACGGTCGTTAAATAATTTTGCAACGGTGTTCCTCAACGTTTTGAAAAACGTAAACCCTAACGGCCGTTAAATAATTTAGGGACCAATTTCGCCAAATTCTCCAAATTTGAGGACTAGTTTTGCCACCAAACGTAAATAATGAGGACTTGTTTTGCATTTTTTAAACTTTGGGGACTAATTATGAACTTTGGGGATTGAATTTGCCAAATTTTACAAATTATGGGGATGAATATTATCAATTAATTGAAGTTTGGGGACTCTATACGAAAAATAATAATTTGAAGATCAAATTTGCCAAAATCAACAAAATTTGAAGACCAAGACCACCATTTTCCGAATAAAAATCTTATATTATTATCAAATCAAAATTCAAAAGTGGGTTGAAAATTGAATAAACCATTTTCTCAATTCCAACTATTAAAATGAATTCAAAATACTATAAGCAATAATATTAATTATAAATTTAAATGAAAAAACATTTAGTTAGATCATATTTTTACAGAATTTTTAAAATCATATTTCTATACAAATTTACTTCTTATAAATTAAGCTACTTAAACTTAATTTTTATATAAATTTGAAATATGTAAGATAAAATCTAAATTTAAATATATATTGTCTTGAATTAATACTCATTATTTTATAAAGAATTAATGTAAACGGAGTATGTGAACTGATTTTCAACATATGTATTAGGTGGGTTGAGATCTAGATTTTTTAATTTTATAAAAATTAACCCTAGTTAACAACAAATTAACCATGGTACTATCATGTGTTGTCTAATTTATCCTTAAAATATCATTTATATTTAATTTTCTTTGATATCTTTCGATACGAAAACAATTTATTTCATGTATATATTATATTTAATTTTGATTAACAAAATAATAAATCACTTGTTAATAAAAAACTAAGAAGAATAATAAACATGTATAATTTTATCAAATCATAAAATCATATAATTGTAATTATAGAAAAATAACATACTTATTCTCATTCTTATATTAAAAATTATATAACTCAACTACCAACAAAATTAAGACTATCTTATTTACAACTTTTGTTTATGTTTTTTCATTGTATAAAATAGAAATTAAAAAAGTTGCAGAACATATTCTATTTTTCATTCAACTCTTGAATAAGTAAAATTTATACTTCTCAATTTTATAACTAAAAATAAAAAACAACATAAATCTTATTTTCAATTTCAATTTCTACTTCTAGTGTTTGAAATGACTAAAATATTCTTATTTATATTTTTTATATAATTTTTTACATTTGAAATTTGAAGTCAGACTCTACATAAGATATGAGATATTCATCATAAATCCCAATGTTTTCATATCAAATGGTATACCGTAAATACAGGGCTTCATCGGTATTTTTTTTGGTACTATCGGATACCGGGTATTAGGGTCGATTTCCGGTTTATTCGGGTTCTATCATAAAAAACATATTAAATATTATTTTTTTAAAAAATAAAATCTGATAACGGTCGGTATACCAGAGGTATATCGATCGCATCTCTCCGGACCGGTACGAAATTCTGGACCAATATGAAAACATTGATAAATCCAACATTGCATTTCTGTTTAAGTGGTAACAATCGTGATACAATTTTACATGTAAGTTTATGGAAATATAATGGTTAAGACAAAATAGAATTTTTTTTTATTTCAATTTATTGAAAAATCAGAGTTTAGACAATGCAGAGCTGATTCATCATCTCGATAGTAATCTTGTTGAATATCATATTTTGTAGCAATTAGGTAAAGTTTCGATTAATAATTTATTATTAACTAAATCTAACCGTAGAAAAGTAATTTGATTAATACATAAATTAACATTCTATTTATACAACTGAACACTCATATATTTTTATAAATTATTTGTGCATTATAAAAATATTACAAAACATTACATATTTTATATTTGTGTTTCTATTTTTCTTTTTACATAAATTAATTTCCAAAATTTATGCATAACACACCCTAAGTTTTGTTATAAACTCAATTTCTCGAGAAATTCAACATATTTAAACTGAAATTCACAATAACCCATAATACCCACACATGTGTAAGACTCATTAGGGGTGTGAGATGACACATTAGGCGAATCCCAACACCGGTTATAAATGGAGAACGATCGTATGTTAAGTATAATGATTCGACTTCCATCACACGAGACATTTTCCCTAATAAAGTGGTAATGATCACGTTAAAACTGGAAAATTAAGCGTGCTCACTTTATAACAATTAAGAGATGAGTGACCCATTAGGAAATATAGAATCTAGGGAAAAAGTAAAACCTTGATAATTAGGTGGATGTCATTAGGTTCAGTCTAATCCAAAACACAATATCGTACAAGCAAAAAGATAGATCGATACACACATGAGGTTAAAATTCAAGTCAAATACATTATTCTATTCAAATATTTATAATTCATCAATATCATCGTTTTAAAGACAAAAAATAATTAAAGAGTGATCAATTCACTCTCTTCTTCTACTAGTTTTCATTATAACATCAAAATGAAAATAATATTAAATTTTAGGCATTGATCAATATAAAGATAATAATCATTAGATTATTCCAATTGAAAATAATTTTAAAATTTTTGTCGTAACCGCTTCGTCCATCACTCTTGCTTCGGGTTCCAGAAACTTGACACGTGTGACCTATGAATGAGAGTGTCCTCTCTTCGCTCTCATTTTTTTGTATTTTGTATTTACTTTATTATTATTATTTTTAAGTTTCTTCCCACGTCGGGTTGCAGAAACTGACACGTGTGAGATAGTAATGAGAGTGTTCTCTCTTTCCTCTCATTTTTTGTATTTTTATATTCACTTTATTATTATTATTTATAATTTTCTTCCCAATTAGATATATACTATTTCAGAGGTTATGAATCAATTCTCTCATATATTTACAATATGAAAATAAAAATGTTTACTCAATTTTGGAAAAAAATAAATAAAAGTACAAAAAATAATTGTACTGGACAAGGATAAAGGTGAGATCAAATTTTATTACTTTAAATATTAAACCTAAAAAATATGTAGAGATAGAAAATTTACTTTGAGATATATGAAGTTATATACAATAATGTAGATGTCCTAAAAAATTAATTTCTTTTGAAAATAATGTTTTGTATATATTTATAATATAGTTAAATATGATATTTTTAAAAATTAATTATATTTAAAATAATTGGAATAAATTAAAATTGATATCGAACACCCGAAACAATGGGCATAAAAGTAGACCATGGACCAAGTTGCAATAATAATCTATTATCTTAACAAACACATGGAATAGAATTCCAATTATTATTATTTTATTTAAAACTGCAATATAATAAGAATGAGTTTTATTTATTTATTATTGGAAAGGTAAGACTTTTGTTTTGCATTCTCATTCTCCGGTCCCAAGCTGCACTTCCTCCACTTTCTATTTTGCTCCACTTTCTTGTTTCAACCTCCGACGCGGTATGCTCTTTTTTTCTTCTTCCTTTTTGTATTGATTTCTTGCCATGATGTGCAGTGGAAGATGACGCACACTGCTTTTCGTTGCATTTCTATCTTTGTTTGAGTAGATGAGGACGGCTAAGAAGAACGACCGCCGGTTTGAGGCAGACAGTGGAGAATCGTCGCCAAGGATGGAATACTCAGCTTCGAACGGAAGCAACGCGGAGGAGGAATTTGTAGAAGTCACGCTTGATCTCCAGGATGATGATACAATCATTCTACGGAGCGTTGAACCGGCGGCTGTAATCAAGATTGACGGAAATGATATCGTTTCTGGATTCTCCGGAATCGATACTCCGACAATGTTATCGCCTTCGACGTCAAGATCTTCTACAATGCGGCGGAGTTGGAGCGCATCTAACAAACTGTTTAGATTCTCGCAAGAGTTGAAAGCGGAAGTACTGACGAAAGCGAAGCATTTTTCTCATGAACTCAGGCGAATAGGTAATAGTGGATTGGACTCAGCCCTTGCGGCACGGGCGATACGTCAGCAGAGAGCGCAACTTGACCGTACACGCTCCGGTGCACACAGAGCTCTTCAGGGGCTTAAATTTATTAGCAATACGAAGAAAAACGGTGTTGAAGCGTTGAACGAAGTTCAAAGCAATTTCGACAAACTCGCCAAGGACGGATACCTTTATCGTAGTGATTTCGCACAATGCATCGGTAATCGATCTTCACTGTATACCTAATCTCACCATTTTCCCCAAATTGATCACGACTAATTAATGTTCTCCAGGGATGAAAGATTCCAAGGATTTCGCTCTGCAACTGTTCGACGCATTGAGCAGAAGACGACGACTGATTTTCGACAGAATCAGCAAGGATGAACTCTGTGAATTCTGGTCACAGATCTCCGATCAAAGCTTCGATTCCAGGCTCCAAATCTTCTTCGACATGTAAGGTTAATTAGTGTTTAATCCCATTTTTAACCGCGGATTAATTAATTATCTACTTTTAAAAGGGTCGATAAAAACGAGGATGGCCGGGTCACCGAAGAGGATGTCAAAGAGGTAATTTCTTTTAAACCATTCAATGAATATCATATGAACAAGTCAGCAAATTGCTTTTGAAAGTGAGGTTGGTGAGGGTAAATTTGTAATATACAATTTCCATAAAAAAACATTAATTTAATGCAGATTATAAACATAAGCGCCTCTGCAAATAAATTATCAAGATTACAAGAGCAAGCTGAAGAGTATGCAGCTTTGATCATGGAAGAATTGGACCCCGAGAGGCTTGGCTATATTGAGGTACTATTTTTGTTTATTTTCTCTCAATTTAAAATATTTCTATTAATAAAAAAAATAATTGATTAATTTCTAATTTTAAACAATATACATTACCCCGTCAACATCCATGTCAACTGTAGTAGTTAAATTGTGACTGAATAAAAAATTGGTGCAACTTAAATGATATTCATTACTTTTACTTACCTAATAGTCGGTAAGCTAGATGACTTTGTTATTATTATTTTATATATATATATAATTCCTTATTTTTTGCATATTAATTCAGAATTTCATAAAATAATTAATTATGACTAGTGTGAAATCTAAGTACCTCATAATGTGATGTCTTATGCGTTTTTTAATAATATCAGGTAATGAAAAATTAAATTAATAATTACTTGTAAACTGAATCATGTGCCGAACAATGACTCTTTTAACCACCAGTCATATTATGTGGTTAATGATGGCATGACCCAACTAATTCAGCGCATTGCTGTCACGCGTGAGAGACACCTTTTTTTACTTTTTTTTGTGTATTTTATGTTTAAATATTAGTATTATTTCCGTGATAATTAATGTTTTGATGTTGTTTATCATATAGTTATACATCATTTTTCAGTACATAATTTAGTTCCGATATGAATATGTATATTGGTTGATACCAATTGATTTTTTTATATATTAAAAAAATAATATTTTATTATTCTTTTGGAGTTGGATCCGAAAATCCCGGACTACGACTCTAAAACCTGGTATAGAATGATACTAGAAAAAATGGATATTAGTTGGTATTTGACTCAGATATAGATATATATAGGTATGAAACATGGGAATACATTGAAATTATAGTGTTATTTGTTTAACTTAGATAAATAATAAAATTCCTGACTATGTTGAAGGTGCTTGCTTAAATCTGTGAATAAGTTTATCACAATTAGGCTTCATTGCTCTCACAGAGTTCTAAACAACGATGCAGCTATGGCAGCTTGAAACTCTACTGCTACAAAAAGACACATACTTGAACTACAGCCAAGCCTTAAGTTATACGAGCCAGGCCCTTAGCCAGAACCTCTATGGCCTCAGACACAAGGGACCCATCTCAAGAATCAGCACCAAAATGCTCTACTTTTTCCAGGAGAATTGGAAGAAAATTTGGGTGATTCTACTGTGGATAGCGATAATGATAGCGCTTTTCACGTGGAAATTCATGGAATACAAGAAAACACCTGCGTTCAATGTCATGGGCTATTGTCTTCTCACTGCCAAAGGCGCAGCTGAGACTTTGAAGCTCAACATGGCTCTCATTTTATTGCCTGTGTGCAGGAATACTATCACTTGGCTTAGATCATCTCGTCTTGGTCATTTCGTGCCCTTTAATGACAACATCAAGTTTCACAAGGTATGACGCTCATAAATATATTTTTTACTTATTTGTTAATGTCATCTCTTGCGGCCATATATGTTTTATCTCCATGTACACTCTGAAATCTTGCGTTTTCTTGTTCTTCCCTCTCTTTTAGTATGATACTTAACTCTAAAATGTCATGAACAGACTATTGCTACAGCAATTGTGGTTGCTATAATACTTCATGCCGGTACTCATCTCGCATGCGATTTCCCGAGTCTTATAAATTCGTCCAGACGCATATACAGTCTTTATATGATTGAATACTTTGGCCTTAACAAGCCAACCTACTTGGATCTTATTAAGGGGCCAGAGGGAGTTACTGGGATTTTAATGGTGACACTCATGATCATTGCTTTCACATTGGCTACACGGTGGTTTAGGCGGAGTTTAATTCAGTTGCCTAAGCCATTTAATAAGCTGACTGGCTACAATGCTTTCTGGTATTCTCATCATCTCTTGGTCTTGGTTTACATCTTGCTTGTCATCCATGGAACTTTCCTTTATCTCGTACATTACTGGTATCAAAAGACGGTACGTATCGATACATTTGAACAATTCAACTTAGAATCAAGAGTTAAAGCTTGAATCTTTTATTTCTATTTTTGTTTTGTTACAGACATGGATGTATCTTGCAGTCCCTGTTCTTTTATATGCAGGAGAAAGAATCCTGAGAATTTTCAGGGCAGGGTTAAGTAGTGTTCGGCTTTTGAAGGTTAATAATTCTTCATTTTTCCAAAGTTCATTCTAATCATTAGATTACTAGTTTATGTTTCTTGTTATTTCGCAATCGAAATAGGTTACTTAGAGCACCAAGGTAGTTAGTTGAATCAAAGCCGAAAGCGGCTAGAGCAAGCTTGACTGAAATACTTCTCACATTGTTTATAGAAATAGAAATGGTATAGTTTTTAAGGGGAGTAATATCATAAACAATTGGTTTGATTTAGCTTTTTCAATATGATTTATTTATCTTATGAACTGAGCTATACGGGTACTCTCCCAGCTCATTGAGTCATGAATTTTTACATGATATTGGAGCATCAAGGTGTGTTTTGGGTTGGTCCGTATCGATTTATAAAAAAATGGTAGAAAAGCACATCAGTCTTAGGCGACACAAATAGATTGACCTATGACTCGAGCACTATCAAACCTATTAAAACAAGTCTAAACCGGATTAAGACCAGTTCAACTTGAGGGGAGTTTTGAAATACTTTCCCACATGTTTTGTGCAAATAAAAATGTTATAATTTAGAATTGGGTGATATCATAAATAATTGATTTGACCTAACATTTTCAATTTATGAATCTTTTGTTCGTTTCAGGTAGCTATATATCCTGGAAATGTTCTTTCATTACAGATGACAAAGCCTCCACAATTCAGATTCAAAAGCGGCCAATACATGTTTGTTCAGTGTCCAGCAGTTTCTCCTTTTGAGTGGTGAGATAATCTTTAATCATACTATGAGTAATTGGTTTGGTCTAATCTTTTTAATATAATTCACTTCTTTTATTGGTTGGGCTACACCAATATTCTTCCGGCCTATTGAATCATGAATTTCTATAATTCTAGCATATGCAAGAAAGAACTAAACATTGTTTGATCCAGGCATCCGTTTTCGATTTCCTCGGCACCCGATGATGAATATTTGGGTATTCACATACGGCAATTAGGTGACTGGACACAAGAACTTAAGAGGGTGTTTGCTGAAGCATGTGAGCCTCCCACTATTGGAAAAAGTGGTCTACTTAGAGCTGATGAATCTGCACACAAGAGGTTATCTTTTCATTGAATCATTTTAAATACTCTCTACATCGAAAATGATCCAAAAATTCGTTATTTCCAGTTTGCCGAAGCTATTGATCGATGGACCTTATGGAGCTCCAGCACAAGATTACAGCAAATATGACGTTCTTTTACTTGTTGGACTTGGTATTGGTGCAACACCTTTCATCAGCATATTAAAAGATTTGATGAACAATATTGTCAAAATGGAAATACTTGCGGTGAGCTCATAATCACTTGTTAAATACTCTAGTGATTAAAAAGCTTCCATTAAAGAAAGTTTGTGTAATTTTTCAGGATTCGAGTAAGCTCTCAGACCACAGCGAAGGATCTTTCGACTCTTCTCGATCGAAAGATATAGTTAAACCAAAGAAAACACTTAGAACAACAAATGCTTATTTCTATTGGGTCACAAGGGAGCAAGGTTCGTTTGATTGGTTCAAGGGTGTTATGGATGAAGTTGCTGAACTTGATCAAAGGGTAATAACCTTATCAAAATTCAGATTCCACTAGATGATACACTAACATTAGTAAGCTTGATCAATTGTTAGGGAGTTATAGAGATGCACAATTACTTAACCAGTGTTTATGAAGAAGGGGATGCTCGTTCGATGCTCGTAACCATGGTTCAAGCACTCAACCATGCAAAAAATGGCGTAGATATCGTTTCTGGCACAAGGGTAACCATCCATTATTCCTATATTAATATGTTGAAATAACGAGAATTATCTCATATCATAATTTGGAAGTTTTTTGGGTTGGTTTATAAGAGAAAATGTGGACCATAGTAAATGACTTATTCAAGTCTTTTACGGTGTGGTTTCCTCTNTGCTATAATACTTCATGCCGGTACTCATCTCGCATGCGATTTCCCGAGTCTTATAAATTCGTCCAGACGCATATACAGTCTTTATATGATTGAATACTTTGGCCTTAACAAGCCAACTTACTTGGACCTTATTAAGGGGCCAGAGGGAGTTACTGGGATTTTAATGGTGACACTCATGATCATTGCTTTCACATTGGCTACACGGTGGTTTAGGCGGAGTTTAATTCAGTTGCCTAAGCCATTTAATAAGCTGACTGGCTACAATGCTTTCTGGTATTCTCATCATCTTTTGGTCTTGGTCTATATCTTGCTTGTCATCCATGGAACTTTCCTTTATCTCGTGCATTACTGGTATCAAAAGACGGTATGTATAATTACATTTGAACAATTCAACTTAGAATCACGACTCAAATCTTGAATCTTTCTTTCTATTTTTTTGTCACAGACATGGATGTACCTTGCAGTCCCTGTTCTTTTATATGCAGGAGAAAGAATCCTGAGAATTTTCAGGGCAGGGTTAAGTAGTGTCCGGCTTTTAAAGGTTAATAATTCTTCATTTTTACAAGTTCATTCTAATCATGAGATTACTAGTTAATGTTGAAATAGTGTCATACATCCCTTGTGGAAATAGAAATGTTCTAGTAAGGAGAGTAATATCATAACGAATTGGCTTGACTTAGTTTTTTCAATATGATTCAATTGGGCTACACGGACACTCCCCGACCCATTGAATGGTGGGTTTCGGGTTGGTTCGTATCGGTTTATAAAAAAAATGGTAAAAAACTCATAGAGGTTAGGCCACACAAATAGATCGATTTATGACTCGAGTCGTATCGAACCTATTGAAACAAGTCTAAACCGGATCATAACCAGTTTGACTTGAGATGGAGCATTGAAATACTTTTCCCACATTGCTCGTGTAAATAGAAATATTATAGTCTAGAATGAGCGATATCATGAGTAATTGGTTTGCGGTAGCCATTTTAGTTTATGAATCTTTTGTTCCTTTCAGGTAGCTATATATCCTGGAAATGTTCTTTCATTACAGATGACAAAGCCTCCACAATTCAGATTCAAAAGCGGCCAATACATGTTTGTTCAATGCCCAGCAGTTTCTCCTTTTGAGTGGTGAGATCATCCTTAAATAACCTATTCTTGTCGAAATATATCCACATCGATTGTGAAATTAGAATAATTTTAGTTTATAAGAGTTGTGATATTATGATTAATTGGTTTGGCTTATCATTTTCAAATGATTTACTTCTTTTATACATTGGGTTACACCGACACTCTTCCGGCCTATTGAATAATAAATTTCTATAATTCTAGCGTATGCAAGAAAGAACTAAATATTGTTTGATCCAGGCATCCGTTTTCGATTTCCTCGGCACCCGATGATGAATATTTGGGTATTCACATACGGCAATTAGGTGACTGGACACAAGAACTTAAGAGGGTGTTTGCTGAAGCATGTGAGCCTCCCACTATTGGAAAAAGTGGTCTACTTAGAGCTGATGAATCTGCACACAAGAGGTTATCTTTTCATTGAATCATTTTAAATACTCTCTACATCGAAAATGATCCAAAAATTTGTTGTTTCAGTTTGCCGAAGCTATTGATCGATGGACCTTATGGAGCTCCAGCACAAGATTACAGCAAATATGACGTTCTTTTACTTGTTGGACTTGGTATTGGTGCAACACCTTTCATCAGCATATTAAAAGATTTGATGAACAATATTGTCAAAATGGAAATACTTGCGGTGAGCTCATAATCACTTGTTAAATACTCTAGTGATTAAAAAGCTTCCATTAAAGAAAGTTTGTGTAATTTTTCAGGATTCGAGTAAGCTCTCAGACCACAGCGAAGGATCTTTCGACTCTTCTCGATCGAAAGATATAGTTAAACCAAAGAAAACACTTAGAACAACAAATGCTTATTTCTATTGGGTCACAAGGGAGCAAGGTTCGTTTGATTGGTTCAAGGGTGTTATGGATGAAGTTGCTGAACTTGATCAAAGGGTAATAACCTTATCAAAATTCAGATTCCACTAGATGATACACTAACATTAGTAAGCTTGATCAATTGTTAGGGAGTTATAGAGATGCACAATTACTTAACCAGTGTTTATGAAGAAGGGGATGCTCGTTCGATGCTCGTAACCATGGTTCAAGCACTCAACCATGCAAAAAATGGCGTAGATATCGTTTCTGGCACAAGGGTAACCATCCATTATTCCTATATTAATATGTTGAAATAACGAGAATTATCTCATATCATAATTTGGAAGTTTTTTGGGTTGGTTTATAAGAGAAAATGTGGATCATAGTAAATGATTTATTCAAGTCTTTTACAATGTGGTTTCCTCTCTTATACGTTATATCTGTGCCATTTCCATGTAAATTGATCCTATTCTAGAAATTTAAGAATCAATTTTAAGTTGTAACAATGTATATTATCATGCAGGTTAGAACACATTTTGGAAAGCCAAACTGGAAAAAAGTGCTCTCCAAAATAGGAACCAAACACGCCAACGCGAGAATCGGTTAGTTTCGTGTTCCACAACACATAATCATCCGTTCACTGCGGGAGTTAAACTTACAGAATAATTGGTTAAATTTGGAACAGGAGTTTTTTACTGTGGAGTACCTATGCTAGCAAAAGAGCTTAGCCATTACTGCTATGAATATAACCAAAAAGGATCAACCAAATTTGAGTTTCACAAGGAGAGTTTCTAAGTGAGATGAGAAATCATTGAAGCTAATAAAAGGTGAGAGTTAAATAAATAGTTGTTTATTTATATTGTTAGAAGATTATAGAGAAAAAAGCATACATGCAAGCACAAGTGTGTAGATATATCATATATATTTTTGAGTATTCAATAAGATCATTCTTAGCCATGATATTCAACAAGTTGTTCTATTTCACCCAATGTTAGAAATTTCATTTTTTTCGGAATATTCGTTTCATACTAAAATAAATGTCATTTTGGTCGAAATAATTTCTGATGGACGGTTTGTATTGATTAAGCCATGTTTTGTTATATTAGGGGTTCAAATTTGAATTGGGGTTAAATCCATAGATTTTATCATTCAAAATTGGACTTTTTTCTCATTACAAGTTTTCAATGGTCCATTTTTGCCTTTTTACAATCAAATCAATATGAACACCAAACTTGAAATTATTTTACTAGAGTTGAAATTATGTTTTGACTAGGGTAATTGAATTTTGTGGTTACCAAAATTTTGGATTACAACTCAAATCCAAAATTTGAAATTTACATAAATTTGAAATCTTTATGTATAGGATATATCGAAATAATAAAATAAATTAAAGTTATTAACCTAAAAACATACATAATTTTTTAACTTATTTTTAGTTTATATTATTTTTAAAAAAGTAAGAATAAAAAAATTATGCATACTTGTGCTACAATCGAACAAGTTAGATCCAATCCAACAAACTAAAAACCCGTAAAATTAGATATTTTGTTTAAATATGAGCTAAAATGAGTATACCCAAAAATTTCAAAGAGTGGAACACACTACCCGTAAAGAATAATCTGAAACATTACCTTCAAGCAACGCCATCCCACTATAGGCAGAATTCCTCCACGATTACGAACCAATTTATTGAGATCAACAAATTTTACTTTTAAAAACCTTTTAGTTCAAGTAAATTACGACTCGCAATTCACCTAAATAAATGTATTTGTTCGGCCAAACAAATACCGCGAAAGATATCGAATTGGCAAAGGTTCACATGATCGATCTCCCAAGCAGATAATGCAAATTTACCTGTAAAGAACAGACTAATTGTCTTAATATGGAATACAAAAACTGTCATGGCAATGAGAAGATAGAAGAAGCAAAATGGGATTTTGAATTATCGAATTCTACAACAAATGTTTTCAATATCTCATATGTAACCAACCATTATATGGAAGCAGAGGATATAAATAAACGAGATTCTTGTACAAGTAAATAGCAATGTTTTCATACCAGCCGGTATACCTGTCCAGATCGGTACGAAATTCCGAAACAGTATGAAAACATTGGTAAATAGTTGATATTTGAAGAAAATGGCTCACTTGGTTTTCTTCTGTTCAGAAGCTCGAGCACCTTTAATCTTGCAAATTGGATCATCTTTTGATCTTCGAAGCTTTAAAGCGGGATGAACTTTCAGATCTCCGGCAACGATCTTCTCACCGACATCAAGGTCGCTAATGTCAACTTCAATGTAAGGAGGGATTATATCTGCTGGACAAAGATAATTCACTGTTCTCTCTATCATCAGCATTGGTGATCCTGCAGAATCAGAGGGTAAATAATCATATCTAAAATATAATTATAGCCTCCGATCCCCAAGTTATGAAATTGCAAATATAATACACTTTTTGAGCAAAATATGCATTTATAGCCCTCCAACTCCAATTAAGTGCATATAAGATACCTCAAGTTTCCAATACCGTTTATCATTGACTCTCTAACGAACTCGTTAATATTTTATATACAATTATCGAACATCAGGGGTCAATTTTATATAATTTTTCAAACGGATCTTACTTACGTACTTTAAGGATCACTCATGCTAAGGGAAAAACATTTTTCAACTTAAAGGAAAACCGCACGGTAGAATATTAAGGGTAAAAAACAATCAGTATTGATAACTTAAGGTGTCATTTTTGCAATTTCATGAGTTGGAGACATACCCTTTACACATCTCGCAAGTTGGGAGCTACTTATGCAATTCTAAAATAAGATTGAAGTATTGGGAAATGAGTGTGTACCCTTTTTAAGCCCGGGTGAAACATCTTCTCCTTGAAGTAGAATTGGGACATCAACCTTCAGCCAAGCACTTGATGGAGCTCGTATAAACGTCACGTTAAGAAGCGCATCTGTGCCTGCTTGAAGATGAATCTGACAAACATCAAGGAAGACTTGATCAGTATATAAACTAAAAGGGCTCAGTTGAATATGCTCTACAGAAAAATATGATAAAACAGTGTAGAATTTGCCAGTTTTTGTTATCAAAAGAGATATAAAACATATTGTTATCAACTAAAAAACTAAGAACATTCAGTTTCACAAGCTTTGTCACAGAAAAATGTAGCATTTTTCAGTAGTTTTGTCAAGAAAGGTTAAAGCATATTGCTTATGAAGCCAAAAAAACCATTAAAATTATTACAGCCATTTTCCCAAGTTTATATTCACCGTCACCATCCTTAAAATTTACAGAGAAAGGAAAAAGAGCTACAAAAATATGAATTCTAGACCTCATGCATGAGAATTACTTTCTATTTCACAATCAGGAACACAACACAAAAGACTTCAACGATAGTTATCCCGTTACCATAAGCTCTTATTGAAAAGCAGCAACTTGAAAAAAATAAGTTACCATTCGAGGTAATACGCGAACTTTCTCCACGATATCATCCGAACCGAATTCATTCCGAACCTCTAGATCAAAAAGCCGCGAGAGAAATAAAGATCGGCCTAAATGATTCACAAGCTTTTTAATCTGATTAGCCTGTACAGAAATGAGACGTTTATTGCCTCCATGCTGTCCATCTTCCGCCTCATACAATATGCTCGGAACACGACCAGCTTCTCTTTCTTTGGCAGAAATGCTCTTCCCCGAGGTAGCACGCGGGATCGCTTGAATAATTTCGTTGTATTTTGGGTTAGGTTTTGGAAATCCTTCCAGATAGCTGAATTCCGGACCGTCTTTGAGTTCTTGAATAAGAACGGCTGTAGAAAACCGCCGTAGATGGTGGTGCAAAGTCGCACTGAATGACGCCGCTCGCCGGACAAGCATTAGATCAAATTCAACCACCGAGTACGTTTGGGGTTTGCGGAGGAGGGTTCTAAGAACTTGATAGACCAAAAAATTGAGCTTCAAATTTGGGCCTAAAATATAAAAATACATGGGCCTGAACTTAAACCTCCAACAATTCATTTATTTAGAACAAATTTTAAAATTGGATTTAATAAATTTAAGTTGAATTGGAACATTGAAAAAACATGTGATTATATTTGGTTTGCTTCCATTCAATTACATAACTCGGATATCCGTATCAATTCTTAATCGTGGATCACATATTATAATTATTTTAATACCTAAAATCCAAAATTTTCAAATTACCATATAATCATACTCGCTAAAAATATGAGTTCGAAATATACTATATAGAACTTGCGAATGAATATATTTTAAATATTATTAATTTACAATTGAATACTCTTAAAATAAATGAAATGTTATTTGTTAATTTTTAATATTTTGGATCATTTTATTGAATTTTATTTTTTTATTTTGCATAATAATTCGGATACTATATATTGTGAATCCTCACATCCGAATCGGTGTATCTCATAATCGATGCACCCGCCATTAGTTTAATGTTGGTCGATGTGTGTACGTACTATGATATCACATTTGGAGTTATCGGCTTGTAGGACACACTATTATTTTATTAAATTAGAAAATTATGTTGTAAATAAGAATCGAACACATAAGGTTATCCACAACCATATCCACCCGAAAACTTTATTCTCTCATCCACATCAGCTTTCTCTCTGTACATATCATCATTCTTTATTTTTATAAATAACTTTCCTCACAACTCTACAACAATGTCCGGACACTTGTAATTTTAAACATTTTTTTGTATTTACAATTTTTTTAAAACATCATAATTTCTATCAATATTTTAAATTGAAATTTTTGTATCATATCAATTGTAATAGGTATTAATAAAACAATCGATATACCTATAGATATATCCGAATATTATCAATAATAACAATAATATCGATATATCTATCCATCATAACATTTTCGATATTATCTAAAAATCATATTTATAATTTTTAAATAATAAAAAGAAATATATTTAATATTTACAATTTATAATTTATAAATAAATATTTAAAAATATCTAAAATTAATTTTTAATATTAACAAAAAAATTTAATTTAATAAATTTAATTTTATTTTAATTAATATAATAAAATTTTTTTTGGTAGAGAAGAGAGAATTATGAAACTCTCTCTCCTCTATCACATTTCCGGCCACTTATGTGATATTATTTTTTAAAAAAAGTAATGACACGTGGGTGTTCACAGATGTAGATGGTCTAATTTAACATATTTTCAATTCATAAACCCCTACTCAAATTAGTGTTAAATATCAAGAAAGATTACACAAACAACATTTAATTCACAATTATTATACTTATATAATAATCACGATTCTATGTGACTGTGAAATTGGACGATTTTACCAAGTTTTTATCAATAAAATTTTATCTTTTATTATAAGATTTCAAAATCCAAAATATGCATAATTTTCAAATTTAAGGCTATAAATGATGAAATTTGGAGTGCTTAATTCAAATTAAATAAGGATGAGCATTCGGTACCAAATACCAAATTATCAACAAAATCGAATACCGATTACAATCCATTATTTTTTTGGTACCGAAACGAAATGTCGAAATAATTTCGGTATTTCATTATTGGTACCAAAATACCGAAATTAAAGAAGCTAAAAATAATTATGAACATCTCATGTATGTCTTAAATAAAATACATAGAAAAATATTATAAAAAGACAATGATTGAGTCATTGATCACATTGTTGTATCCATATTGATGAGAACTCTAGGACCGGGTACCCTGTAATGGGTAAGACCCGATAACAGTTGGGCCGACTTAAATAATCAAAACGAACTCTTATAGCTCACTTACACCTTTAGGAAGAGCGGCCCGATGTTCAACACAGAGGACCGAAGATAACCTTAGTAAATAAAAACGTTATCTGCCAGCTGGCTCCGGGGTTCGGTCCGAACGGTTACAAAACGGTTACAGGCTCACGCGTTCCACGCTTCGGGCCCTATCACGTTTATCATGCTTCGGGCCCGATCACGCAGACCACGCCTCGGTCCCAGCCTCGTTTTACATCCTGCGATAACAACCTCTAACAAACTTGTCAAAGGCGGTTACAGGACGTGGATTACACTCGCCGGCGACTCTATTAATACAGGGCAAGACGAAGGAAAAGACAGGACCCTTTGGACGCGGAAAAACAGGCTGTTACTCTGCCGGATTCTTACCGCTTTCTTTACCTCGTCATTTTCATTAGCCTGTCTTGTATGAACTTTGATTTATTTTATAAGTGAGCAGGCTAAGAGCATAATCAGCTCTTAGTCGAGTGGTTTTCACCCCAATTCACGGGGTTTCCACTATATATTGCCGTGCATTCATTTTGGTTTTTAGCTTTTAATCGTCTTCCACATTTTAAAGAAATCAGAACCGAGTTCGNCCAAAAAACCATTAAAATTATTACAGCCATTTTCCCAAGTTTATATTCACCGTCACCATCCTTAAAATTTACAGAGAAAGGAAAAAGAGCTACAAAAATATGAATTCTAGACCTCATGCATGAGAATTACTTTCTATTTCACAATCAGGAACACAACACAAAAGACTTCAACGATAGTTATCCCGTTACCATAAGCTCTTATTGAAAAGCAGCAACTTGAAAAAAATAAGTTACCATTCGAGGTAATACGCGAACTTTCTCCACGATATCATCCGAACCGAATTCATTCCGAACCTCTAGATCAAAAAGCCGCGAGAGAAATAAAGATCGGCCTAAATGATTCACAAGCTTTTTAATCTGATTAGCCTGTACAGAAATGAGACGTTTATTGCCTCCATGCTGTCCATCTTCCGCCTCATACAATATGCTCGGAACACGACCAGCTTCTCTTTCTTTGGCAGAAATGCTCTTCCCCGAGGTAGCACGCGGGATCGCTTGAATAATTTCGTTGTATTTTGGGTTAGGTTTTGGAAATCCTTCCAGATAGCTGAATTCCGGAGCGTCTTTGAGTTCTTGAATAAGAACGGCTGTAGAAAACCGCCGTAGATGGTGGTGCAAAATCGCACTGAATGACGCCGCTCGCCGGACAAGCATTAGATCAAATTCAACCACCGAGTACGTTTGGGGTTTGCGGAGGAGGGTTCTAAGAAGACCAAAAAATTGAGCTTCAAATTTGGGCCTAAAATATAAAAATACATGGGCCTGAACTTAAACCTCCAACAATTCATTTATTTAGAACAAATTTTAAAATTGGATTTAATAAATTTAAGTTGAATTGGAACATTGAAAAAACATGTGATTATATTTGGTTTGCTTCCATTCAATTACATAACTCGGATATCCGTATCAATTCTTAATCGTGGATCACATATTATAATTATTTTAATACCTAAAATCCAAAATTTTCAAATTACCATATAATCATACTCGCTAAAAATATGAGTTCGAAATATACGATATAGAACTTGCGAATGAATATATTTTAAATATTATTAATTTACAATTGAATACTCTTAAAATAAATGAAATGTTATTTGTTAATTTTTAATATTTTGGATCATTTTATTGAATTTTATTTTTTTATTTTGTATAATAATTCGGATACTATATATCGTGAATCCTCACATCCGAATCGGTGTATCTCATAATCGATGCACCCGCCATTAGTTTAAGGTTGGTCGATGTGTGTACGTATTATGATATCGCATTTGGAGTTATCGGCTTGTAGGACACACTATTATTTTATTAAATTAGAAAATTATGTTGTAAATAAGAATCGAACACATAAGGTTATCCACAACAATGTCCACCCGAAAACTTTATTCTCTCATCCACATCTGTTTTCTCTCTATACATATCATCATTCTTTATTTTTATAAATAACTTTCCTCACAACTCTACAACAATGTCCGGACACTTATAATTTTAAATATTTTTTTGTATTTACAATCTTTTTAAAGCATCATAATTTCTATCAATATTTTAAATTGAAATTTTTGCATCATATCAATTGTAATCGGAATTAATAAAACAATCGGTATACCTATAGATATATCCGGACATTATCAATAATAACAATAATATCGGTATATCTATCCATCATAACATTTTCGATATTATCTAAAAATCATATTTATAATTTTTAAATAATAAAAAGAAATATATTTAATATTTACAATTTTTAATTTATAAATAAATATATAAAAATATCTAAAATTAATTTTTAATATTAACAAAAAATTTTAATTTAATAAATTTATTTTTATTTTAATTAATATAATAAAATATTTTTGGTAGAAAAGAGAGAATTAGGAAACTCTCTCTTCTCTACCACATTTCCGGCCACTTACGTGACATTATTTTTTTAAAAAAGTAATGACACATGGGTGTTCACAGATGTAGATGGTCTAATTTCACATCTTTTCAATTTATAAACCCCTACTCAAATTAGTGTTAAATATCAAGAAAGATTACACAAACAACATTTAATTCACAATTATTATACTTATATAATAATCACGATTCTATGTGACTGTGAAATTGGACGATTTTACCAAGTTTTTATCAATACAATTTTATCTTTTATTATAAGATTTCAAAATCCAAAATATGCATAATTTTCAAATTTAAGGCTATAAATGATGAAATTTGGAGTGCTTAATTCAAATTAAATAAGGATGAGCATTCAGTACCAAATACCAAATTATCAACAAAATCGAATACCGATTACAATCCATTATTTTTTTGATACCGAAACGAAATGTCGAAATAATTTCGGTATTTCATTATTGGTACCAAAATATCGAAATTAAAGAAGCTAAAAATAATTATGAACATCTCATGTATATCTTAAATAAAATACATAGAAAAATATTATAAAAATACAATGATTGAGTCATTGATCACATTGTTGTATCCATATAATAGAACAACAATTTTCAACTTTTCAAGTTTATACAACAATATAAGTATAGAATCTAATGAAAGTTTTGAAATCAAATTTGAAAATAATTATTATAAAATAAATGAGAAATTAATAGTTTATTCATATATAATATAAATTATCATTCTCAAACTTATACTACTCGTATTGATCTTCATCAATATTATAAGAATGTAGTCCACAAAGTCAATCTTTAGTGCATATAAATGCATCAATATTTTTTGAACTAAAAAAACTTCTATTATAATCAAGGACTTTATGAGAAACCTCATACTAATAACATCTCAATAGATCAAAATATCAAAATTCGATATCAATAATTAAATGACCAATGTCTCAATTAAAAATTTTAAAATATATAAATATTATATAAACTAAGTTGGTATTTCGGTATATACCGAATTTTTATTCTTTTTACCGAATACCAGACCAAATTTCAAAATTTCATAAAAATAAATATCAAACCGAATTCCAAATACCGAATACCAAAAACAAAATACTGAAATAACGAAATTTCGGTATAATATTCGGCATTCTAAAGTTTTTGCTCACCCCCTAGAACTTCTTATTTTTATAGTAAATAACTTGTAATTTAGATTAATACAATCTTAATCAATAATCATAAGCCAAGAAAAATACTTCATATATTTAATAATCAACTTAACTCATAAATTTATTTGCATTTTGAATTGTGAATTTTTCAAGCCCAATACGAAATTAAAACAGTAAAAAACAAAGCTCTCAAGATCACTATCATTATAAAGAACAAAATCTTAAGATCAAGAAAAGAATCAAGCCAAAATCATTCATAAGCATCAAATAAATACAATGTCATATTGTACATATTCACAAGATCAAAGAGTGAACAGATATATTCACAAAGAACACTACAACTATACAAGCACAATCGCAGCTTCAACAACGACGAAAAAATACTACACAAAACACCATTTATTGAAATCACTTAAAGGAAATTGCACTGCTTTCACTATAAACAATCAGTCACCTTAACTCCAAGTAAATTGGTTCATGTACCTGGATGGTCCGGGAAAATCTACAGCCACTGTGAGAAGATTACCTCCATGAACTCGTCCTTCCGGGGACTTTTCAAGTGCCATATTTTTTCTTGCAGGTAGATTTGCAACATGGGAAGCAATGTGAGTTCGAATATTAGCATTGTAATCAAAGGGTGATTTTGTTTCAGCAGTTTGAATGGCTTTCAAATCATGCAAATCGGTTTCAATGATTGTATTGCCGTGAGCCCTTTTATTCTCATGCCTTGTACAGATTCCGGTTTTACTCGAGAAGTATAATGTACACGGATCATCGCCAATGCCATAATACGAACCAGGGTGACCCCAAGTGCATCTCTTCCCTACTCCATGAGCCTTGCAAAAATCAGTGCTTCCCTGAGCACTTTTTGCACAGAATTCTTGTTGGCATCTCTTGCCACCACCATGACGAACACAAAAATCGGTTCGTCCCCTTGCACTCTTTGTGCAATCGGAAACTGCACATCTTTTACCACCACCATGTGCTACACAGAAAAGGGTGCCTCCATGCACACTTTTTGGGCAAATTTCACTTCCTTGAAATGAACATCGTTTTCCCCCTCCATGGCCTTTGCAGAAGGAAGTGCTTCCTTCTGCACCTTTTTGGCATCCTGGATATGTGCAACGTTTACCACCTCCATGAGCTTTGCAGAATTTTGTGCTTCCTTGAGCACCCTTTTGGCATTCGGGGTATTGGCATCGACGACCACCTCCATGAGAGATACATAGACCAGAAAGGCCTTCAGCACTTTTTGTACAGTTTTCTCTTTGGCATCTCTTGCCACCACCGTGTCGAATACACAATCCAGATTTTCCTCTCGAAGCACGGGTACAACCATCGAGACTGCAACGTCGACCACCACCATGGGCGATACAGAAATCTGTGCGTCCCTCAGCACTTTTTGTGCATCCTAATAATTCACATCGTCGTCCACCACCATGAGCTTTGCAAAAAGCAGTACGTCCCTCAGCTCCTTTGTGGCAATCAAGACGCTGACATCTCCGACCACCACCATGAGCAATACAGCGACCAGTTGCCCCTCTTGCTCCCTTAACACACCCAAGAAATTGGCACATTTTAGAAGTGTTCGCACGCTGCTGCTGCTGCTTTGACTGTGTAATTCCAGAAGTACAGGTAGTTGAGATGTTACGTGCCACACTGGAGGAGAAGCTTGGAGATGATGATGTAATTTCTTTTAAAGGCTGGTTCAGAAAGTTAACATTGTCAATACTATTTCCAGCATGCGATCCACCAAAATGATTTACAGGGAATCCTTCATATGTATCCAAGTCTAATGTATCATTGCTCAAATGAGCATTTGTAACTTCAGATACAGCAGGCCCACTGAAAAGACTCAACTGCAGATCAACCGTAGGCTGTGCAATGAAAGATTTCTCTGAGTCCGATGATTTCTCTCCTTCAAGGTGGAGAGTGAAGTCCAGCTCCAAATCCATGGAAGAATCATTTACTTCCTTGACTGAAGACATAGAGGTGCATCCAGTGGTTGTGCTCCCATTAGTGTCTGATGAACTAGATGAATGCCCAAGGCTGAGATCCAGTAAAAATCCACGCTCATTTCCGGACTCCTCTAAAAAACTCCACTTCCTTTTTGCACCAATCAAATTGGATGCAAATTGAGCTGCAGAACCCAGGGAATCAAGCCGTAATGTCGTATCATCGCAAGGTACAGTATCTAGTCCAGTTTCACCAGTTAAAACAGATTTGCAGGGATTAAATGCTTGAGATTTGGGGTTAGCTGAAAAATACAGATTGTGAAAACTGGAATCCATCACCAAACAGCAAAATTAACACTCTAATGCGAAGGTTGCTCCAATCCTGCCTTCCTGAATTCTGGGGTTAAAGTAATATATTGCAAATGCGGGTTAAATGGCTTAAGAGGATCGCAGCCGACCCTCACTTACAAATCCTGATGTATCACGCCGATCCATTTTTTCTAAAGTACCAACACTACTGCATATCAATATCTCCCATTCACAACAGACCATCCAGTATCACACAGAACCAAAGCATTTTACAGAGAGCTTTTTGATTTCCCATATCTGAACTTTACAAAAAAACCCTGCACAAAAAATCCATACGAAAAACTCAAAATCAACAAAACATGACTACGGACTTCAATCAAATAAATGCACTGCCATGTATTGCAGGTGACTGTTACATCGGAAATTTCTCAAATATCCTTAGGAGAAAAATTAATCATTCATATCAAGATTACTCTTTAAAGAACTGGACTCTAGTGAAATTCAGACCCAAAAAAAATCTGGAACTCAATCATGAAGGAAACCACCGAATTAATCCTAGGAACAATTGAACTGAACAGCATGACAATTGACAACTCTCACCTGGTCAATAAAATCATTGATCCATACTGCCAGCAATCGAAAAAATAATCAATTTCAAAAAGTAGTGGCAGTAGGGCTTCGCGTTTTCCGGCGATTGAGAGAGAAAAGGGGAGAGATGAATGATCAAATAATTGTCAAATTATTTATAATAAAATTAACTCACAAAATAATATAAATTTGTTTTATCCAATAAAATAATTATAAATTCACCATATTATAAATTTATATAAAAATATAATTTTTTTTAAAGAAATTGAGTTTCCAAATATTAGGTTTGTTTAGAACTCAAATTAAAACGATGGTGCGATATCATGATCGTGATGTTTTTATGGTACATAAAAATTATGTCTCGGTAGAACTTTATCATGATTTTGAAAAACCTAATTTAATCTTACTTATATTAATTATAATATATTCATATTAATTATTTTTTTATATATAATAATATATTAGTAATTTACATAAATCATAATAATAACACCTCAATTTTAATAAGTTTGAACTAAAAAAAACCACACTTCACAAATGATTGTTTATACAGTAGACAATTTAATAATAATCGGACAAACAATAGTTTCATATGTCTCTCTATCTACAGTGACTCCCTCAAGCATCAAATAATCATGCATCTTAATAACTTCCTCTTCACANACAAAAAAACCCTGCACAAAAAATCCATACGAAAAACTCAAAATCAACAAAACATGACGACGGACTTCAATCAAATAAATGCACTGCCATGTATTTCAGGTGACTGTTACATCGGAAATTTCTCAAATATCCTTAGGAGAAAAATTAATCATTCATATCAAGATTACTCTTTAAAGAACTGGACTCTAGTGAAATTCAGACCCAAAAAAAATCTGGAACTCAATCATGAAGGAAACCACCGAATTAATCCTAGGAACAATTGAACTGAACAGCATGACAATTGACAACTCTCACCTGTTCAATAAAATCATTGATCCATACTGCCAGCAATCGAAAAAATAATCAATTTCAAAAAGTAGTGACAGTAGGGCTTCGCGTTTTCCGGCGATTGAGAGAGAAAAGGGGAGAGATGAATGATCAAATAATTGTCAAGTTATTTATACTCACAAAATAATATAAATTTGTTTTATCCAATAAAATAATTATAAATTCACCATATTATATAAATTTATATACAAATATAATTTTTTTTAAATAAATTGATGTTGATACATGACTTATGACAATACGGTCAGGGTCAGGTAATATGTCCGATCGACCATCCTTTTACCGATCGGACGAAAGGATCGGAAATCAGTCGATCGGTATCATATGGAGCGATGTAGGATCGGCAATGAATTGCTATGATCGGTAGGATGGGTGTGCGATCGACGTCTTCTGGGAAAAAGTCAACAAAGGTTGCGCCATTACTCCAGGCGGCGGTGTGCGACTTCGGCGTGCCCAAAAGTCTCATAAATCAGCTCAAGGTGGCTGCGATGAGATTATAATAGATTACGATTAGATTATGTACAATTAAAATATGTAGAATGTCTGTCTCTCTATAAAAGGGAGAGGTCGGAATGTTGAAGAGAAGAAGCTCTCTGGAGAGTTCCTGATTGGAAGTTCTTAGTGAATTCTTTCTGGGTTTGGTACCCCGTTGGTTTTCCTCCCGGTTCTCGGGTTTCCCAAGTATAATTTCTTGTTTTCCTTTCATTACGGCAACCGAATACCAGTGGTATCATCACTTGATACATAAAACATCATAGAGTAGATTTTTATTCTTAACAATTGAGTTTCCAAATATTAGGTTTGTTTAGAACTCAAATTAAAACGACGGTGCGATATCATGATCGTAATGTTTTTATGGTACATAAAATATAAACTTAATTGCGATTTTATAATCGTCAAAAATCACGATTTTATCACAGCTATTAAAACTAGCTATAACTTTATCGTAATTTTGAAAAAAACTAATATAATCTTACTTATATTAATTATAATATATTCATATTTATTATTTTTTTATATATAATAATATATTAGTAATTTACATAAATCATAATAATAACACCTCAATTTTAATAAGTTTGAACTAAAAAAAACCACACTTCACAAATGATTGTTTATTCAGTAGACAATTTAATAATAATCGGACAAACAATAGTTTCATATGTCTCTCTATCTACAGTGACTCCCTCAAGCATCAAATAATCATGCATCTTAATAACTTCCTCTTCACAACATTTCTTGCTTAAGCTCATCAAAATAGTAGTGTAAGTTATCGAATCCGGAGCAAAACCCCGAGACCGCATCATCCGTATAACTTCCTTACAATTCTCAAACAATCCATTTTTGCAAAACAAATTGATCATGATATTATAAGTAACTTTGTTCATAAAAAAACCAGCCTTATTCATACTCGAAACGAAACAAAATGCCTCGTCGAACTTTCCGGCATTACAATATCCATTCAACAATGTGTTGCAACTTACTGTATCAAACATATTTATCTCTTTCATTTCAAATAAGAGAGAGCTCAAGAGATCTAATGATTCAACTCTGCACAAACCATTCAAAATCGAATTGTATATCACTAAATTCGGCTTAATACCTCTCGTATTAACCATATCCGTATAAACCTTCACCGCAGCTTCGATTTCACCTGCTTTGCAATAAGCATTAATCATCGAACCATAAGTTATTTGGTCCGGAGCCAAGCCACATTTAAACATGCTGCAAATAAGTTGATTAACGCATAATATATCGTTACTTCGACAAAGATAATCTACGAGAATATTGTACGAAAAAGTATCGTGTGGTGTGTTCATTTCCCTGAACCACTTGTAAAACTTTAAAGCTTCATAGATATGTCCTTTCTTGCATAATCCTTTCACTATAATGGAATATGTAAATTTGTCTGGTGATATATGCTTCTCCCTCATATCTAACAGAATTAACGAAGCTCCGAAAATGTCGCCTTCCATTTAAAGAAAATGTATAAATGAATTATAAACAGCTGAATTCAGAATCATACCACTTTTAATCATGCTGCTACATAAACTGCATGCCTTTTCTAAACATCCATTCCTCGAATACCCGTCGAGTAATGTAGCATAACTTCGTAAGTTAGGCTTCATATCGGTTTCTAGAAGTTTGTACAGAAACTTTTCGGCATTTTCTAGCCTGCCATTCTTGCAATAACCATTAATAAGACAATTGTAAGTAACTATGTTAGGACAAACCAAGCCACTTGACATTGTTTCAATCTTATGAAAAAGCTTTTCTGCTAAAAAAAGATCATTAGCTCGACACGCTCCGTCTATAAGCATATTGAATCCGACAATATTCGGCACAATCCCATTCTTCAACATTATGTAAAAAGCAGAAAATGCTTCTAATAATTTACATTCCTTGCACAACGCATATATCAATAGATTATAGGTATTCACATTTCCATGACAATGATCTGAATTCATTTCTCTATAAATCAACCAAAACTTACCAATTTCGTCTATTTTCAGAAGATGGCTAAGAAAGTTGTTCATTGCACGAATTGGGACCCAAAGCTTTTGTTCTACCATTTTTTTGATCACCTCATGAGCACCTTTTGTTTCTCCAATCTCTGTACAAGCCTTAATTAACATATATAAAACCATGTTACTCCTAAAAAACTTGCTTGAGCTGCACATTAAGGCTTCATAAATATGTAGAGGAAAATAGCCCTGTGTTATCATTAATTCTTTAATCAAACACAAAGCATTGCCAAAATCCCTTTGATCCACCATTACATGAATCACAACACAGCATGATTCCATAGAATCCAAAATTGCTCTGTGTCCTCCAATTATTTGGTAAAAATCCAAAACCAGACGTGGGTGGTTCTTGAACTCGTGAAACACCCCAGAAAGCAAAGAGCTGCTGAAACTCGGCGCAAGCTGTGATAAGATTTTCCATTTTCGCTGTTTTAAATTCACACATACAGTCTTAAAGATTATATCCTCAGCAACAGGGCGCGCTATACACCCCGCAAAACGATTACCGCCCACGAAAATAATTCTTCTTTTAAATGCCCATGAGACACAAAACATAGAAACAACGAACAAATATACATACAGTCAGAATTCAGCCATAAAGGAAGAATCAAAATCCAGCAAAAAAACGCATAACAGGAGCCCGAAGGTTTCGGGGTCAGTTGATTCAGTAGACAACTAGAAACCAATATTTTAAATTAAGACATGAAACTAGGTTTTAGTTTTTGAATAGTTATATGGGCCGGGCCATATTTCTTTAAAAGTGTTGGGCTACGAAAATTGTGGTCCGAATAAAATTAGTCTAATATTTAAATATTGTATTTTCTTAGATCAATTATTAAAAATCATATAATATTTAAATATTGATTTTCTTGTTAATAATCATAAATTTTTAAAATAAAATAGTAAAATTTAAATTTAATTAGAATCATACATATATGAATTATAATATTCATATTATAAAATAACATTTGTTTGTATATTTATATTTTTCCAACATTTGTAACGCATTGTATTATATCTAATATGTTTATATAAATACTAAAACATTAATAATCATAATATATATTCTTATATTTCTCATATATTATTATGTCATCAAAAAACTTAACTTAATGATGGAATAAGAGATAAACTGGCAACTTCAACTTTGCATCGACAACTAAATACGTCAAAATTGAAAAAAGTAAAACGTATTAAAATATTTTAAAATAACAATTATGCTATTAAAATATAAAATACCTATTTTACCATTTGAAAATTTAAAATTTATTATGCAGAGTTTTTGTGCGTGTTCTGATTACATTCTCAGAATGCGTTGTCATTTTTAAAATACATTTTGGATTCCTTTACAGAACATCCCAATGTTTTCATTCTGATTCTCACAATCTATTTTCAAAATGCATTATGAATTTCATTCTTCAACACAAAATTACCCAAACCCCTCATTTTGAATTTCTGGAATGTATTTTTAAAAATCTATGACCAAACTACCCTTCTTATTTTTACTTTTAAACCTTGTTATTCCTTTTTGTTAGAGTTGGTAGATCTGCCGCTTCCTTTCAACCCTCGACCGAAAACATAAGCCCTGCTTCCCTTTGGATCCGGTAATACATATTTTTAGCTTTTTTTTTGTATTCTTGGAGATTCCCTTTCTCGGGACATTGACAAAAAGAACATATTTCTTCGTTCTCGATAGTTAGTTCTTGAGTGGATAGGAGATGTGGAGAGTGTACTGCTGTTATGTTATACCATCAAGATTACATTGTAATTACAATTCTGTCATTTTTTACAGAATATCATTCTTAATTTATTATCATTATTTACCATGTGGAATACTTACGGACAATTCATTCTAAAAACACATTTACATTCTCATAATAAATACAGAACATATCTTTTGTCTTAAGTTGTATAGGTAGATGTTCTTTTATTTTAAAAAATGCTTGATAATATATGCAAGTCATTTTAAATGGCAATGAAGTATATGTGTAAAAAATGCGCTGTGGAGTGTGCTTTGCATTGTGGAATTTCACATTCCCATTGTGTGGGAGATTCTGTTAACGGTAACTGAGGTCCTCGATTTCAAAGGCCATTACAGAAAACGAAGAGAAGGCTGAGAAAATGGCATTGCTTTGCTTTTTGTTGGATTTGAGAAGCTTGCCGCCTATAGTCTTTCGCGATCTAAAGCTGGTAAATGGCTAAAATCCACCATTTTGTTCTGCATTAGAACCCATAGGGAGAGGCTGGACAGGACAGAGTTGACCAGGGCGATTCTCGCCGACAGTCGAATATTTCAATTAGATTGATTGATTCGACAGATATCGTTGTGATTGTATCAGGATGAATGATGAATGTATTTTACTCGGCTTTTGTGTTGTGCAGTCATTGTTTCAGCTCGCGAATTACTACGCCGTTTCACGTCCAAAGATCGGTTCGAAGTCTCTGATTGATCGCATTGGGCTTTGCTATGTAATACGGAATCGAATTACTTGTTGCAATGAAGTAATTCTCTTGAAATATTACCTCCTATATGTATATCTTGCTTGTTATACTGTAATTTCACCTGAAACAGTTCAGATGACTACTGAAAGTCTTTTCTGATCCCGTAAAGTATAATAGACATTCTACCGTTTTATGGTCAATTTGATATTTTCAACTTGAAGTTTTTGTCTGGGGAGGAGGTAATTTAATTGGGAGTTAAATAGGTTATGTCATGCCTTCTTTATGTTTTCTTAGTCTCTTACATCATGCCGTTACTAATTATACCGTGCTTTTTAAAATTGACCGTGTAAGGCTTTCAAAAGTTTTGGTAACTTGAAGTTCCTTGATCACCTGACAGAAACGTATGAACATCTTTTGGGAGCTCTGTTTTCTGTGCATGATAAGTAACCTGACTTAATTTAAAATTAACAGATTGTAATTTTGTGGATGCAGCTGAAGGTTGCATATAATCCCCATGGAAACTTTGACTTGCGTGAGCTCCACCATGCTCTGAACACACTACCCTTTGATGGTTTTACTCCAGACTATAACAGTTGTGAGGACTTATGTATGTATCCAAATTTTATGTAACTTATGCATGATGATTAGTACAAAGCGCCCACATTTTTCTAATGAAAGCTATTGATTTTATTTATTATTATTCCTCATGTTTTTGGCAGACCTAAAGCTGGCAGATCTTTTGAGTGAAAAGCTAGTGTATTCATGGGTACACGATGATGCGAAGGGCATAAGAAAAGTGATTTTGATAACTTCTGTTCGTTTTGCAACACTGGATTTGGTGATGATGAAAGCTCTGATGGTAGAAGAAAAAAATTCGTTTGTGTTAAATGCAACGATACTGGGAACTACTCATCTCATGAGTTCCTCTGCAGGATGCAGCTGAAAATCATCTCATAGTCGAATTTATTTTATTTGACCGAAATTCAAGCTTGAATGAAGATATGGGGGAGACTTTGGACAACTTTGAACAGCAGTTATCATCTCTTAAAAACTGCTTCTTTCGGAAATGCATTCCAGGTACGTCTTTGTTTTCCTAATGGTCTTATAAATAGTGTGGCATTCCTGGTATGTTTTTGTTTTTTCCGAGTGGCCTTATAAATTGATGAAATTATCACACTTCGGTAGCCACCATCATTAGATAGACCATCATATTATTGGCTCTTCCTATCTTTGATTATGATGCTTTGTAATCTTATGTGTACCTTCGCTGTCACCCAATCATCTTTATAGGACAGAAAATGGACTCAATTTTTTCCTGCTATATCTTGTTAGTATTTGGTGCCACCAAGATGGTTATTTAACTTCATCTGATTAGTCAGGTACATTTTACAACTATTTCCCTTGATTAGAAAGGATCACACTACTCTTTGGAAATTTTTTTAGTGTCCAGTGTAAAAAACAAACTGAACAAGAAAAAAGAAAAACGTATTGGCTAGTTTTTTTATTTATCATTTATTTCTGCTTATAATTTCGTCAGAACTTTGTTTCAGTTCCAAATGTATTGCATGGTCTTATCAAAAGATGGTATCAGGAGCTGAAGGATGAAAATGAAGATCCATTACATGCTCGTTTTGTTTTTAAGACAAATTTAATAGGCTCTGTGAACCAGATATCTTGTAACTTGCATGCATCTTTCAACTCCATTGTTGATCAGTTCGTTTACTCTAAGGTATTTTCCTTATCTATTGATAGCAACATTCTACGCCTCCACCAGATGACTAGTTTTTCACTTGTAATCTCATGTCACTTTCTTGAACTTCAGCAGTGATAGTAATGTCTATATGTATCAAAATCAAGCATGTGTATTTGTTTCTCCTTATTTAGTTTCAGTATCTTGATTATAAAGCTAAAGTATTGGTTCAATATTTACCAGGGTAGCTCCAGAATTAATTTTCTTTTCATCTAAAAAAGTGAACCATAAACAGAGTATTTTTTCGTTGTTGAGAACTATTTCAATATGCCCATTAAGAAATTTACTGATTCTGCACTATAAGTTTATAAAAAAAATTTACTACTAAGGAATGAGTGGATAACTCCTTCATTATGCCTTGCTCATATAGGTGAAAGTCACTTTGAGCATGATATCATGGTTATCTTCTATGTATGCAGATATCCAGATGCCATGGATTTCTTCCATTGGACCACTCCAATGTGAAGCAGAACACCAAGTTCTCATCATCTCCCACGACGAATGAGCAACATGGGATTTCAGATACAATTGAGAACTCTGCCATGGTTGGTTCATTTACAATGCTAAGCATGCCGTCTTTCCAGGACTTTCCTGAGCCAAAGCAAGTTTCCTATCCTGTAGAATTTAATGTCATTCAGAGGACATACTTGGGATCACTAAGTGAAGGTGCACGTTTATATCTTTATTATTGCTCACCTAGTTGCTATTTAAACTTCCCAAGCCAAGGGCCAGTAGGTAATGCATATCATTCATCATGTTGTGTGATTTGTGAATCTTTAGTATACAAGCTTAAGAGGAAATACAACACTTCTCATGTGTAGATGCAAATAGGCCTCATTATATTAGTTGCCATATCTTGTGTCACTGCAGCCCTTATGAAATGTTTCCCAGCGTCTCATCAAGCTATTTCCTAAAATGTAAAAAACTGGTGTTGCTGGTGAAATTTTGATGCATTAAATATTATGGGATGATTAGTACTTATCTGTAGAGATTATGAAATAATGGTTCTTTAGATGCTGTGTTATGCATGTTTCATTTATTAGTTTAATCTAACCAGGACTAATTATGGGTGCAACGTACTACGTTTCTCCATCAACTAATCAGAATCCAGAGGAGAATGGAGAGCCAGAGCTCAACACACAAAGTATAGTCTTTCCATTTTAACTTGATCAAGGAACTGGAAGCTGATCTCTTTTTTCTCCTCCTCTCTGTTTCTTTTTTCCTTTTTTAACTATTGTGCAGTCTTTCAAGTGGTATGCCGTTTTCTTAATTCCGTCGATGATGGTTTGGTCTGCTATAGTAACTGTAACATTGAAACTTCAATGGAGACTTCATTCCGGTGCTATTATATTCTTCTACCATCTGGAAAAGAGCAGATGCTCCTCAGGGTAATTCCTTTATCCTCTTTAATGATGCTGTGTTGTTTTTTCACTTCACTTTGCTTTAAAATCACATTTTTCATCTAACTTTTGCAACTAATGTTTCATTTAGTATTCTCCTATGCAGAGACTTTCATCTTCAGAGGAATTTTTGCCATTCCCGTCGAGTTCGAGTTACGCCAACATTGCTGTAAGTGAAGAGATTGAAACAAGCGTTCAATCCTCCTTGAAAAAGGTCGAATTCTACGCCCTATATGTAACTCACTTTATTGATCTCATAAGCTTATCATTTATTGTTTGAACTAGATGGAGGTATGTGATTATAATCCTTACCATAATGAGAGAGGCTTTCATCAGAAACTGAACTTCCTTGTTAAGCAGAGCCTCCAGTTAAGCTTATCTTTTTGCTCCCCCACAATGTTTCTCTTGAAATAACAATTGTCCCACCTCGTAAATTTGATTTGTTTATAAGAAGGATTGAGGATCATTGTAATTGACTTATTAAAGTCCTTTTCGGTGTGATCTCTATAGAAATTCATGATTCAATAGGCCGAAAAAATGTCGGTTTAGCCTAGTCCATGAAAATCACATTGAAAAAGCTTGGTACAAGACAATTACCGATGATATCACTACCTTTATAACTAGAAATTTTCTATTTCCACATTCGATGTTGGACAATGTTTCAACAATCTTTTCCTTCTTATACATTAAATGCGAGTACATTCTTCTCATTAAATCGATCTGACTCGAGAAAGTTAACAGTTTCTTCATCATTGTCTTCTTTTTAAACTGTAGGGCTACAACCAATGACTCAGAACCACATCAAGCACAAAAACAACTTGTTTCTGAGAGCAAGTCATCAAATTGTGATGATAAGAAAATGTGTCCATCCATCCCTGAAGAATGGGAACAACTTCTAGTGACTGAGATTGGAGGTATATCTTCTCCTAGATGTACTTCGATCGTAAAGCCAGATTGCTCGTCGCCATCTACGAATAACAAGGAACTGGATGAGAAAACATGTAGAATACTAGAAAGGCTTGAAGTACCAATGCAACATAAGAGAAAACAGATATCTCCATTGAAATCAATAGTCAAAAAGCCACTTATACCATACAACTCAAGTGTTGCTTCGGATAATCAAACCCAACCTATGAAGCCGAGATTCCAGAAAATGAAAAAGAAACGATGGTGAGACAATTATCCTCTCCCTTTTTTCAATATTATTCCAAGTAACATAAAGTCTTGATGGATTATAATTCATATCGCGTCTTATCGACTTATCTATAATGAAAAAAGTTAGTTTAGCGTGGGAATGCTTACAAATGACTCTCTTCTTATGGGAAAATTTTTGCAGTGATAGTGACGAATTTAAACTTTACAATATAGCAGTGATGAACATGTAATTGGTGCGTTGACTCAAATAACTCGGTTTCAATAATGATTGAGATAAAAAATAAGTAGCTCGGTTTCTGGGTTAATAGAAATCGGGATACCGAAACTTTCATCACTGTTATTTTGATGACAGTATTAGGGGTATTAAAAAACCGGTGATGTTTGCTCATGGCGCCCAACTTACAGGTTGTGTAAAGGGCATACCCTCCAAATTACGAAATTGCAAATACGATACACTTTTTGAGCAAAAATATGCATTTGTAGCCCTCAAACTTCAATTAAATGCATAAAAGACATCTCAAATTTCTAATACCGTTTATTATTGACACTTTAATGAACTCGTAATTTTTTAATATTTTATGCACAATTCTCGAACATCAAGGGTAAATTTTATATAATTTTTCAAAAGAATCTTATTTAAGTACTTTGTGAGAGGTTTTCAAACAGTTTTTAACTTACAGAAAACCGGGTGTTAGATGAAAGCATATAGTTTATTTTGAATAAACTATTTAGGATATTTAAATATACAACTTTACCATCATAATCATCATGAAATGATTATTAGAAAACTTACAAGAATTCATTGTCATGATTGCCGAGAGAATATTCTTCTTCTTCTTTACCTAAGTTTGAACCACTCCTTAGAAAATGAATGATCATATTTATACTAAGTTTGAGAAATTTATCCAATAATAACTTCTTAATTTACATAAATATTATCTAATCATTTATTTATCATTTATTAACAAATATTTGATGGATAATAAATGTTATACGTAATTGGGTAGAAGAATGGATTTTCTCATTACGTAAATATTCTATAATCGTGTTACGTACCATCAACGTAAAATACTAGATAGAGAAATAATCCATTTAATTAAGATTACATTATGACACATGGACCATAAATCAAATAAAGCTAATATTCTCTCACTTGGTCCAAATGTTATTATTGTAATCAAACTATAATATTCTTTATATCATTTTTCATCAAATATGATCATCAATATGGATCATAGCGGTTGTACATCTATAGAATAACATACTTTCTTCTATGTATCACAATATCAATTCAACATTAAATTTTAAGCATACAACACTATAATGGAGAATTACTTTAATTATGCATATATTTACTTTTGTGTCATTATATGCATTCATATTATTTTATGGAAACAAAATAGAATATAACTATTATTGAGCTCAGAATAATTATTCTAATAATATAGCACATGTCACTATTATAACATCAAAGCTTTGAGACAATTCTCATCATTTCTACATGCTATATAAATGCCTTAGGCTGTAAGCCTTTTGTCAATTAATCCGCAACCATAAGATTAGTGCTTATATGATCAATAAATAATTCATCATCTTTAACTGTCTTCTTCACGGAAAGATATTTAACTTCCATGTGTTTGGCAACATTTGAATACTTGTCATGCTTAGAAAAGAAGATTGTTGTAGAATTGTCACAATAAAGTTTTAAAGGCTTACTAATGTTGTCAATCAAGCTCAATCATTTTATGAAATTACGCAACCATTTCGCTTGAACTGAAGCTTCAAAACATGCTATAAATTCAGCTTCCACAGTTGAAGCAGCTAAGGTAGATTTCAAACTTTTCCATGATATAGCCCCTCTAGCTAATAGGAACAAATAACCGAAAGTTGATTTTCTTGTATCTAGACATCCAACAAAATCCGAGTCTGCATATCCAATTAGTTTCAAATCATTAAATCTTCTATAAGTTAGTATGTATTCTTTTGTTCCTTGCAAAAATTTCAATATTTTCTTTGCAATTTTCCAATATTCAATACCTGGATTACTTTGATAACGACCAAGCATACCAACAACGAAACTAATATCGGGTCTGTTGCCAGTTTGAGCATACATCAAACTTCCAAAAACCGAGGCATAGAGAATCTTTGTCATTTCTCTTCGTTCCAAATCATTTTGTGGACATTGATTCAAAGAGAATTTACCACTTTTTTGAATTGAAACAATGCTTGGAAAACACCGATCCATATTAAATCTTTCAAGAACCTTCTTAATATATGCCTTTTGAGACAATCTCAATATTCCTTGAGTTCTATAACAGAATATCTCAATACCAATAACATAGGAACGCTCACCTATATTTTTAATTTCAAAGTTCTTAAAAAGAAATTTGTTGGTTTCATGTAATAAACTAAGATCTTTTGTAGCTAGGAAAATATCATCGACATCCAGAATCAATAATATAAACTTGCTCCCATTAACCTTCATATATATACATTGATCAACAATATTTTCTTTAAATCCAAAGGAAGTTATTACGTCATTAAACTTTTAGTACCATTGACGGGAAGCTTGTTTAAATCTGTATATTGACTTCTTTAATTTACACACCATTTGTTCTTTACACTCAACTACGAAACCTTTAGGTTGGGTCATAAATACATTTTCTTGCAAATCTCAATTTAGAAAGACAGTCTTTACATCTATTTGATACAACTCAAGATCAAAATGACCTACAAGCGACATGATAATTCTAAATGAATTTTTTATAGAGATCGGAGAAAATGTCTATTTGTAATCAACACCATCTTTCTGAGTGAAACCTTTCACAACAATCTTGCCTTATAACGTTCAATGCAACCATTCGAGTCACGCTTGGTCTTAAAGACTCATTTACACTCAATTCTTTTGCAATCTTTAGATAATTCTACAAGATCTCATACTTGATTTTGGTCTATTGATTTCAACTCATCTTTCATAGCATCAAACCATTTTTTTAGAATTTTCATTTTTCATGGCTTGTGAAAACGAAACCGGGTCATTATCAATTCCTATCTCACTTTCATCCTCTTCTTGTAGGTAAACCACATAGTCATTTGAAATAGATGGTTTGCGTTGCTTTTCAAACTTTCTTTGAGTTATTTGTTATGGTTTTTATACAACATGTTCATTGCTAATTCTTTCATAAGGTTCTAGTTCTATACTTGGTGGTTCATCCAAATTGGAACTTTCACCTAAAATTGGAATGATAACTTTATCGCAAGATTTGAGAACATTATTCTCAATTCTTATTTCCTTAATTTGCACACTTGTCTCATCATTCTCTAAGAATCTTGCATTTCCAGTTTCAACGATTCTAGTAGTATGGTTAGAGTAATAAAATCGATATCCTTTTGACTTTTCAGGATAACCGATGAAATAACTACTAATTGTTCTCAAATCTAATATCTTTTCATGTGGATTATAGATTCTTACTTCGGCCGGACAACCCCACACGTGTAGATGCTTTAAACTAGGTTTCCTTCCCATCTATAATTCAAAAGAAGTTTTTTGAATTACTTTACTATGAACTCTGTTTAACAAATACACAACTGTCCGTAATGCATAAGTCTACAATGATGGAGGTAAATAAGAATAACTTATCATGCTTCTAACCATTTCCATTAATGTTCTATTATGCCTTTCCGCAACACCGTTTTGTGATGGTGTTCCTGGCATTGTATAGTGTGCTACAATCTCATGCTTTTCCAAGTATTTAGCAAATGGACCGGGATGTTGACATATTTCATCATATCTACCATAAAATTCTCCACCTCTATCTGATCGTACAACTTTGAATTTTCTTTCTAGTTGTCTTTCAACCTCTGTGATAAATACATCCAATGCATCAATCGATTGAGATTTATGATTCAACAAATAGATATATCCATAACGGGAATAATTATCGATAAATGTAATGAAACATGTTTCTCCACCAAACGATAGAACATCGATAGGTCCACAAATGTCAGTGTGTATAAGTTCAAAAAGTGGCATACTTCTTGTGGTCGTCTTTTTATTTGTGTGTTTTGTTTCTTTCCCCTTTATACAACTCACACAAACTCCAAGGTCGGTAAAATCCATAGAAGGAAGAATTTCATTTTTTATTAACCTTTGCATTCTTTCTTTGGATATATGACCTAAACGTTTATGCCACAAATAAGCAGAATTTTCATCATGAAAACCTCTTTTAGTACTAATGCTTTGATGTGAGATATGCAAAGTCTCAACAAAACCATAATCAAGTTGTGACTTATAAAAGCTATAACATAAAATTCATGAACCAATTAAATGATTTTCTTTAAATATACTAAGACAATCATTTTCAAATTTTAAAAAATAGTAAACTACATCAAGTCTCGATAAAGAAACTAGATTCCTAGAAACACTATGTATATAAAGAGTTTGAAATAGGTCTATATAATATATGGTATCTAATATTAAACGATAAGTGCCAATAGCTTCAACTTGAATTTTGACTCTATTCCCTATCAACATGAACTTTTCATTTGGGCTTAAGGTTTGGATCGAAAGAAATCCATGCATCGTATTACATATGTGAGTGGTACATCCAGAATCAATCCACCAAGTATTGTAAGGAACTTCTGTAAAATTTGATTGAAAACATACTAAAGCATCATGCTTACCTTTCTTTTCGAACCAAATCTTACGTTTCAGACAATCTTTCTTTAAGTGTCCAGATTGTCCACAAAAGAAACACCATTTCTTGCGAATTTGAATAGGATTGTTAGCAATCTTCATTTTATCTTTATCGTTTCTTTTACGATTCTGATTTCTAGGTTTCCACTTGGTCTCTTTATTGTCAATGAGATTGACAGACTCTAATCCTTGTTTCTTTAATCTTGTCTCCTCCTGTGTAAGCATATTCTGTAATTAAGATATATCAGACTTATCCTTGAGAGAGTTATAATTAATATGAAAATGAGTATATTGAAAAGGTAGGGAGTTCATAATAAACTGCACAAAAAAAAAGATTGATGATAGTCTTCCCATTGCATTTAATCTTCTTGCCGCCAGCTTTACCATTTCAGTCAAGTGTTCATACATTGTCCTTGAACCATCAAAGTTCATGGTTGTCAAGGTACCCATTATTGAACATTCAAAGTCAAGCCCAAGAAGTGATAATGATGATAATGAAGAATCCGGGCTTACCAAATCTGCTGATCTAACTCCGATAGATAATAATGGAAGGAAGGAGGTCTTGGAGGAATTTGAAGTTAATTATGGATTGTTGAGTGTGAAAGTATGGCCTATAGGCAATGAGACACGATTGAAGGCAATAATCAAGCCGGTGACAATCTCAATCATGAATAATTAGCAAATTAAGAGAGCATGATTCACGTAATTGGATTGATACATCATTAGGAAAGTCTTAGCAATCTTCTATAAATTAATTGTTATAATATCTATTATTCAATAAATTACAGTAAGCTTCAATTTATTATTAATCAAGTTTTCAGACCTTGATAAACTTGCTTTTTCTTCTTAGTATCGGAGCAATTCTGCGTAATTGCATTATAGATTCTGTTTTTTTCTTCCGATGCTGCCTACTGTTTTTCATCCATAACTTCTTCACACAAACATTATCATGGGAACAATGTCGCTGAATGTTGGTACTTTTATTACCATCCGACTCAATCCTTCAAATTATCCAATTTGGCGAGAACAAGCATTGGCTCTCGCTGACAGCCAAGATTTAACTGGGCACCTCACTAATGAGACCCATGTTCCTTCACATTACATAACTCCACAAGCAGGGGTGAACTTTCTACTACTCTCAATCCGGAATACATAAAATGGCGCACCTCAGATCGATTACTCCGTGGATGGCTTATCGGGACACTATCTGAGGAGTCTTTGGAACTGATTGTCGGCCTTGATTTTGCCGCTGATGTATGGTCAGCCCTCAAGAACACTTATGTTGTTGATTAGGAGGAAAGAGAGTTTACCAAAAGACAACAACTCTCTTATCTACGTACGGTATATGACAAAACCATTGATGAACATGTCCGTAACTTCAAAATGTTGTGTGATAACCTCTCTACCTTGGGTAAACTTGTTTCTGGTAAAGATAAAGTCTTTATGTTGCTGAACAGCCTTGGAAGACAATATGAATCATTCACTACATCAATGCTTAATGATCCTCGTCCATCATATTCTCAACTAGTTCCACAACTCCTGAATTTTGACCAACGAAGATCATGGTATTTGGACACGACAATCTTGAATCCACACGTTGCCTTCGTCAGCCAAAATCATCAAACTCGTAATGTTGTTTCCACTCAAGGTAACACATCTTTCAACTCTACTGGGAAAGGATTTCAAGCACAATGCTTTAGTTAACAACGCTCTACACCTCAACATACAACTAAGCCACCACCACTCGGAAAACGAAGGATGACCCCTGAGGAAAGAGAAAAACATAAAGAAGTTACATGCCAAATATGTGATGGAGTTGGTCATATTGCCAAAATATGTTGGTGGCAATCTGAAACTGCACAAACTAATCCAACTCAAGCGCTAGCAGCCCTTACACTAGACAACTCGATCACCAACACTGAATGGATATCCGACACTGGTGCAACAAATCACATGACAAGTACCTCTAAAATTCTTAATAATGTGGCGAAATACGATGGATCAATGCAGTCCTCATTGGTGATGGTTCCATGCTAGAAATACAACGAATTGGTTCCTCAATAATCAAACAAAATAATGCTTCACTTCATCTATCTAATGTTCTTTATGTGCCACAATTAACTAAAAATCTTCTATCTATTAGTCAATTAACTACTCATTTCCCTATTAATTGTGAGTTTTCTAATCATTCACTTCTTATTAAGGATCGAACAACAGGGGAGATATTGGTGACTGGGAAGCGAAAGGGTGACATCTATGCCATACCAAGCTTTCCACAATGCTATATTGTTCATCGCTCAAATGTGGCTACCGTGGACATATGGCATCAAAGGCTTGGACATCTTCAACAATCTACTGTTAGAATTTTAAAAAATAAAGGATTAATCTCTGTGATAGATCGTTGTCAAAATAAATTTTGCGATAGTTGACAATTTGGTAAACTGAGCAAACTTCCTTTTTTACCTTCCGCAAAACCTTCTCTTTCTACATTTGATAAAATTCATTGTGACCTATGAGGACCAGCTCCTATTTTATCCTTAAATAAATTCAAATATTATGCATGTTCTGTTGATGATTTTACTAGATTCATTTGGTTCTTTCCATTACATCGTAAAAGCGATTTCTGTGATGTTTTTCTCACTTTTGAACGTTATGTTGATCGGAAGTTTAATAAGAAAATTTAGATTTTCCATTCCGACGGTGGCAGTGAGTTTCTAAACCATCAATTATAATCTCAATTAACTAACAATGGTATTGTTCACCTTGTGTCATGTCCACATACCCCGGAACAATCAGGTATAGTCGAACGAAGACACCGTAGTATCAGGGAGTTAGGCATGACAATGAACTTTCATAGTTGTTTGCCTTTATCGCTTTGGGTCGATGCTTTTAGTACTGCCGTTTACTTATTAAATAGAATTCCTTCAGCATCTATTAAAAATGAGACCCCATACTTTGCACTTCATGATATTCACCCTAGCTATAAACAATGTTTGAATACCGGTCCAAACTACATGTACCGGCCCAAAGCAATTTAGGTAAAATTTGCCCATATGTTAAAATGTTAGACTTTAAAGTCTTAATTACAGCTCTGTTACTATGATATCAAAATCAAAATAAAAAAATAACATAATTACATCCTTAATATCATATCAAAATCTCAAATGTCAATAGCTAAAATCTCAAATAGAAAACAAGTTTCATATTTTTATCTATCCAAATCCATGAAATTGTTATCATCAAAACGAACTAAAGATAAACAATGACCGAAAATCATAATGTACTTCCAAAAATTTTCAATCATCTTTATCTTCCATATTAACATGAACATCAGTTGAAGATCTTCCATTAGTCACTGCAATGATAATTTTCTTTTAGATGAAAATAAACGAATATAACATTAAAGATTAAAAAACTAAAAAAAGCAAACTTACTAGTTGGAGTAAGATCAGGAACCAAACTTTCATCATATAGCATGGTTGCCAATTCTTCATTATCCAAAAATGGATCACCTTCATCTTGAACTACTCATTCTTTAATTTCAGGCATATTTTCCGAGTCAATTGGATCAAAAAAAGTATTTTTCATACTCCATCTATAAAATTGAAGTAATAACATTAATCAATATCAAACTTATCAATTTAAAGTATAAAACCATAAATATACCTTTCTTTCAATTTCAAGTTGTAGGGAATGAACACAAGATCGCAAAGACGTTGAGATCCCAATTTATTTCTTTTATTGGTGTGTATCCTTTCAAATACACTCCAATTTTGCTCACATCTGGAAGAACAACTTGTTTGCCCAAGAACTCGAATGGCCAATGATTGTAGATGCGGGGAGGAGTATCCAAAGACTCCCCTCCAATGAACTGAAACAAATAAAATTATAGATATAAAAACTACAACAATATGATATCAATAAGTAAAAAATTATATCAATATGTAATACATGGATGATGTACACTTGACATTTTTAATGCCATGTCATTTCTGAAACTCCCGACGAAAAGTCATCATGTCTTCCATCATTTTATATTTATTAGATCCCCTTTTTAATTCTATCACCTCTAGAATTCCTTCTTGTACATCAACATTACCTCGTAAGGTGTCGATAGCATAATGATATCTTGGATTTAGCCAATAAGCCGCAGCATGCAATTGCTTCTTTAGTTGTCCATCTCATCTTCTTTTCACAATGTGTGTGTAAATCGAGTATTTCTCTTTTGAATTGTTGAATACAGATTTCATCTCATCACGAGCTTTCTTCATTTCACCATAAATAAATCCCAGAGATGGTGTTTTATCACCATCTGCAATTCGCAAAACTCTAAGCAAAGGTTGCATAACTATCACAATTATCTAAGCTTTCTCCCAGAAATCTCGTTCCCAAATGGTATTCACAAAATCTTGTCTCTTTTTCTCCTTGAATAACTGTGATGAAGTAAACTCTCTATTCGTAATTAAAGCATGCAAATCATGCTTATGTACACAAACACTCTTTAATGATATAAAAGAAGTGGCAAATCGAGTAGGTCCTGGATGAACTATCTCACTCCAACCCGGTCGCTTCCTTAGCCATGCTAACCAAAACAAATGATTATAGACAAATTTTGAGATTTCTAAAGCTTTCTTGACTACTTCAGCAACATGAGGAAGCTTGGCAATATCTTTTAGCGTAAGATTTAAACAATGAGTAGCACATGGTGACCAACTAATGTGTGGATACTTTTCATTGATCAATCGTCCAACTGCTCTAAAATTTCATGCGTTGTCAGTGACAATGTGAACAACATTTTCGACACACTCAATGCATTTCTCAAACATCTTGCACAACAATTCAGCATTTCGGATTTTATCTGATGCGTCAATAGACTTCCAAAATATTACACCTCTTGGACAATACACTAGAAAATTTATTAAAACTCGATGAGATGTACTAGTCCACCCATCAGCCATGATGGTACAACCATAACCAATCCAATCTCTTCTCATTGATTCCACCCAACTCTCAACTTCTGCCCTTGTATCCCGTAACAAATGAACACGCAAAGCATGATATTTCGGCACATGAAATCCAGGAGCACACGCAATAGCTTTTTCAAACACCATCTTAAAATATTGTGAATTACATGCATTAAAAGGAATGCATGCATCATAAAAAACTTAGCTATTTCCATGTGTGCTCTTAAGATAGCTTCCTTACCTGCCAAACAACCTATCAAGTTCTGTTGAATAATATTCTTTCCTTTCTAGTTCAACTTTTTGGTTTGCTTTTCCATTTCTTGAAATGGAATGCCACTAAATTCCTCTTCGTCACTATCAAGTAACAACTCAGACTCTTTCTTATTTCTGATTCTCTTAGTGGCACGTTTTTTTTTGGATAGAACTTCTTATCTCTTTCCTAATTGCTTCAGTTACACTGAAACATTGTCGTACATCACCAGTCTTATCTATTAGATGCTCTTTCATTCGTGTGATACCGCCTCCACGAACCTCATGTAAACAATGTTTGCATTTCAAATGATTTGGTCCAATTTTCTCCACATGCTCCCATGCAACTTTCTTTGAATTTAAAGATGTTTGTGGTTGTACATATGCAGTTGATGAACCCATGCAGTTTCAGAATTGGAATCTACTATATTAATCTGTTACATTTTAGATCCAAAAGAATAAACAACCCAACATAAATAAATTGAACACAATATATATGAATTAACCACACCAAAATAATATGCCAACACAATATAAATGAATTAACCACACAATATATATCAACATAACAAAAAAATATGAGTTTTAAACCCGGACAAGAACTTTGAAAAGAAAATAAAAATAACGAAATCAATCAATATATATAAGTTTAGTGGCATTGACCGTTTTATGATAATGAAACCAACCAACTAATTATTCTTAAAATAATTTAAGCACAGCCTGTTGCAATGTTTTCGACAAGAGGGATTTCTTTTTCATGCCTGTCACGAGCTTAAGTTGATGTTTCTACTTTCTACCTTCAAATATTAAGTAAAAAAATAGAAATCTTTGTGCATGCAAAAACCCAAGCAATATTAAAATTGCAAAAACAAACCAAGGCATGAAAAATAGTAGACAAGAAGAGTCGCGGAGCCGTAGGAAGTGAATTTGATCAATTGCTATTTTTAACCCTAAATTCCCAAAAAAACCTTATTTGATTGATTATTTTTTGGGTAAAACCGTTAACCCATATACCTGTAAATACCGGTGTGAACCGGTACAAGCGAAATTTCACTTTTTTCGGCCGAGTTTAAAACACTGGCTATAAAGAGTTGTGTGTCTTTGATGCTAAATGTTTTCCATATACTTGGGACTCTAGAGCTAACAAATTCAGTCCCAAAACCATTTTATGTGTCTTTATCGAGTATCATAATGTCTACAAGGGTTATCGATGTTATCATCCTCAGAGTAAAAAGATTTACATCTCTCGTCATGTTTCCTTTGATGAACAATGTTTTCCATTTAAAGAATCTAAAAAATATCTCATGAATTCAACTAACACTCTATCGATTTTTGAGAATTGGTTGCACATGACATCCGAAGGTATGGATATTGCTTCTACTGCTTTGCTGCCTCCAACATGCACATTGCCTGTTAGCCAGTCTTTACCTATTCAACCATTCATGGAAGCAACTAAATCCACCTCCACGACAATTACCGTAGATGACTTGTCACCAAATGAAAGCATGCTTAGTGATGATCTACCCCATCAACCGTCGGTTGGATTATCTCATGATCAATCTCCAGTACTTGATCTTGCCTCGGAAACTCCAAATGTCTTAGAAGTCCAGATATCCACAGAACATGTCGATGATGATATTGATTCAAGAACCATGGTACCCTTAGTACGAGATGACTCTGGCATAAGACACAGATTGTCACACCAAATCCGAAGTATGCTCTTGCCTCTGAGATATGTGAAACCATTCCAAAAGAACCATCTTCAATCCGGAGTGCCCTTAATCACCCAGGTTGGTTTGTAGCCATGCTCGAAGAAATGGAAGCTCTGTCAAAGAATGGTACTTGGACACTTGTACCCAGAGAACAAGGAATGAATGTCATTGGATGCAAGTGGGTGTATAAGACAAAACGAAAACCCAATGGCTCACTCGATCGTCTTAAAGCCCGCCTTGTTGCAAAGGGATATCTCCAGGTTGATGGTATTGATTTCACGGAAACATTCTCCCCGGTGATTAAGCCAAGTACAATTCGCCTTGTAATCTCGATTGTCTTAATGCAAAATTGGTCAATTAAACAACTTGACGTAAAGAACGCATTCCTGCATGGTTGGGTGCAAGAAGAAATTTATATGACACAACCACCAGGTATGGTTGACACTTGCTTCCAGAATCATGTGTGTAAGTTGCACAAATCGTTATATGGTCTCAAGCAAGCCCCACGTGCATGGTATGATCGATTTAGTTCATTTTTACTTCAACTTGGATTCTTTAGTAGTCTTGCTGACCCTTCGTTATTTATCTCTCACTCAGAGTCAGGATCTCTAATCTTACTTCTTTATGTAGATGATATCTTGCTTACCGGAACATCATTCGAAATGATCAACACCCTAATTGGTCGACTCAATATAGAATTCTCAATAAAGGACTTAGGATCTCTTCATCATTTCCTTGGAGTGGAATTCACAGAGGTACAAAATGGTCTTCACTTATCTCAAACTCACTATGACCTCTCAGTTTTGGACAGGTTTGACATGCGTGATTGTAAGCCTAAGATGACTCCTTTCTGGGTGAAAATCTAACAATACAACGATCATGATGACCCTGTTGATCAAACTAAATTCCGCTCTCCGGTGGATGCTCTACAATATTTGAATTTCACAAGACAAGATATCACCTTCTCGGTCAATTATGTATCACAATTCAATCATGCACCTAAGGCCTCGCACCTGACTTTCGCACTTCGTATTCTCCGCTGCATCAAGGGTACACTTGACGATGGTCTTGTCTTATCCGCGAATTCAGACTATCGCTTTCTTGCATACTCTAATGCTGATTGGGCTAGTTGTCTGATAACAAGACGCTCAGTCACAGGTTATTGTGTATTCTTTGGCCCCAACCTTGTTTCTTGGTGCTCCAAGAAACAAAAGACAGTCTCTCGGTCTAGCACATAAGCTGAATATTGGTCTGTGACACACACCACGGCTGAACTAACATGACTGCATTATGTGCTAGGCGATTTACATGTACAGATGATGACCATGCCACTCTTATTATGTGACAACCTAAGTGCTCTCCATCTCACGATTAACCAGGTGCTACATGTTTGGAGCAAACACATCGAACTTGATTATCACTTCGTTCGTGAACAAGTTGTCTTAGGCCGTCTAATCACTCAGTATATCCATACTTCTCAACAGGTGGCTGATCTTTTAACTAAGCCACTCACCAAAGCAATGATGACTTCGTTCAAAACCAAACTCACCCTCCAAACCTGGCTTCGTTTGCGGGGGTATATTGAACATACAAAGTCAAGCCCAAGAAGTGATAATGAAAAATCCGGGCTTACCAAATCTGTTGATTTAACTCCGAGAGATAATAATAGAAGGAAGGAGGACTTGGAGGAACTTGGAGTTAATTAAGGATTGTTGAATGTGAAAGTATGGCCTATAGGCAATGAGAACACTATTGAAGGCAATAATCAAGCTGGTGACAATCTCAATCATGAAAGAATTAGCAAATTAAGAGAGCATGATTCACGTAATTGGATTGATACGTTATTAAGAAAATCTTAGTAATCTTCTATAAATTAATTGTTGTATTCTCTATTATTCAATAAATTACAGTAAGCTTCAACTTATTCTTAATCAAGTTTTCAAACCTTGATAAACTTGCTTTTTCTTCTCCCATTAGTGTCCCAACCACAAATTTATCAGCGGTTTCAGAATGAGACATATCTTTCACAGATTCCATAAATATCTTTGCGCTATTAGTTGTTGGAATCGTTCCCTTAATATTCTATTGGATTGCCATTTTCATCGCTATCAAACTTAATATGTTTGATCTCTCCCATATTTCATAGATATATTTGTCATCATCACTGTTAGTTTCAATAATATCATGTGGTTTTTCCATTTGTAATGCCAAGTCGAGATCATTCATTCTAAGATGGTATAAAATTTGCTCATATCATTCTGGATAATTAAGTCTATTAAACTTGACAATTGTAGCATATGACGATCCAAGAGAAATAGTGAAGAATGCTGCAAAATACAACACAACAATAATACTTTGAGTCTTAATAAAAATAATTAATTAAATGTTCAAATAATCAATAAAAAATATATCACAGTCACCTTTGGGCAAAACTAAAATATATCATGATCATATTGATGCTTAAATAAATCATATAATTGATAAAATACATTCAATTAAGAAAGCTAGCAATCTTTGGATATACTAACCAACCTAATCAAATATATAATTAAATCAAATAATATTCATGATAATAAAATAAATAATAAACCTTTGGGCTATTCCAAAATATTTTATAATCATGAAATTTAAATATTTTCATCATAATATATAAATAATCATGCAAAAAACATCTAGTGATAAATTTGAAACTTTAAATCTCCATTGATTTAAAAAATAATTTAATCAGTTTGGTGATTACAAATTCATATATAATATCAAGTCAATGGAATTGAATATCATTCTTTGATAAAATATTACCAATAAATCAAACAACCATAATTTTTTTTTAAACAAAATAGCAATTATATGTACTGTTATTATCTAAATAAAATTAAGACATCTATAAACTCAAACTATCAAATCATTAATCATAATATAATTGCAATGCAATTGAAACTAGAAGAATTGCAATGTATTATCGGAAATTGAAATGGAATTGCAATTGAATTTATCGGAAATTGAAATGTATGAAATGATGAAGGCAATATCTTAAATCATAACAAATTTCTCTAAATATGCAAACAATAAAAGAAAAAACAACCGAAGCTTTCATCAACCATGATTTTGATTCAAAAGTGAACTTTTATTATGAAATATCATATCATTGAAAATTATATCAACAAAATAATTACTTTGAATCATAACAATAAACTTTAAAGAAGAATTGTATATTTCCAACAATTTCGCTCCGATACCAAATGAAAGCATATAGTTTATTTTGAATAAACTATTTAGGATCTTGAAATATACAATCTTACCATCATAATCATCATGAAATGAGTATTGAAAAACTTACAAGAATTCATTGTCATGATTGTCGAGAGAATATTCTTCTTCTTCTTTACCCAAGTTTGAACCATACCTTAGAAAATGAATGAAGGATCATATTTATACTAAGTTGAGAAGTTTATCCAATAATAACTTCTTAACTTACATAAATATTATCTATCCATTTATTTATCTTTTATTGACAAATAAATGATGGATAGTAAGTGTTATACGTAACTGGGTAGAAGAAGATATTTTCTCATTACGTAAATATTCTATAATCGTATTACGTATCATCAACGTAAAATACTATATAGAGAAATAATCCATTTAATTAAGATTACATGATGATACATGGACCATAAATCAAATAAAGCTAACATTAGAATATCATGGATAAAAAACAAACGGTATTAATAATTTTAGTTATCATTCTTGCAATTTCGTAAATTGGAGGGCATACCTTTTATAAAACTCGCAAGTTATAGGGTTAATTATGCAATTTTTTAAATTAAAAAACCAATCTTCTTATATTTCATAGTTCAAAGTGCTTCAAATTCTTTTGGTTGTCTTTAGCCTTGTAAGACAATTGCTTTTCTTGTATTCTTGCAAAGCTTCAGCAGCTTTGTAATTCCACACTTTCTTCCATTTAGCTCGTACGTTTGAAAACACAATTTTCGCTCTTTTCTAGGCTGTTAAACATCAACGGCTACAAAAGTTGCAATCTAAGGCCATCTCTAACTCGAGTCCACTTCATACTGTCCGGAAAGTTGGGAGGAAAGAGAGTGTTCCGGGCATGACACTCTCTTTCCTCTGTTTTTATTTTTTTAAAAAAAATTAAAAAATTAATTTTAAAATAATTATAAAATAGAAATATTTATAATATATTTTTATAATAGTTTTTATCGATAATATTATGATTCTAATTTATTTGATGTGTAAAAAAATATATTTAAAAATTATAAATGTCCGGACATGGTTGTATGGATGAGAGGAAAATTATTTATAAAATTAAAGAATGATTATGTGTACAGAGAGAAAGCTGATGTGGAAGAGAGAATAAAGTTTTCGGACGGACATGGTTGAAGAGGGCCTAATGATCAGTTCCATGACAGTAGTGTATTGCAATATTTTAAGTTTCGTTGAAATTTCAGCGAAATTCTGTAGTTTATTGCATACCGAAATAAAATTAATTTCGGTTAAAATTTGTGATCTTTAGCCATCGGGTTGAGTTTTTGTGGATCAATATTGTATTTTTCTTTTATTATTATTCTAAAGTTGAAAGTTATATTATCAATTTTCAAATTTCAAAACTTTTATTATTCTAAAGTTATACAGAAATTTAAAAAATTTATAATGAGAGATTCTAATATTGAGCTCTAATAAATATTTGAATAGATTTTATAATATATTTTGATTTTAAATAGTCAATTCCTTAAAATTTACACTCGTGTTTTATAAATTCCTTTTATATTAAGAAATGAGTCACGTTTATTGTTCATATATATTCAAATTAAAATATTTTAGTTATAATTATTATTCGTGGTTAGATAAAATGAGTCACGTTTATTCGTTGTTTTTATTGGATAAATATCCACATGCCCAACGCATACCAAATTTACATGGAAGAAGTTGATGTGAATATTGTTTTCGTTGTTTTTATCGGAGATCGAACATACTAAAGTCGAACAATCCCCAAACTTCAACTCACAAGTATCAACAAATTGGAAAAAGTATCTTCTAGATCTTCTCTTGTCGGCTCGATTCATAGACTTCCGCCGATCGGGTGAGACATCCACCTCTATTTTTACAAAGAAAAAATAATACTTTAGAACGATTATTTCTCGTTAGTCATAAAACCTATGTTTTTTAACTACGGTTGAATCATCTGGTTGAACCGGTTTCTATCGTGTAACTCTTATTTCACGGTTCGATTCAAATTGAATTACTCTAGTTTTTCATTTTTATATTTTTGAATTGATAATTTATTGTTATTTTATTATGTTTTTTTCAATATATTTTCTCTACAAAATTATAAAAAATTTATTATTTACTTATATTTGTAATATATAAAATAATTTCAATTATTTCTTATAAATTTGTTTGATCTTTCATATTTTGATGAATATTTATTTTATGGATTAATATAATAAGTTATTGATCTTATGAAAATTATGATATAATTAAAAAATTTTTTAAAGTTTTTGTGGTTCAAATCGGTTCAAGCTATGGTTTAAACTTAGTGAACCAAACATTTTCCAGTTCGATAAAAATGACCGATTTAAAAACATAGATGCAAAGTATTACCAACTCAACTACATACTAGAGAACCACAGCTCAACTATCCTGGGGATTGGGGACTTAAACCTACAAGATCATCAGTATTTAACTATAAATGACCAAAATATTTGACATATTTGAAGTATCAAAATATATGATAAAAATAATTCTAATGATAAATAATTGTGAAAAAAATTAGAGTAATTGTGTGTGTCAGGTTCTAAAAATAAAAAATTTGATAATATTTTTATATTTATTTATTTTTTGTTACTGGTCCAATTTGATTTGCTAATATACCATCGATTTGCAGTTTTTCTGATTTTTTAAAGTTTTCTTTTGTACAATTTGATGTTTCTTTACATTGGGAATTAGAGAATTTCAAAACTCAACTATGCTTGAATTCTTTACCTCGTCTTTCTCTGGTTTTCTAGTTTTTGAATTGAAACTGAACATATTTTCGGAGTTGTTCTTTGTTATCTCCGAACCGAAATCAGAGTAAACATTTACTTGTTTATTCATTTCCAACTCCAAAATTATAATAACGAGAATGAACAGCTTCAAATCAACGCAAAATTCTGGGTACCCATCTTTGCTTCCCTCATCAACAGAACCAGAAGACGCGAGGATGAGACGTTCTTATATTTAGCTTACCTCATACCAAATTCAAAATAATTTAGAAAATAAGAAAATGTGACAAAAGAGAAAGAGAGAATGTTGAATAACAATTTAAAGTGATTAAAAGATAATATAAAGAAAAACTGCAAAATAGAAAAACTGTAGATCAGTGTTATATTAGTAAATCAAATTATGTCAGTGTTATATTTGATTAATAAATAAATTGAGTGATATTTTGAATATATAGATAATCTGACACAATTATCTCTTTTAAAAATCTCCGTTTTTTTATATTTCCTGACAAAAAATGATTCCTTCACTACTAACATCCCCTCTATACTCCTTGGTTTAGTTGGGAGTTCAACGGTCAAAATATTTAAAATTTGAAATTCAAATTTGACCGTTTGTTTAAAAATACAGATTTATTTCACAGAAGAATAATTGATCCTGTAAATCTAATTCAACTCATTTCACAACAATGTTAGTACATACATACAATACAAGAAACAAATATGGAAATCAACTTGAATACATATTCAGAGAAATGAAATCTTTCGGTACCCTTTTTTTCGATCGAGAAGCCATCTCGGAATCACAAATCATAAGACAGTAAAAATTTTATCAACTATGTAACACCATTTCAAACAAAACTTGGTTCCAATGATCTATGGGACCAGGCAGGCACCAATGAAGGCAATCGAAAATTACTTTAGCGTTCTTATCCTTAGCAAAAGGTTGAAAAAATCGATACGGACCGGGATGACCGTCTGGTCTCAAAAGGGAAAGTGGAGTCATGTCGAAAAGTCGAAGATCGATACCATTTTCAGAAGCTAAAAGTGATGCATTCTTAAATTCCTTAACTTCGATATCACGGAGAATTCTAAACAACTCATTCAGCTCGAGTTCACCTTTCTTTGTTGGTTCCTTTCGATTACAAGTTCCACCACTAAACCATTCACCACCTTCAAAGTGATCTGGGGTTGAAGGCCGGTAAAATATAACACCCTTGTGATTCGATTTGGCTATGAATTTGAAGACATTTTGGATGACTTTACTCAAAGCGAAGTTAAATCCAATATCTGTAAGGTTCCTTCCTGGACAGTAATGGCATCCTATCACAGTGTTGTTTTCATAGTAGATTGCAGTCTTAAAGAACCATTTACCAGCTGAAATTATCATGTTATCGAAGGTTCTGAATGATTCAGTCCAAGCCTCGTCGAGAATATCGAGATGAAGTTCGATTTCAGATGTCGAAACGCCATTCATATCTTCGAAAATGGCAGCTTTAGCAAGGAAAGGAGACCAAATAACTGAAACGGTGAAATTGTAAACCGAAAACAACCATCTGTAAGATCTGTAGTCGTCGTCATGGTAAAGTTCGACTGGCTGTTCGACCTGAAACACAAAACCATATCATCAATTCAACAAAAAAACACGTACACGGATATAGCGTATAAGGGGGAGAGATTACACCGTAAAATAATTGAACAAATCATTTACTATAGTACCCCTTCTTTCTTATAAATCAATCTAAATTTCTTCACAAATCCAACTTGGGACAATTTGATATTTCAACAGTATGCAAATAAGCTAAAAGAAGATGCAAGTAGACTTCCATCGAAGTACTTTTTCGATTAATGAACATAAATTCAGAATGTCAATATGAACTAGCTAGATCATACAACAGTAAATGATTATAATCATATTATACACATCACAGTTCTACTATGTTGAAAATATTAATACGGAACAAAGATGAATCGAAAACTATTAACATGAGGATCATTCACACTGAACAGTGAAACTGCAATAAATATTTGCATACACTAAAACATTCCTTACTTGTATTCAAATAAACTATAACAATTAGATAAAAAATTATAATAGCTTCATCTTGTGTTGTGTGTGTGAAGATAAGCAAAAAAAAGATCATGAAACATAAACAGAAGCACGATTTACCGACGAGAGTACGCAAAGGAATGATTGAACATGGTTCCTTGATATAGAATCTCCAATGAAACCCCAAGTTTTATTCCTCATCTTCTCCAAAAACCTATTAGGCTCAAGCTGATGCAATTCACATTCATGGGGCTTCCATTTCCAGTAAAGATAACCTGTATCTGGTCGACCATTCTTCATACAATTCTGATGATCAGTGATGAACCTGCAACTCTGGTTTGTATAATAAGGCTTATCATTGTACGGTATCCAATCCCCATTAAACAGATCGCAAACTCCTTCTATTTTCTCAAATTCTGCATCGATTTAACAATCTCAACAGATAGTAAAGATAACCCATTGCATTACTTCAACAAAACAGCAAATCTAAATATAAAATTGACCCGCAGAATGAAAATTACTTCTGTAATCTTACCTTGGATTCCTCTAGAATCATTGAAAGTGACTGGAAGCGAGAAATTATGAATGTGTTCAGGAAAATGGTCGGCGGATAACGGAGAGAAGTCAGGGGACTTGTGAAAAAGAAGCCTAAGTGCAAAGCCCAGCGCAAGAACAGAGATACCCAATTTAATAATAACCAAATGACTACTCATACGAGGAAATCTCGGTCGAGTTACCCATTCGCAAAGCATTTTCTTCATCGTTCAGAGCTGAAAGAAAGACGATCAATATTCGGTTTGTCCAAATGCTCTTCTTTATCTTCTCTTCACACTTCTTGAAATGACTTCCCAGATTTCCTGCAGCTGAAACCCAATCTGCTTATTCCCACAGGCTTATTTTTTACAAAAACGGTAGATTTACAATTCTATTATTATTTTCAATAAAAATGAAAATTTACCTTTTTAAAAGAAATAAATGAATAGACATAGTTTATTTAATTATTAACCATGCTTAAATACAAACAATTATTATACCGAGTTTTAACCGTCACCCGGTTTGGAATAATTACGATTCACAAAACCGAGTTTTAGATTTAGTTATTTATAAAGACAACTTAACCGAAATATGAGAAGGAAACATCCTGTATTTTCAGTTGAAAATCCTAAAAAATATGTAAAAAACCACGATACAGAGAAAAGAAAGGATCGGTATATACACTATAACGACTAAAGTTACAAAGGGATTTAGTAATCTAAATAAAGGTTAGATTGATAAGAATTTTGGTCTAAGATCCATATGAAAATCTACATTGAGATCCATAAGTCAGATTAAGATTCATTCAATCCATACTTCACTACTAATAGTCGTAGAGCCCTTAAAAACAGGTAACATCAACATGATTTATAACGATCGCTCATTCCATTAAGACACTTATCAGATCCGTTATGGACCGATCTACACATTATTTCCTTGAAACTAATCTAGTATGTAATCGAATTCCCTCCGTTACTTGAAAGGTTTCTCTTAATTGATGTTCTTGAGCCGGACTACATCTTGGACATAAACTGTTCACATTGGGTCATACCACATTTTGGACAAGGTTGATTATCTGAATTAATATGTACCTGGTCTGGATTTCACATTCAAATAAAATCATAATGAGCTCGCACACACGAAACATAACTCATTCAGATCGAATAATAATCATAACCATGACAGTCTAACTATAAACAAGTCACCCTTACAAATCCCCAATAGAAAGTTCTGTTAGATAAAGTCAATAATTACATGTTTAATAACATATGGTCTACATTGACCATACCAACCATGGATTTATGGTATCCAAGATGTGATTTGGGGGAAATTTATCTTTTCCCTTGGTCTATAAAAGGAGTCCTAATCTTCTTTGTTTCAACACACCAACATAATATCTATTCCTCTCTTCTCCCATTTTATGCATTCTCGTGTATATTCAATAGTGAATATATATTGATAGTCAGGGTTTTATCCGATACTGAAGTTTCCTCGAATCATCGGTATGATGTTTAATTTCCTAACAAGTTCTAGAAACACATCATTCCGTTCGTGCTTATGAAAATGTCATACTTCGACTTAGTTGATTTCAATTTCCAACTAAAAATTGTAAATACGACTATAAATACATACCTCAAAATCATTTTCTGAGTATCCACATCTCCTCTTAGATCGGTGTCCACTTCCCTTGTCAACTTGATCTTCCTCTCTTAAAGCACAACTCTCAGACATTACTTTCGAATGCTCTTTCCATATGTACTCTCACTCCATGGGCATATATCAAGCTATCAATTAGTGAAGAATAT